>QLTV01004097.1:374201-397388 GCA_003457575.1 Thermophis baileyi
AGTCTTAGAAGGAAAGAGGAAGTGACAGAAGAAGAAAAAAACAAAATAAACCACCCAGATTCACTGGGAGTGGACAGCATGTGAATGTAATAAATTATGGTTGGTTGCACAGTCAGCCAGATGTTTAGACTGGATTTGGCATTTTTATTGTGTCCTTCTCAAGAACCTGGGATAGGCAGATGTTGCTTGATAGTGTTACAGGTATCGTTGCAAGATGTAGGCTGTTCCAAATAAAGCTGCTATTTGAAATTGATGAATGGTAATTTTGTCAATGCCGATGGTGTTCAAGTGGTGCTCTAGTTGTTTTGGGAAGGCACCTATTACTATTGGTACTATCTTTACTTTCTTTTTCCACAGTCATTCTGCTTCTATTTGCAGGTCTTTGTATTTTGTTATCTTCTCCAGTTCTTTCTCTTCTATTCCACATCAACTATTTATATTTTTTTTGTTTAATTGTTTTGTAAAAGAGAGAATGGCTTGGCTTACTATTGGCTCTGTCTCTGCCTATCAATTGCTTAAGATCTGTTCACTAATGACCAGTGACATGACCATCTCTGGTCTAAATTATGGCATGTGTAAAGAAGCCATTGTTCAATCCATGGGTTTTAATTTTGCTTTATAAAGAAACCAAGGTCAAAATATGGGTCCTGATTTTGTTTTGCTTGGATGAATTTTAAGCATAGTTAAGACTAACTAGAGTCCAGAACAGAAGAAAATAGAAGCACAACATGCAATTAGCTGAAAGGAAGCTGACATGAACGCTTCCTTTCTTCTTCCTGAAGCTATAATGGGAGAAGATTAAAAAAAATGGAGTGCAGAAGTTCAAGGTTTGTTCATGTAGCACTGAACTACAATTAAATATTGTGGCTAATACCAGTTTTAATTGGGCTGTATTGTGAGAGACAAGCTGGGCATGAAGCACAGAATAAATTATGGGAATAATGAAGGGAAGATTGGAAATTTACATTTGTGAATGGTAGATTTCTTAGTCAAATTACTTATTGTGCATGTGTTTCAGCAAATTAATGCCTTCTCTTCTCTTCTCTTCTCTTCTCTTCTCCTCTCCTCTCCTCTCCTCTCCTCTCCTCTCCTCTCCTCTCCTCTCCTCTCCTCTCCTCTCCTCTCCTTTCTTTTTTCTCTTCTCTTCTCCCTCTTTCCCTCTCCACCCTCTCTTTCCCTCTCCCTTTTCCCTTTTTTAATTTTCTATATGGCTCTTTTTACCTCTTCAAATGTGTTATCCCATTAAAGCTCAGCTACTTGTTTTGCTAAAGTTTCAAGACCCTGCAATGTGATCATGGATCGGGTGGATTCATAGAATCTCTAGGAATCATGGTAGCATTCTATTTCTTTTTTCCTTTTTTTTGTGCCTTTAAATCAGTCTTGGCTCCTGATAGGGAGCCAAGGCAAGTCCCTACAGTTGCCTGGGCAAGTCCCTACAGTTTTCTTGGCAAGATTTCAGAAGTGGTTTGCCACTGCCTCTTTCTCCCTAGGGCTGAGACAGAGGGGCAACAGAAGCCCAATGCCCAAGGTCATCCAGCTTTGTACCTTAGGCAGGACCAGAACTCCCAGTCTTCTGGCCTAGTGCCTTAAGCTCTAGGCCACACTGGTTGTCAGGTAGTTCATTACATGTCACAGTTTTTATTGCATTGAATCATTTTTAGATCTAGTTAAAATGGGTAGTCTTGAAATATAAAGAGGGAAACTGGGAGAGCCACATAGCAATTCTGTACTTCATCATCATATTCCTCCTTTTCTCTGCATAGAAGGTAAGTAGTATAGACCTTTTCCGTCCACCATTGCTATCCCATCCTTGGATTAAAATTCTTAGGACTGAATGCTGTAAATGTATTGGCAGTGTTTATTTATTTATTTTTTGTATTTATTTATATCCCACCTTTATTATTTTTATAAATAACTCAAGATAGAGAACAGAGTCCTTTGGGAGTTGGGCGGCATACAAATATAATAAATTAAATTAAATTAAACATATGCTCTCTAGCTGCATTCACTCCCTCTTATTCATGAAAGATGAAGAAAGAAAATAAGGAGGAACAGAGCTAAAGGACTATTTCTCATTCTCTACATGTAACAGTTATAATCTGTAATAGAAGAGATCTTGAATTAAATAGTTTGACTTGAGACTTAATTCAATCTGATAAAGGTACAACAAAATCCTTATGCTATATTGTAGCACAGAGAACACTGTACCTGTAGTTCATGGATTTTTTTTTTAAAAAAAATGCAGATACCTCCAACAGAAGAATGTGTTTGATTTTGTCTAAAAGTCTTAACAGTCTGAAAGTGCTTGCAATTTTTAGAAGAGCACTTGTGTTCTTTTTCCAATTGCATTATACAAATTACCTGAAACGAGCAAGCGCCTCAGGTGAATGCTCAGAAAATCACCAGTATAAAACCTGAATTTGGCACTGGCAAGAGCCAAGATAAACATTCTGCTCAGTATAGGTGCTATGCTGGACTCAGTATGAACACTAAATTGTCCTTAGTGCCATGTTGATGTTGTTGATTATGATGATTTTCAATTTCAAGGGTTTTTGTTGCTATCACAACTGAAGAAAGAATTATTGGAGTGTTGCAGTCCTGATGAAAACTGCCCTTTTTGATACCTTAAGGTTTTTTTTTTTAAATCTATTGATATGTTTTGAATTAAATGTTGAATTAAAAGCATATGTAAATAACAGGCTAACAATTAGATCTTCATTTCCCAGTAAAAAATTCTCAACTAATGATAAGACTGGTATTTCTGGGGACCTTATTTCCATCTTATATCCTTATAAGATGGAAATAATGGCTTCACTGATATTGTTGGGCTCTTCCAATGATCTCATTCCTATTTCATAGAACAAGACACACCATTGACTTGATCTTTTGCTCAAGATAATGAGCTGCATATGGAGAATTAAGATAAAATTTAGATTACAGAAATTCCTAGTTCTACAATGGGAGGGTGCTTTTTAGAAAGGAGAAAAACCAGAATGAAACCCGAAGGATTTTCTAACTGCTTTGAGGAAATTTCCTGTCACTTCTATGAATAGTTGTGTCAAAGTTATATTCTACAATAAATATAACACTGTTTTTAAAACAAAAGGAAAAAAATCAGGGCTGATCAAAGCAGCTGACTTCCTCTGAGAGGGCAATCCAGAGCACCAACCATAAATTTTTCAATCTAACATAGGAAAAGTATTAATCTGTGACGGTGTCTACTGATTTCTAACAATACTATATCTGCATGAAATTTAGGGTGCATGATGGGATGAGACACATTAAAGTGTTTTTTTTAATGTAAAAACAAATTTATTAAAGTGTCTGGAAGTTGTTTCAAAATATAATTTATTTATTTGAGATTTTAAAAATTCACATTTATTAATTTTTATAAATAACAACATGTCAAACATACCTAATATATTCCTTCCTCCTCCTATTTTCCCATAACAACCAGCTGGTGAAGTGAGTTGGAATGAGAGAGATTGGTCCAAAGTTACCCAGCCAGCTTTCATGCCTAAAATAGGACTAGAATTCACACTCCTGGTTTCTAGCCTGTTTCCTTAACCACTAGGCCAAACTGGCTCTTTTGCAGTAATAATACCTCCTATTATATGAAATAATTACAGCAAATTTCACACATGTAAGGGAAGGAATGACAATAAAGAATAATTATGTCCCTTCCCAAATGCAACAGAGTTGGTTGAATGCAGTTGAAAGCTGGGAGAAATATTTAAGATTAACTCATATAACTTCTCTACAAAAGAAAGCAGCTCAGTTAAGATAGTTCATGAAATATTGTCATGCATGGCCAAAATTAGAGACTGGGAAACAAGTATGTGATTAGAGTGACCAATGGTGGTTTGATCACAAACATTTCCTGGATTTGAGAAGGACCTGCCGATTCTTAAATCTAATACTTCCCCATCTACAGAATTTGTGCACAGACACCAAAACTTCTTTTTCATCCTTTTTTTTTGGGGGGGGGGGTAGTCGCTGTAGTGCCGAATACAGCTAATCAACAATTTGAAGTTGGAGCATCATGGAGATTCTTGAAATTATTATTATTATTATTATTATTATTATTTGTATTTCTATGCCGCCCAACTCCCAAGGGAAATGGGAGACAGCAGATTGAATTGTCTTATCTATATGCATTGGATGAATATAAATCCAATCCAAAATGCGGGACTCTCTTTGAGATTGTTTATTACAAACACAGTCCTAACAGAACACCAAAAATTGCCCAGCATTCCAACCCCAACACAAGAGAATCCATTTTTCACCCCATGTAATAGGACCCAGGTTATTTTCCATTATCTGCCTGGTCTTCCCCTCGTAAAGCAGCTCATATCTGCTTTTGTACAGCTCATATTCTCAACAACGTTGAGTTGCTCAACTTCCAGTGCTTGCAAATTGCATGTCCTTTTTAAAAGGCCATTATAATGATGGACATTTATAATTGAGAAATGATCCACCTGGCCCTGTACTTTTCTAAAAGGTGAGCATTTTCCCCCTCCTTCTCCTGCAGTTGCTTTTGAATATGCTGAAGAGTTATTACCAATTAGGGCTCTAAATGTACAAAGTGATGCAACTGCGATATTTTTAAGTGATGAACAATATTTTTTAAAGAACCAGTTTGTTGCAATGATTAAGGTATTGGTCTAGGCCTGGGAAAGACCATCCTCAGCCTTGGGAACTCACTGGGAGACTTTGGCTAGTCACTTTCTCTTACCCCAAACTATCTCATAAAATTGCTGTTGTGGGGGTGAAAATGAAGATTTACATATATGGAGTTCTTGGAAGCAATCTGGACTATATAGCAATAGCACTGCTTCACAGTGCTTTATAGCCCTCTTTTTTTAAAAAAAGGTTTTGGGTTTTTATTTTTAATATATACATTCACATCAATACATGAACAGTGCAGCATCTGGGTATCATTCATTTTGGGACAAGTAGCAATAATGATATTCATAATATTTGTTACATTAATCAAACTTATGAAATCCTAGTATTAATATACATGTTTGTTTTAAAGAAGTTATTCAATTTTTCAATGTTCCATTTTAATGCCAATCACAATATTATTTTGATATTGTGAGCCGCGGTGATGCAGTGGTTAGAGTGCAGTACTGCAGGCTACTTCTCCGGCTGCCAGAGGTTTGGCAGATCGAATCTCACCAGCTCAAGGTTAACTCAGCCTTCCATCCTTCTGAGGTGGGTAAAATGAGGACCCAGATTGTTGGGGGCAATATGCTGACAATAAACCACTTACAGAGGGCTGTAAAGCATTATGAAGCAGTATATAAGCAGGGGTGAAATCCTCTGAAGTCTGCTACCGGTTCACTTTGCGTGCACGCATGCGCGCCACAGGCACTACTGTGCAGCACTGAAAAAGGAGCATTTTGAAGCCATCAGAGTCTGCAAAGGTAAAGTAGAACAACGAGGGGGGATCAGCTGTGCCGCGCAATTTAGATTAGCTAGAAAGCAGGAAATCCTGCTTTCTAGCTAATCTAGATCGCGCGGCACAGCTGATCGTCGCACAGCTGATCGTTGGATATACTGGTTCGCCTGAATCGGTAGCATTTTTTACTACCGGTTCAGGTGAACCGGTCCGAACCGGTAGCATTTCACCTCTGTATATAAGTCTTAGTGCTATTGCTGTTGCTTTTATTTAAACTTACATAGTAATGCCATCTTTCAACCTCTAATCCTTCCCTCTAGTTATTGCTTTTATTCTATTGTATAAAAAATATGTGTGCTAATATTCCCCCTATTTCTTATTTCTACCTCTATTCTGGCTTCTAGTCAGGCCATCATTGCTGATCCTAGTGTTGATACACATGTTTATATTAAGATATAGTCCTTTATTATTTAATTATTCAATGTTTCAATGTACCATTCTAGTGCCAATCACCATATTATTTAAATATACTTAATAATATCATCTTTTGACCTTTAATCTTTTCATCTAGCTATTACTTTGCATAAGAGTATGTGTTCTTATTTCTACCTCTATTCTAGTTTTTAATCAAGCCATCATTATACTAAAAAAAAAAGAAAGAATGAAAAAAATATTTCTTTTGTATCCATCATCTCTTGCCCGTTTTAATACTTCAATTCTTATTTGCTTTTTAACTTGCCTCCCATACTCCTCTCTTGGATCCTTATCTCTATCTACATCTGTGTCTTCACTATTCAGTCTAAACATTTCTCTCATCTCTATCCTCCTATGCTGCCCGGTCTCCAGAGTATCCACCCAGGCCCCTATCTTACTTTCAAAAGTATCTTCCTGCTTATCTAATTCTATTTTTAAATCTCTCAAAGTACTTTCCCCTTGGTTTATTTCATCAGTCATTATTATCTTTATTATCTTCTCCTTCTCAGCTTCTTGCTTTATTTGCTGATTTTTCTGTTGTGTCTTTTCCTCCATTTTTTCTGTTGGCTCCTCTCTTTCCTGGAATTTTTGGTCTTCATTCATAATTAGTTGCAGGTTTTTGGTCTAGGCCTGGGAAAGACCATCCTCAGCCTTGGGAACTCACTGGGAGACTTTGGCTAGTCACTTTCTCTTACCCCAAGCTATCTCATAAAATTGCTGTTGTGGGGGTGAAAATAAAGATTTACATATATGGAGTTCTTGGAAGCAATCTGGACTACATAGCAATAGCACTTATATACTGCTTCACAGTGCTTTATAGCCCTCTCTAAGCAGTTTAAAGAATCAGCATATTTCCCCCAATAATCTGGGTCCTCATTTTACCCACCTTGGAAGGATGGAAGGCTGAGTCAACCTTGAGCCTGGTGAGATTTGAACTGCCAAACTGCAGGCAGCCGGCAGGCAGCAGAAGTAGCCTGCAGTACTGCATTCTAACCACTGTGCCACCAGAGCTCTATCCTGGTGGTTCTATACCCAATAAATATTTTTGTTTTATTAAAGAAAGATTTTACCATATCTTAAATTCTCTTTCATATGTATTCCCACACAGCACATTTTTTACAATCCCTAGGTATAATGTACTGGAGAAATGGCTTCAACATAAGTCAGATTCAATCTATTCCTGCTTCACCTAAGATTTTTTTAAGAAAAACAACAACAACAGTAACCTATGACTGTATTTAAAATAATAAAGAAACCGGGTGAAAATTAAAAATTAAAACAAATGTTGTAAGCCTATCCTCAAGCTGAATAGCCTTGTCATATTTCATCCCTTCATTTAAATTCCATGTTAACCAAAGCACAGAACTGTTTACCTTTGTCTGATCGTTAATTTCCTAAATTTATGTGGAATCATGTACAGATGCTCTGGAAACTGGCCTGGAAAAGCATGGCATTTTAATTGATCCCAGAGCCTCTTCCTTCACGGGCCCCTCTGTACAGTCTGCCATTGGTTCCAAACTCTTTCAGCTTGGTTGCTTAGCCACTGGCAAACAGCCAATCAAGGTGCAGAAATGCTGGGAAGGGAAGTAACCAATCATGTTTAAAAAAAAGGTTTTGCAAACACCAGCAAATCAGAGCATAGTACAAAATCTTGTTAAAGGAGGGTATGATACATCGCCTGAATGTTCACATGTGATTTAAGCTGCGTGCCATGGTTTCGACTGGGAAATTATAAACTACTTGGCATACTTGCAAGGAAACAATTTACAGGCTTCACTGAATTCTGAAAATAACATTTATCTCATTTCTAATGCAGCAATGACTTATCAGTTATTAACATTCCCCACATCAAAATATTAGTCATAGTGTGCAAGAACTAGAGAGTTTGCTTGTCTCCCAGTATGGGCAATAAGGAATCATTAGGTACAATTTCCATTTCTTCTGTTTCACTAATAAATTCTCAGCAATGTGCCACATTCTGTAAACTTAATTTTCCCATTCATTGTTACTGTGAGTCTGTATAGAATGTGTCTGTGTAAAAGCCAAGGAAGCCTATAGCTATTATTTATATTGTGGGAGAATGTCCACTTTAATAAGGAAGCCAAGCAGTTGGAGATAGTTGAAACAAGAATCACTGGGCTCCTCGCAAAATGAATACAGAAGAGCCTTGAACAAAGGAAAGTTATAGGAAATTATATATATGGGCTATGTATAAAGCCCATATTCCACTTTCACAATATAAAATGAGTTGCCTTCCTGGCATCAGACAGTAGGTATGATAATGTGATTGCCCATCATAAAGTGGGCAAATGATGCAATTGGTATCAGATACAGCATGGTATACACAACATCACTTCCATGATTTACATAATGAGCTTAGCACATGAATTCAATCAGTTGTCTTCTCTCTCTCCCATGCTTACCATAGCCCCAGTTTTAATGCATGTAAGTAAACACTAATATTCCAAAATGCATACACTTTTGTAAATGGATGTGTCATTTTTTTTATAAAACACTAGTATTTGACATTAAATAGTTAAGCTTATTCAGGTAATCTTTGACTGATAACCCCAACTGGGACCAGAACTTCTGTTGGTAAGTGAGATAGCTGTTAAGTGAATTACACTCAATTTTTTGAGCTTTTTGCTGTAGTGGTTAAATGAGTCTGCCTTCCCCCATTGAGTCTGCTTGTCAGAAGCCATCTAAGAAAGTTAGATGGACATTATAACCATCATAAATACATTTGTGAAGTGCCCAAGTTTAATCATGTGGCCATGGGGATGCTGAGCAGTTGTAAGCTTGAGGACCAGTAATAAGTCCCTTTTTTTCAGTGCCATTGTAACTGTGAACAGACACTAAATGAATGGTTGTAAGTTGAGGACTACCTGTACTATGGTCCCACTCACATTTCCAATTCACTGGTTTCATGCCCTAAAGGAGAAAGCTCAGGGATGAAATGTCTTTCTTTCTTTTACAAGTTTTAACAAATGGAAACAATCAGATAAATAAACCCAGAGCCAGCAACCCCCAAAATTCTGAGCTGCTGGATTGGTCCCAATGTCTCTTTTGGGTATTAAAAATACTTATCATGTAAGATCCATGCTCTGCTAAAACTGTAAAGCCTCTTAAAATGTTGCTTATTAGGCCATAATTCTTTTTATTCCGATGTATAACTAGGTTCCCATCTCCATTTCTGGGAAGAATTTTTTACTATTATTTTTATCTCAGGTAAATTTAGCAGCATCCAAAACCCATTTTTCGCACTCCGGAGGCTTCAGAGAAGCCTAAGGGTGAAAAATTACCCAATGGGGGGGGGCATGCACGGGGATTTGCGCATGCGCAGTGTGGCACACGTGGGGGGGGGGTTGTGGCGCGCACACTCCCATTTTTGGCATGCAAGAAGAAAGAGGTTCACCATCACTGCAATAGGCTAACCATAATACACTGTTTTATAAATGGATTGTCACTGACACTCTAAAATACGCAGAAGCAGAAGTTTGATCCTGACTGGTGTTCATGTCTTCTAAGGTTCAGCCTCTGAAATGAAGAGAATCTTCACTGACATATCACCTCTGAATGCATTTTTAAATGAAACAGTTCCATTACTAAGATTGACATTACTAAGTCTAATAGAGGAAGTTTCTCTCCTATCAGCATTTAAATCAGTTCTAAAGTGTCAGGATCAAGTTGAATTGAAAAATAAAAGATTTATAGGCTCCTAGTAGCTGACTTGCTTTCTCAAGAACAAGGGGTGGAAAAGGTAAAGAAATGACTCCTAAACTGGGTTACCATCTCTTGAATCCAAAGCTTTAAATAAACTGAGCTGCAATTTTTTTTTAAAAAATATTTAAATTGCAAGGTAACTTTTCTTTACTTGACACCATCTGTTGATGAGGTTAGGTTCTTTTATTTGTTGCTACACCTCTCTTATTTAAGATTTCTCCTATAAACCTTCATGTGAAAAACACACATCATTTTGCAAAACACAAAGCCTTGCTTTTCACCCAAGGCTACTGAACCTGACCAGAGGTGGGTTCCTCCCGGTTTGGACCGGTTTGCCCGAACCGGTAGTGACCTGCTGGTGATGTCACAATGATGTCACTGAACTGGATCGGTCAGTGCCAGTCCGTGGGGGCCGCCATCTTTTTTTTGAATTTTTTTCAATTTTTTTTGAATTTTTTTTCCCGAATTTTTTTGAATTATTTTTTTCCTTCTGAGCATGCGCAGAAGCCGACTTCCGGCACTGTGCATGCGCTTGCCATCTTTTTTTTGGCTTTGTTTTTTGGGGGGGGATTTTTTGTTACTGCGCATGCGTGCGCGCGAAGCACGCACACGCCCACAAGGCGCGCCCATGCAGGAGGGAGCGAACCGGCAGCAAGGTAAGTTGGAACCCACTCCTGAACCTTAGAAGGAGTTCTCCTGGAAGAAGAGGAATATTTTATTCTTCTTGCTTTTAATCATGGCCTTATCTTAAACAGTTCCTAAATGATCAGGTTAATTCTGAACTTAAAACAGCACCTCTTGAAAAGGATTCCAATCAAACAAATAATGGAAGGCCTGCAATGATGGATCATCAAATTTGTTATGTTTATTATATGGACTTTATTATTAAATCTGAACTAGTATAACTAAAGCCCCATATTCAGAGAGAATGAATGGAGGGAGGAGAGAGAGAGAGAGAGAGAGAGAGAGAGAGAGAGAGAGAGAGAGAGAGAGAGAGAGAGAGAGAGAGAAGCAAACTCACAGAAATTGCATTTTTGAAAAACCTGTGGGGCTTTGTTTCTCATATTCTCATTTCCATTTGCATTAGAAAACTATATCAGTTTTCTCATATTCTCCTGTTTTATGCCAGTAACCCAGGAGGGTTAGCCACTTATTGCATTTTTTCCCCTTAAGCAAATTTTTTCTCCTCTATGTCACTGTGATATTGCAGAGAAGTGAAATAATTGGGATAACCTGATCTTTTTCTTTGTGATGTGTGTATGTGTAAAGGAGGGGGGGGGAATAGATGTAGAAGGAGGGTGCTTTTGCACACTGACAAAACACACCACGAATTGATGTTTCACCAGCCATTTGCTTTATAAAATCCTCCAAGGAGCTGGACCATATGTACATCTTATATTTATGCTGCCTGTTTAATTTAACCCATTAGAGTGACATAATTGCTTTGAGAAAATAATTCATATGTATCCTTGGCTTGTACACTAAATTCTATAAAACAATTAAGACATTCTTAGGTCAGAGAGACAGAAATGTTAGCTTATTGTTACATGTTTAAAATCCACACTGTTCAAGATCCTGAAACATATGGGGCTTTAGAGAGCCGAGGTGGCGCAGTGGTTAGAGTGCAGCACTGTAGGCTACTTCAGCTGACTGCTAGCTGCAGTTTGGCAGTTCAAGTCTCACTGGCTCAAGGTTGACTCAGCCTTCCATCCTTCCGAGGTGGGTAAAATGAGGACCCAGATTGTTGGGGGTAATATGCTGACTCTGTCAACCGCTTAGAGAGGGCTGTAAAGCACTATGAAGCGGTATATAAGTCTAAGTGCTATTGCTAACACCACCATCCCTCCTCGTCCTCCCACCCGTCATTGCTCTAATTTGATTTCAGAATCACCAAAGCCAGAAATAGGCAAACAGATGCTTTCTACCACTGGCTAGGACTGATGGGAATTGTAGTCCAAAACATCTGAAGTGCCATTATCTTCTTTCCACAGTCCATTTGTTTCTCTAGGTCACGGGTGTCAAACTTGGGGCATCACGTTGTCATCATGTGACGTGATGTTTTTCCCCTTTGTGGAGCTGTGGTGGGCGTGGCTTGCGTGTGACACATCCAGCCCGCAGGCCGCCAGTTTGACACCCCTGCTCTAGGTGTTTAGATTTCTCACAAAGTTCTCCTAAATTAGTAAACTTTCTTTATTCTGTAGATTAATTTGAAGCTGGTTCCTGTTGGTAAACCCCAACTTCTGCTTGGTTCTGGAAAGTGAGTTAATAAGATTGCAAAGTAAGCCTATGGACAGAACATTTTTTTCTCTGTCCCCCTGTAAAAAAAAAAAGCAACATTCAACACCCCCCTCCAAAATGGAAGTAGACTTGAACAGACATACAACCTGGCCCATTCCAAGAAAGACTATGTTTGCATAAACATGTTCCCATCCAAGGGTAGCACCACTCGGCTTCTATAAAGATCAGATCTGAACTCCTGCAGAAATTCTGATGCCAAGTTCCAGGATCACTCAGTCAATCTCTCCCACCCTGTGTCATTGATTCTTTACCTGCCTCTCCAGTCATGGGTGAAGACGGGAGCAAAAGAGAGAGAACAGGGAGACTGATCTAAACGTGGAATTCAAACTGAAGCAGATGTAAATGGTTTTTATTGGCAAAATGTTCAACAAATCAGTCACAGTGCACTGCAAAGTTTTCTTCCACATTTGGCATTCAGATGTTGTTACTTCTTTCATCGTTTAGAGCAGTTGCTCTGCTTAAACCATGCCACTGCAATGACAGCAAAGTGTAGACTATAAAATTAGCTCTAAGCAATTTGGGTTTAGTCAAATACATCCCCTGTCTTTCTCCACCAATCTTCTTACTATTTCCCCAGGAACTACATTCAGCTTGGAAGCTTGGATTTTGGCCAATTGGAGAGTGTTTAGAAAGACCTAAGCCAACTGCCCAAGCTATTTTTCCATCGCAAAAATCAACCAAGGTTTGACAAGGCAGCCCAAAAGGTATGGGAAAACTCCCTAGAGTTCTTTCAGTGGAGTTATTTCAAATACCCTTCAACTACCATCTGGAAGCAAAGGTAATCCAGAGTATATCCTGAAACGTGAGTGAGGTCATGTATCAACTAACACATGGGACCTGGAAAGCATGAAAATCTGAGTTTTAACTAGCTGAGGCGAGATCAAAAGTCTGAGTATTGAAATCTCCCAGACCAATCAGACTGAGAGATACCATCAGCACCCTTAGGGCTACTTCTGCTAAGTCAGGCAGGGACTGTATTGCACAGTTGGCTCGACGGTACATGAACAGAATCCTAATTTGTTTCTAATTGCTCCCAAAAGAATACAGTAACTATTTAGAACAATGCATAGGGTTATTTGATAGGTGGTGGAATTATATTAAACCACGGCAGTCCCCAATTTTGCTTGTAGCCATCCATAACTACCTGCAGATGGAGATAAGCAAGCCCCCACAACATGAATTTCTCAAGAGCTGCCTTCAGCCTTTGAGTTTTGATACAAACAACTGTGAATAGCCCTGCTCCTCCAAAAGTCACACTGTGACATTAGCTAAAAGGAGAAGAGCTTTTTTGCTGTGGCCCCTGCTCCAGTCACAGGTTATGTCTGTCCACCCTCACACTCCTGGCCTTCTGGAACAGCCTAAAAACTTGGCTCTGCCACTTGGCCTGCAGCTCCAACAGGGGCTTGCTACACTAAGGTTGACTAATGAGGTAGAGGAGATTCTCGCCCATAGGCTGCCCAACATCTTGGTTTTTAACTTTTAACCCAAATTCAATTTTTCTAATTTTAATTGTTTTTGTATTTTTAACTTTTTTATTATATTGTAAGCCTCTCAGAGTTACTATACTAGTGAGATAGGCAGCATAGAAATTTAAATGAATGAATGAATGACAAATGCCCGTATGTATAATGTAACTGCTTATATTGCAGCTACATAGCTGTTAGTTGTGGAACCCAACATGTTTGCAGCCATACATCTGAAGACTTTAACAGTGGAGACAGTGACACCATGGGCTTTAGAATGTAACAATGACTCTTCTGGAGCCTTGTTCACTACTGCTTGCATGAATCACACTGAATTAAAGTGGCCTTGTATGACACCTGACTCTACAGGATTGAGCCTTTCTTCTTATTGTTCTGTAATTCAGGCATAGTATCTTTTTAAAAAATTGCATTCTAACCACTGCGTTCTAGCCACTATGCCACCAGGACTCCTAGAGACTGGACAGTTGATACCTTGACCATTAGGACAGGGGTGAAATACTACCGGTTTGGCCCGGTACGGGCGTACTGGTAGCGGCGGCCGCCGGTGGTTCAGAGAACCGGTAGCAACGGCAGCGCGAGGCTCCGCCCACCCACCTGGACGTCACCATTTTCTTGCTTTTTACCTTCTGCACATGCAGAAAGCATTCTGCGCGTGCGCAGAGGGTGAAAAAGCCCGTGTGCGAGTGGAGCGTGGGTTAAAAAGCGCGCACGTGGAGCGAGCGCTTCCGAACCGGTAGGGCAGGTAAGTAGATTTCACCGCTGCATTAGGAATATTTCAACTGTGTGATGAACTTGAAATAAGAGGTGAATGCAGATACTTGTTCTTTAGCCAGCTCCTTTTGTATCATCATATCTTGGCCTCTGATGGCTTTTCATCTTCCCTTATTCCCTACTATGAAACCACAACACATCAAACATGGAGTCTATATTAATGAATTAGTCTGACAAAGACTTTATATTTTATATGTATTTTTTCTCTATGGACCGCTTATGCTTTTTTTTTTTGACCTGGCCGAGCCAAATAGCATCACAGAGCTATTGACTGTAGCTGTCCAACTATTTGACAAACACCTTATTTCTGCAGCCAGAGGCAGGGGTAGAGGTCTGGGAGGAGAGGAGAGGAGAGGAGAGAAGGCAAAAACAAATGCATCAAAATCCAGACAGGTTACCACCCACACAGCTAGCGAATTCATGGCTAGTGAATCATAAATTTCTTGTATGACAAACCAAGTGAATGGTGACAAAGCAAATATATATATGTTAATTATTGGTCCTTTAGGTTGCATAAATAATGTTACAGATGGAAACCGAACATTCTCCTGTTTTAAGAGCAAGCAATGCTCGAACTAACATATTCCTTTTCCTTTTTTCACTGGTACATATTTTTTTTTCTTCTGGGCTAAGGTTCCAATTTCGCTTTTAAGTCATACCTAAATAGTAATGGGTTGGGTAAGCTCAACAATTAAATTTAATTTCCCTTCCATTTGAATGAAGTGAAATTGAATACAGTTAATATGGTTACTCTTCAGTTACATCTTTAATAAGGTTTACTTTATGTTACAATGGATATTGAATGAAGAAAAAAACAAACCTAAATCCTAATGATAACAGCTGCCCAACATGTCAACATGCTATATTGGAAAGTGGAAGAATCTCCTTTACAGGAAGTGTTTAAAGACAAGTTGGATACCCATCTATTGGGAATGTTGTAGCAGTGAATGTCTGTAGTAGGCAAAGGACTAAACTATATGACATCAAAGTTTCCATCCAACTCTAACAATCTATGATTCTACATAAGAAAACTTCAATCTGGAATAGTTTTTGGAGGCTGTTGAGGGTGGAGAGATTAATTTAGGCCTCTAATTTTGCACCTCTGTTTCAACACATTGCTAACATTGATCATCTGCTTTGTATAAGAAGACAAAGCAACTTGTCCTAGACCCCCCCTAAATTATCTCTAGGAATCCTGGTGGCACAGTGGTTAGAATACACTAAAAAAAACCTCCCTTTTTATAACCTCGTAATCCCTTAATTCAGGGTAAAGTCAGGCGACTGGATGGAGCTGAGCGTTTATTACAGGCCAACTCTTCCCACAGCTTGGAGTTTGATTCTGACAGGGCTGAAGTTGACTCAGTCTTCCATTCTTCCAAGGTGGATAAAATGAACAACCAGATGGTTGGGGGCATTATGCTGACTCTGTAAACTATGTAGAGAGTAGTATAAAACACTGTGGGGCAGTATATAAGTCTAAGTGCTATTACGGCAGAGGCAAAATCTTGAAGCTGATAGTGAAAAATCAACCACTCATCCCGTTGTCATTTGAAATGGTGTGAGCAAACACCATCTTTTTACCTCAGATAGCAAAATGTTTTGAGCCACTGTGATAGGCTGTAATTGCTTTGGCAAGTTTTTGTTTTTTTTTTAGTATATTCTTGAAGGAAAACAAGAAAAAGAAAAAAAAAAGAAAAAAGAAAAAACCAAAAAGTACAAAGAATAAAAATAACAACAGAAGAAATAAAATATTCTGTTCTGGAATTCATCATTCCCAAATTCCAGTTTTGCCTTCTGTTTCTCAGGGATTCCCCTGTTTTCCTCTGTTCCCCACTGCCAACATCCTCCTCTTCTAATAAACAGGAAGGAATGAAATGTTTGCTTGCCTGCCTAACAAAATATTTTTCTCCTGCTGCCCTTGATATGGCTAAGAAAGAGGTGGTAAGAACAATCAAGAAGGCCAACGTTATCAACATCCTATAAGGAAGTCAGAATGTTACAGCCTCAACTGCTTCCCCCCCCCACACACATCTTCCTTAGTGCCTAACACTAAGGAAGATGTTCTCAAGGATTGTTGCCACCACTCTCATGGCAGACAGTAAATGACTCAATGGAGTTTGGGAGACAAACAAATGTAGCTGAGCTGCTTTAAATGAATCCCTTGTATGCCATGTGCTGCTTGCATGTTCCTTGCTTGCAGCAGATGTCTTCCACATGACAAAGTGAGCTATCAGACAGTGCCCCAATGTGAAGGTCACAATGTGACCATGGTGGTTTAGGATCAGAGCAGAGGTGGGTTCCTCCCGGTTCAGACCGGTTCGCCCGAACTGGTAGCAACCCGCTGGTGACGTCACGGTGATGTCACAGAGCTGGTTAGGTCAGTGCCGGTCCGTGGACACCGCCATCTTTTTTTGGGAATTTTTTTTTTTTGAAAAAAAAATTTTTTTGGGTTTTTTTTGTTTTTTCTTTTTCTGCACATGCGCAGAAGCTGAGTTTCCAGCACTGTGCATGCGTCGCCATCTTGTTTTTGGCCTTTTTTTTAATTTGTTTTTTTTTTCGGCACTGCGCATGCATGCGTGCGCCCATGAGGCACGGCCACGCAGTGTGGGAGGAAGCGAACCGGCAGCGAGGTAAGTTAGAACCCACCCCTGGATCAGAGGGTCATGCAAAAAGAGGGTTCTGGGCATGCATGGTGAAATTTATTTTTGTTTTTTCATTAGCTGCAGAAAGACCCTCACAGCTACTTGTCCACCTTGTCTGTATTTTCCTACTACTGATTATATGAAAGGGAAGCTAGAAGGAGAAGTAAAAAAAGTCTTGGGGGATAAATTGGAGTGAAGTAATCCTCCATCAATTGCCTGTTGAGATTAAACCTCAATCTGAGTAGTGCCACTAAGCAGGGTCAGGCTGCATTGCTTTTGATGATTCCCATCAATTTACTTTCAATTATTATGCAAATATTAATTCATGCCTCAGTGGCATGAAAAAAGCAGACACTGGTAATCATAAATAATATAAATAATCTGCCATAATAGGGTTTTTTAATTTGTAGAAAAGGTATTACCGGGTCTTTCAGTTGGGGATCAATTTGCTTTTCTACCACAGATCAGAAAATGACTAAGTTCAGAAGAACATATACTGTATTGAAGCAATATGTATAAAGTCAATTAATACTTTGCTTGGAGAATTCCAAAGGAACAGCAGGAAGGATCCTTGCAGACATCATAATAGGTGAATTAGTAATTAGTGATAATTAGTGATCTTATAACGTGATTACAAATTCCATTATCAAAGAGTGAAATTAAGATGAGAGAATCAGATAAATACAAATGTATTCTTCAAAAAGCCAGGACACCGGGGGGGGAGGGCGAGGAATGGAAAGGTATGCTAATTCTTGGCCTCAGAATCACTTGCTTTAAATCCCTGTTCCCACGGCTTGCCTTGATCTTTCATATCAGTCTTGGAATCAGCAGGGATATATTACAGGCAGAGATTCAAAAGATACATCTTCCCCAATCACTTAATAAAGATGCCCCTATCTACCTGTCTGTTTGATGGATTTCTTTAATTATGTTATAGAGCAAGAAAGCAACTACCTAAATGAAGGTAATAATAAGTACTATCAGAACTCATTGATATTTTTTTAACAACCCTATAATCGCTTGCTTTGGGGTGGGATCAAGGTGACTGAATGGAGCTGAACATTTACTGGCCAGATGCCATTCCTGACGCCTATGCAGAGTTTGCAGCAGATATTTACTCTTTGTGCCCTGATAGAGATATCTGTCACTGCTTAGGGTTGAACTCTCTACCTCTAGGTAGAGAGATTGAGTCTCTTCACCTCTAGGCCACCATGCTGCTCATCAGAATTGACTGCTATATATAATCCCATGGATCAAGTTTGGGAAATAATATATAGTGTTCATATCAAACAGACAAGCACACATCAGGGCAGGAAGCTTTTCAGCAACCAAATTTCACTGTTAAAATTTCACACACACACACACACACACACACACACACACACACACACACACACACACACACACACACACAAGAAAACAAATTAGACACCAGAAAACAAATTAGGTAATGAAGAAATGAAGAAAGAAAACAACTTAATATTTCTGCCAATCCAATGATTTCTTCACTGCTAACACAGCTTCCAAACACAAAAATGATATCCATATGCAGTATGTCAACATCACATCTGGAGTACATAGAAATCAAATTGACTACATTATTGGTACAAGAAATGTCATAAAAGCATATATAGTTCATGGACAGAATGGTCAAGAAATATGTGATTCCTTCAGACAAAGTCGATGCCTATGGATAAATAATGGCTGAAGAAAACCTTTCAGAACTAGAAGACTGCCCAATTAACTACGATATAATGAAATATATTATCTGGCCTTATCCAATATCTCTGCTGTTGTGCAATCAGTTCAATAGAAGCTTGGATTTATACTTTTAATAGAATCTCGAGAGCTGACATTTTTGCTACAAAACTATGTCATCTAGTCACATCAAGATCAAGTTCTAGCAACTTTAGCATGGTGTGATATCTAATCATAGGCTTTCTCCCCATGGAAAAGGACTCTGAAGTAATAATTACTTGGCAATCACACACACTTTATCACTTCCAAATTAGATTTTGGTAATCCAGTGCTTTATTTTCAGAGTAATCTTATTACCGCAATGGAGTTTCCTTCACTGTCTTTCTCCTTGCATTTGATATTTATTGTCACAGATGTAAAGCATTAAGGCACAGCCAAGAGAAATATTGGATTTGGGCAGAGGAATTGGATAATAGTAATCACAGCATTTAAAAAAAAACAATTTCCCCCCTCTCAATTAAATTCCCTTAAATCTGTATACATATTAAAATAAAAAGTAATTGAATACACATACAAAAATATAAATTATTTCATTAAGAATCATATGTAATACACCTATTTTTTCCTCTCCCAAAGTAATAATGTATTTATTCGAGTTTACCTTTTTCTTACAGTCTTTGGGATCCACATTATGTTTGCACAAGACTTTCTAAAGTGCTGAAACAATTTTTATGGCCAAAATTGATATGGCACAACCAGGAAAGCATGAATTGTGTTCGTACCACAGTGCTTGTCTGAACTTGAACTGGCTGGATGCATATTTTATCTGAGTATGGGGATAGAGAATTATCTTAGATCACTAATTGTTGTAACTGGTGCAGATGTCTATTCCCATCCTAGATCATCTACGTTTCAAGGATGCTGAATCTGTTCACTTCAAGATGCTGATTTTTAATTTCCATAATTCCTAATCACTGGCCTGCTAGAAGTAGCATCTGGACACTAAATTCTAGAAAAAAATGAAAGCTCCATAACCTTTCTTTGTGAGTATGTTCTTTTTGACTGTAGATGAATCAAATTCCATGATCATTTTGACCTGAAATAAATTAAGATGTAAATTCATTTAAAATATATTTTCCCTACTACTGTAATCCAACTGATATATTGACTGCAGAACTCTATGCATTTTACTCAGAAGCAACTTTATTAGATTTATTACAAGTTGAGTGCTTGTATAATTGCAGCTTTATATATTTATTGGAATTTTACTGTTTGCTCTATGTTGTTTCAAATATTACAGCACTGCAATGGCAGATATACTTGGAATGTCTTCAATATTATTTAAATATAAATATTGTGTGTTGTTTGCATTTGGTTATGGAGGTGCATTGCCTTCAAAAATGGATTAATTTTCAATTTGATTGATGTCTTCTCTCCCTCTAAATGGCATTGTAAATTATTCTGATTTTTCTCTCTGTCTTTTCATATCTATGTCTGTGTTGGTATCTCTATATTTCTCTATGTCTATATATCACTTGGCCTTGGCAACACTTTTACACTACAGTAACTAAACTTGTTTAGAGTAATAAACAAAGAAACTGTTCATAGAGAAGAATAATGACAGCATACACTGTTGGGGAAAAAACTATGTTTAAATTGAATTATAACTGAGCCAAAATCTTTTTTTCAAATATGCCACAAATGTTCAGCACCCCACCGGTCTAATTCACTGTTTCACCATGTAGGGACTATGTGTGCAATAAGGGTTTCAGTGTAAGATTCCTGTTTCCAATGAGCAAGAAAAAAAAAACGCTTCTGTAAAATAAAACAATGGAACATAAACATACCAAAGGAAGCATGTGATAGTATATATAGATTTCTCTCTCAAATTTATGAATGGAATCTTACTTTTCATATGTGGTCAGACTCTTATTATGAGCAGAAAGACACATGCAACACAGCCAATATTTCCAATAAATTATCAAATGAGAATTGAAACAGTAAGGCAAGACAGCATTTAATAGTGTGGTGCTCCCTAGTGGTAGAAGTGAAGATCTCTTTTAAAATTATATTAAACCCAGAGATTTTGTTATGTGATAAAATGAGTTTTGTGTTTAGAAAGGTATTCTGAAATACTAACTCAAAATATAATGCATCTGCGCTTGTTAAAAATAACCTAAAATCTGTAATGAAATACATAGATGTGTATTCAGTGAAATACTGTGTTTCTCCTAAAACACGACCCACCCCAAAAAGAAGGCCCAGCACTGTTTTGTGCACAAAATTAAGCCCTACCCCCCCCCAAATTGGCCCTATTTAAGCTCATGCATGGTCAGGCTTGCCGGAGTGGACGACAGCAGGCTTTTTCGGGTGGATGGCTACTGATAGCTGGAGTGACTGGCACAAGGCACGTAGGCAAGGGTGCGCGAGATGCGTGGGTCACGTCGCTCACTCTTTTTGGCCGCGAAAAAAGCGGCCCGGTGGCCAGGCCAGGCGCGTGTGGGAAAAATTAAGACACCCCTCGAAAAGAAGGCCTAGCCATTTGGGGGGGGGGATCAAAAGAAAATAAGACCCGGTAGTATTTTCAAAAAAACACGGTAGCTTCAGAATTAAGTTAAAATCTAGATTTTTTTTTAATCTATTCCATTCTAAGGGCTGTTTCCACTGGAATATTTTGGTTAGATTGGTAGTTTGTTGCCTAGAAGTCCCATCAAAAGGTGTGTTGAACCTTCTTTGTAATAAATGTAATTTTAAAATTATGTCGTGCACATTTAATAGCCTCTACCATTCATTGAGATTTAACTTTATATTAAAATGTAATTTTTACTGAGCAATGCAGCAGTTTTCAGCACATAATTCGTTAATTTGCCTCTATATATGTAGTTACACCACTAAAGGAGTTACATCTTAAAAGGAAAAGGAAGAAAAGATAAATGTGTGGAGTGACTTTGAGCTATTCTTAAGGTTTTCTAAACATCCAGAGATTTTAAAAAGACAAAACCTGGAAAAAGATATAGAGGAAACCAACAATGACATTTGCTATAAATTCCACTGTATCTATTTGGAGAGCAACAAAGAGCTGGCTGTAAAAACAATTGTGGAAGGAAAAGGCCCTGGCAAATCTGTACTAAAATAAGGTAGGTAATTTTACATTGTTACTTCTAAAATAAATAGCATCCTGAATATGAAGGTCAAGCTGATTGTTTAGCTCAGGAAATATTTCAGTACGGAGATATGGTAACAAATCCTTTTTAATTTTTCTGTTCAAATAAGAAGTCCAGCAATATAATGCACATAATGAAAATAAATAGGTCATGATAAATGTGTGCGTTTTTTAAAAATACGTTCTATATTTTAATGTTCTATCACATTCACTCTATTTAGAAATGCTGCATAAAAGAGCTTACGCTAATCGCAATAGCCTAGGTATGGGTTTTGCAGTTTTTTAGATGTTCCATGAGAAAGCCGACCTATAGCAAGGTCCTGCAAGGTAACAGGAACAAAGAAGGATGGAAGAGATGAGAGAAAGACAATACAGTATGATAAAGTGCACGTATTTTCGACTTGCTGGTGAAGTGTGGCCAATGAGGTAAGCAATTATATCTGGAAGCAATGTCTATAATTGAGTTCCTGCTGATGTTCTGTGATCTGGCTGCTGGCTTTGTGCTGTATTGCTCTATCTATCTATCTATCTCATCTATCTCATCTATCTCATCTATCTCTCTATTATCTATCTATCTATCTATCTATCTATCTATCTATCTATCTATCTATCTATCTATGCTCCAGCCAATAATCACAACTAGATTCTGCTCCATGTAGAGCAGTGGTTCTCAACCTTTCTAATGCCGTGACCCCCCTGCGACCCCCCCACCGCCGCAACCCCTGCCCCGCCCCCTCCCCATGCGGGATGAGGTGACAAAGGGGGCGTGGCACCAGGGGGGAAATGCTCCTGGTGCGGGCTTGCCTGCGGGTCGCCGGACAGCTGATAGCGATGGAAGTGGGAGACTTCGCCCGGACGCCGCTATTTGGGTTCTTTTACCCTCTGCGCATGCGCAAAGCGTTCTGCGCATGCGCAGAGGGTAAAAGAACCCAAATGGCGGTGTCTGGGTGCGCAAAGCATTTTGCACATGCGCAAAGCATTCTGCGCATGCGCAGAGGGTAAAAGAACCCAAATGGCGGCATCCGGGTGGGTGGGCAAAGTCTCCCGCTTCTGTCGCTACCAGCTGTCCGGCGACCCGCAGGCACGGCCGAACCGGGAGCATTTCACCCCTGCAGTGACGGTGGCACAAAGATGGCGGGCTAACACACACGGTGACCCCTTTGAAATGGTCGTTCGACCCCCAAAGGGGTCGCGACCCACAGGTTGAGAACCGCTGATGTAGAGAATACATACCTTCTAACATAACTGGTCAAGATCTTTTAACCAACATCTTGAATCGACACTGGATTTAAGAGCAGTTGGAGGTGATTTTATATATACCGTATTTTTCGGAGTGTAAGACGCTCCGAAGTATAAGACGCACCTTAGTTTTGGGGGAGGAAAACAAGAAAAAAAAATCTGCCTCTGCCTCCCAGCAATTTGCCTCCCAGCAAACAGTACAGATGATATATACTGTTTGCTGTGTATTTCTGTGCATGTGTGCCTGACCCATAGAAATAGCAAAGAATTGGAGAAATGTACATTATGGCA
>QLTV01004097.1:405392-424980 GCA_003457575.1 Thermophis baileyi
GAGAAGGAGAAGGAGAAGGAGAAGGAGAAGGAGAAGGAGAAGGAGAAGGAGAAGGAGGAGGAGGATTGGGAAACTTTTGATGCATAAAGATGAGATCTTATAATTCTTTAGAAGTAATTTAAAACTAAGAGATTGATAGCTAATTCAAATGTGCTGTCTAGATTTACTTGCTCTGGGGAGGATTCATAAACACAGATTATAATAGTAATATAGGAGATTCTTACTTGTTTTTATATTCTTTCTCTCTCTTCCCCCCTCCTCACCTTATCTGTTTACAATAATTTCTAAAAAATGCTATATCAGAAAATAAGTGCAGGCCCATTCCCCGCCCAACAGATTTATACTTGTACACAAACACATAATTTGAGCACAGCAAGAGAAACTGGTGCAGCAGATACTCCATCAGATTTAAATCCTAGAATGAATATAACAGTAGGAGAGAATAAAGCTGGCCATCCAGATCTTAGACAAGAGGACTTCAGTCCATCACCTCCTGTCACAGTAGCCAGTCCTTGTCACAGTGTTTGTGTTACTTATGTGTAAATTGAGAGACAAATAAGTACATGAAAGTTGCCTAATTTTGCATAAGATGAAAGGAATAAAATAATGTAAATTTTAGCCCTTAGTGCAGCAATTTCTAGCTGATTTAGAATAGGCAGTTTTGCTGAATAGAGGGCACCTTGGAAAAGGTGCTATTCATCTCACCCTGCTTTAGTTCTTCATATGACAAGTGGTGCCAAGGGATCATAACTACAAGAGTTATTAAAACAGCTCCAAAATGACATTTTCCTACCTTTAGGCTGGAATTGGAATAGCAAAAATCCACTATGTATGTGGGCAAGGAGGGAGGGAAAGCCAAATACAGCTGCAAAGAAGCAAAGCACCTAGATTTCAACAGGGGAAATGACATCATTAATTTTGCTTAAGTTAAGAATTAGAAATAGCCACTACACTGACTTCATTCATTTCTGTGAAAGAAAAAGAGGAAATGCTATTGGAGTACTTTTAAGAAAAAAGGGGGAGAATGGTTTTGAGTGAGATACAAGTTTCAAAAGGTGCTTGCTAGCTGATCCTTGATAATACTCTGGAAATTAGTCCATGTTGCCTAGAATTTCTATACTGAACTGATGTGTTTTGCAAAGAATCAACTGCTAAGGAAATGTGAAGACAAAGGTGTTTGTTTTTTACTTCAGCCATTTCATTTTCAGCTTTCAATCCACACCATTTGTGCTGCAGTAGCATTGCTTCGTGTGTGTGTGTGTGTGTGTGTGTGTGTGTGTGTGTGTGTGTGTGTGTGTGTTCCCCTTTAAGACACACGAAGCTGGGAAGCTGCCTTGATACAGGATGCTAATTCCCTCCCTTCATACTGTATATTGATCTGCAGACTATGTTCCTTTTAAAGCAGTGGGGAAGGAAATTGGTTTTGTTTTATAACAGGTCTTTCACAGCATCAGAGTGGGGATGGGTCCAGTTACAAAGTTCATTTAAAATCATCTTGAGAGCTTCTGAAAATAACAAAATTTGACTCAGAGTGAATTGATTTCATGTCATAAACCCCACTGACTAACATAGCGAACACCATAAAATTTCTGCAACTTTTTTTTTTTTACTTTTTAACAGAATAAGATGACCCTGGCAGACTTTGTAAATAAAGAAATAATTGAGAAATAGAGAAATAATTGCAATTGCAATTATCAATTGGAGCTGGAGTTTAAAAGTTCTGAACATTTTAAAAGAAATAAAAGTGCCTTTTAACTTTTTGAAACATAATTATATGACATTTGCCAACAATTGTGACAATTGCTGGCAAATTTCAATTTGTGCAAAGGAAATCCTTATAAATCTGGAGTGGTAAAAAGATCCATTAATTCTCCTGCTTTTTGTTTGGCAGGCAATATATGTTTAGTATACATAAATATGTATAGAGAGCTTTGGAACTGATGCATTCTGACTGTTGAAAAACAGGGAACTGCTTTTGGTATTTCTTATTGCTCAGAATTAGATGACATTAGAAGAAGATTGTCTAAGGCAGGGGTGTGAAACTCGATTTCATTGAGGGCCGCATCAGGGTTGTGTTTGACCTGGGGTGTGTGTGTGTGTGTGTGGCCAGCTTGAGGTCACTCATGTTGGAGGCGTCTGTGGTGGCCCGAACGCTCTGCCAATGAAAACGGTCTCCTGAGATCTGTTTTCGGCTGTGATGGCCTCCTGCAGCCCTCTGCCAGTGAAAATGGAGCTCGGGTGGGCCGCATGCGGGCCCCTGGGCACCATTTTCAGCCGTGACGGCCTGCTGCAACCCTCCCCGAGCTCTGTTTTCGCTGGCAGAGGCACCGTGGGCCATTCCAGGGCAGCTCCACGGGCCAGATCTAAGCACCTTGAGTTTGACACCCCTGGTCTAAGGAATTACTTTGATTTGAGATTGTCCCTATAAACAACTAAAGATCAGTTTACTGTATTGTTTGAATTGCAAGTGATCTTTAAAATCTTCCAGTATAGTTACATGACTCTATTTTTTCCCCCTTCAGTCTGCTGCATTGTAGATAAAATGAATCCTGCATGTGGTGCTCTTGCAGGCAGGCTGCCTACATTTTTACTGCACTTGGAAGTGCTAAATCCTTGTGACAGTTCCAGTTCCATTTAAATCATTTCACAGGATCCTGTTTCCCTTCACAAAACCACAGAACCAGTCCAAGATTACTCAGGATTGGGGAAAAGCCAGATATGCCTGCTTCACAGACAATAGCTGTTCTAGAGAATTTATGCCATGCCACAATTTTGAAGTGGATCTTATATTCGAAGGCTAACATTTTATAGTCATGCCCCATTATTAAGAATCCAGTTCCTAACTTTCTACATTGCGTATTTCATTGGATTAATCTATTCCCCAGCCCTCCCAATTTTCCCCACTCTTCTCAATGTTTTCTTTCCTCAAAAATTCCATTAAGCAGGAAAGAAAAAGATGGAAGAACTACACCATGTGTTTTGTTTGGTAGTGCTAAGAGCTCGCCTTTTGAAAAAGCAACTTTGGCGTGGAACAGTAAACTTTAGTACTGCATCTCACTACATATGACTTTGTAATGCAGTATATATATTTTTAAACGTTACACCCTATAAATAAATTTCATCTGCATCTTGTATCATTGGTGTATCTTGTTTTTCTGTTCTTCAATTAAATGTATTTTGTGGTTGAAAATAAGTCTGTGCTTCACATTTGGGGGGGGGGGAAGCTTAAGTGACTGAAGCATAAGCATAATTGAAATTTTGCCCTCTTCGATCCACATTTGTTAAAGGCTTTTGTAGCTTCCATTAAATAAAGCAATATATTGTGAAGTATTCTCTAGATTTCAAATTCACAATTGAGGTTTCTGGGCATTGCTAAGTATTGGTAGGCTTTTAGTAACCTTTTCAGTTCATCAGTCTCTCCTTTCATCCATGACAAAGACAGTCTATTTGGAAAAAAAAACCTGTAATGTCCCAGAAGTTATATTGTGATCCAGGAACAAAAGTGTATAAACCACAAAACCATTGCCATTCCATACAAAACCATTGTAATAGACATATCTGGATATAGCCTGGTTTTCTGAATACATCAGAAAACCATGCAATCTGCATCGTTTCTGTGCATGCAATCTGTGTGCATACAAATTAATTAGATATACCATCGCTGTACCTCATTTTAAAAACACAAGCAAAAAGTAAAAGAAAAGCATATATACTAACTAACTACAATCACAGATATATTAAAATAGTATTTTTGTCTTTGAATAATAGAAGATTGGAAGGAATCGTGGAGACCAGTTAGTTCAGCCTTATGTTCAGTGCAGGAATCCATATTAGCATTCCCAAGAAATGGACATCCGGTCTTTGTTTAAAAGTATATTTTGATATGGTGTTCTGCTGTTTGACTTCCTCCTTGATTTTTTTTCCAAGTTTTTTATTTTGTTTTACATATATGTATCAATGTGTAAACAGTGTGGCACCTGGGTGTCATACATTCTAATACAAATAAAACTAGTAGAATTATTCATAGTTATTACATTCAACCAAGTTATATAATTCTAATAATAATACACATTTATATTAAGTTATAGTTATCATTATTTAATTATTCCATGTTTTCTCTTGTTATTGCTTTTATTTTATTATGTAAAAGTGTATACACAAGTCAATTTAGCAGGTTCTTTCATCTTCACTACTCACTCTTACATCGTAGGCATTGCCAATTTTTTCTATCTTTGTGCATACAATAATCTCACTGCATTTATCAGATATAAAAACAGTGTTAATTTATATTCTTGATAAGATACTTTGCCTGTTGTTTCTCATTTATGAAATGCTTCTTGTTCTGAGAGCCATAAAGGCATTTTTGGGCACAACCTGGGTTTGTATCTCTTCCATATTCTCAACATGGCACATCTAACGTAATGATTTTTAAAATCTACGTTAACTTTGATACTATGATACCAAAGTATCCATGCCACCCAAATCTCAGGGCATGTCTTTCTAACTCTAAAAGTCTTTTATTTCTCAGCAACACCCTTTTTTTTTATCCAAGCAACAAGCTGCAAAATTCAATTTCAGATCAGGTTAACCCAAATCTCTTCTTTCTTTTGCATCTTGTAACATTATATAATATAATCTTAAATTTAACTCATATTTTCCACTTGCCATACAACTTGGATAAATCTTTTTTGCCATTATTTAAAATGTATGTCAGTTGTCAAAAATATGTCTGAAACAAGAACATGATTCTAAGTAGAGCATTCATTTTTATCATACAAATTCTTCCCAACAATAACAATTATATTTTCTTTCATTTTAACACATCCGTTTTAATTTTATTCCTAACATAATTATTTTGAAATAACACCCAATTCCTATTGGGTAAAACACTCAAATATTTTACTTTTTCCTCAATCTTAAAACCAGCTTTCTTTATCTGTTCTATTTGATTCTCTATTTTAATATTTTTGTTAACATCTTTATCTTCTGATTATTAATCTTAAAACCTGCTAGCATAACAATTATTTTAATTTTACCATTAATGATTCTATTCCCTTTAATGGATTCTCCAAAACCATTACAAATCACCAGCAATTGGCTGCCTTACTGATTGTGCCGTCTGCTTTTAAGCTCCTACCATCTTTGCCTACTTTTCATTGTGGTGATAATACTTTTTTGTTCTTCCATTCAGTTGGCAACTTCCTGGACTGGTCCCTGGAGTTTTCTTGGTAAGATTTTTTCAGAAGTGATTTGCCATTGCCTTTTTTCCAGGGCTGAGAGAAAATGACCAACCCAAAGTCATCCAGCTGGCTTTGTGCTTAAGGTGGGACTAGAACCTTAACCTAGGTATCTTGGTTTGTAGGCTGATACTTTAACCACTACATCAAACTGGTTCTCTGGTAGTCATATAGCTCTGTTTATTTTAAATAGGCTGCCCAAGAAGAGGACAATTACTCAAGAAGAGCAATGGTCATTCAAAGCTGAGAATCACTTGTATAACAACATTTTTTTATATAATTTGAAATGAGAAGTTTAGGTGGACTTCTAGCTTCTAATACACTCCTTTAGCATATTTGTAAGTTAAGACAATATATCAACATCTTCTTCTCTTACAGAATTTAAGCCTTATCATGCTAGTCCTAAACCTATGTTTTCTTTACCTTGAATGCAATTTGATTCTTTGAGCTGATAAATGGTTTCTTTTAGTAGAGCCATTAATCACAATTGTTATATTCAATATAACAAGGCACAGAGTCACCGTCAAAGTCTCTGGCATTCATAATGATTTAAACTAAGAATGCAAACATTTTACTGTAAAATACCTTGGAATTTATAGTGCTGAAACAGTAGAAATACACATCTTCTCAATACAATAACTGCACACAGTAAGTGTAAGAATCTGTATTTCAGAATCCATAATACTCAAGAGAGGCCATTCTAAATGGCATCTCTGACCTCGGAATAAAATGCTGGAGGGGCACAAGATTACAAAATCTATTGGAACTGGGTAATCAAGAGCAACCTTCCAACAAGGTTTATGCTTTTCATTCATGAGGGCATTACACAAATTCTCAGTAATGCAATCTTCTCTGAGGTGGGGGGAACATTTTTTGACAGACAGAACTTCAGTTTTCTAGTCTTGAATGTCTCACTGCTGTAAAGCTCATATTAGTTGTCAAGTATGTATACAATTATCCATTATATTTCAGGTAAATCGCAACCTTGATTGTTCCAAGGAATACAGCAAGCTGGCAATTATTTTCAATCTGAACATTTGCTGCGGCTAGACCTCTGAAAAATATGTTCAGAAAGCCTGTAGCATGTCTGCGTTTGTTTGACCCTTCCCCTGATACTTATTTTTCAGAATTTCCCAAAGCTCCTGAACTGAATTTCCCATCTAGAAGGTGCCTATAACTTCTACTTCCTCAATCATTTCCCCCTGTTTATGTCTAAGTATTAATTCTGTTCCCTCATCTACCTTTTGGATGATAAAGTTATCTGTTAAGAACATCAAACACCTGTTGATCTCCCTCTTGTCACAAACTTTGATTCCCAGTTGAAGATGGAGAAGTTGAAACTTAGCCCATTTCCACAGTGCTGTGTATCCTGTATACCTTGGCCATCTGGAATCTGATGTCTCTTATTTTTCTTGGGCACCTCAGTCCTTCATTCCCCGATACCTGTTAGTATAACATTCCCAGAAAGGCCCTTTAGCTTTTAAATACCATCACTCTCATAATTTTTATGTATTTTTTGTTTTTGTACAATTGGTTGTTTTTCTTATTTTTGATGCCTTTGTTCAGTTTGTACATGCAAGCTGCTATCGGATGGAGTTTTCTTTAAATCCTAGCAGGTCTTTTTCTTTAAATTGCAAAGTGGAAATCAATATGTTTACATGCCAGTTGTATTCATTTATTTGACCTGAGGATCGAGGCTATCTGTTATTTATCTGACTCATGGACTTGAAAAATACCTGTGATAGTAATACAGAATGACTATCGGTGGAGCTTTTATAGTTTTTGCATATGCATTTTCTCAAATATTTTCTTAAGCATCAAGCTCAGTGAAATTGACATATTGTGTGTATTTTGTATAAACAGAACATAAAAGCACAATCTGAAGAGTTATAAGAAACCTCTGCTTTGGTTTATGGTTACATTCATAATTAAACAGTAACATACTAGCATAGTTAATGCTACTTGTTCTGATTGTTAAATCAGGTAGAAAATTTAATTACAGTAGTCCACAGTATAAGCAATCTTGTTATTGACTATCATGACATTTACACAGAATTCTGTGACATTCTTAGAAGTGGTTATGCCACTTCTTTCTAGCCATGATGGAAACCCAAATGAGAAAGATTTTTTTTTTAATTTTTCCTTCTGACAGATCGATCAACAATTTTATTTGTTTGTTTACTTATTCAATCCATTTATTTAGCTACAAGGTACGTTAGACCAGATGTACAGAGCTTCAAGAAAGAGCCTAGCTGTTGCCTGGTTCCATAGATAATGTTCAAGAAAATGAGTTTTGCAGATGATGCCTAAGGCAGCTGGCCCAACAAACAAACCTACCCCCAAGTTTCCCATGCTGCAAGAGACTGAACCAGATCTTGACAAATGATGGTGCCATTTAAATCTTCCAGAAAAATGAGCCAAACATGATGCTCCATCTTGTAATGGAGCAATGAGAAGAGTTGATTGACTGGGTAGAACAAAAGGGCCGGGAGAGTCTGAATAAGAATGATCTGGAGCTCTGCGTGGTTGACAGATTATTAAGACCTCAAACTCTCACAGAATGCCTAATATATATATATATATATATATCTGTAAGATTGATACTCTGTCCACAGAGTCATCTATTTCTAAAGATATCAATAACTTGATATACCGTATTTTTCGGAGTATAAGACGCACTTTTTTCCCTCCAAAAAGAGGCTGAAAATTTGAGTGCGTCTGAATGTAGCCCCGCCCACTCGCCGGCCCCTACCCTTCGGCCTCCCCACATCCTCTTCCTGGCTGCAGAGATTGCCACTGACAATGGCTTGTGTTTTGGGGCGTCACGTGTTGCATTTTCAGCCTCCAAACGCTCACGCGGTGCCCAAAATGGCTATCCGGAACAGCTGCTGCCTTCTCTTACCCCTTCCCCGCTTTGCCTGCTTTAGTCACTGGAGCTCCCTCTGAGGATCAGCTGTGCTTTTGAAGCTGTTTTTCAGCCCAAACACGAGCTAAGCGATCTTCCGTGCTTTGCCTGCTTTTCTAATTGCTGCTCCCTCTGACAATCAGCTGTGCTTTAGAAGCATAGCCCCAACCATCCCCAACCTCAAAACCAGCGAGCGAATGAATGTGCTGAAGCTTATCCCCCACCATCCCCAACCTCAAAACCAGCGAGCGAACTAATGTGCTGAAGCTGACCAGGCTAAGGTCTAGCCAGATGAATACCTGATAGGCAGAATCCGCCCCCCTTATTTTCATCCCCAAAAACTAAGGTGCATCTTATACTCCAGTGCGTCTTATACTCTGAAAAATACGGTAATTGTTATCCAAGTTTATTGGCTTTAAGTTGCATTTTAAAGGCAACACATTGTTCAATCTCTTTGAAATTTAACAAACAGAGCATCTTAAGTAACTTCAGTGTAAAATGATGTTAGTAGTGTAAAAACAGGATGAATTGTGTGGGGATGGGGAATGGGAGGTCCATGTGAAAATCATTTTCAAAATATGAATTGAAAACTGGACTGTGAAATAAGTAATCTATAAGTAAGCATAAAATACATTGTGATGGATGAAAGAAAGAAAACACAAAAATAATTTTAAATTCAAAAAACCCATACTTACCTCCCACTTTTAAAATCCCCCTCCCACCTTCCTTCACTCCCTCCCTCCCTCTCTCTCTCCCTCCCTCCTCCCCTCTCCCTCTCTGTCTCTCTCTCTCTCCCTCTCTGTCTCTCTCTGTCTTAATGATTGGGGAAACCTGTTATAACATAGAAAAATGTCAATTCTCTATGGAAACCTTGCTTCAATTTCAGAGTCCTGAATTGCAGCATCCATTTCAGTCTCTCAGTTTAGTTTTTTCCCTTCCAGACCCAAACCCTTCCAGTTCCCGGGAAGCTTCTCCAGACGGTTTTCTGATCTTTGGGATCAGCTTTACAGAAGGCATCAGTATCGCCTTTAGACATAGGCTGGGTGTGAAGGTTGCTTTGTCCACTGCTTGGGACCCTTTGGATCCTATTACAGTTAAGCATCTGACCTGGGCCCACATGGCTATGGTCTCTAGTTCCAAAGTTGCTATTATGGCAGCAATAAGAATCATAATGGGTCTTCAATAATTCATATGGCTTGCTTTCTGGAGAAATGTAAATCATCCTAGGGAATGAAACCTATTAGCTTTCAAAAATGAAACAGATTGTAGTGCAGGTGTTCAGAGAAATGGAAGCATGCATGTTTCAAAAGCTCCTTTGTGCTTTGCCTGCCAAAGTATTCTAGCAAAAAGAACAAAAAAAAAAAAACCCAAAACCCTACCCATAGCTCAGCAAAACTAATTAACAGAACAATCCTACCTGTGTAGCTACTGGAAGCTCCTACATTGGGACAAAATGCAATTTTTATTCTCCGTCTCAACTTCTGGAGAGGTTCTCTTTTACTGACATTTTTAAAAGCATGTTTGATATTTTTAACACATTGATATTGATTGAAGAAAAGTGGCTTAGATCTATCTGCTGACGGTTTGTGAGTCTTTAACTTTGTGCCTTTAGCCCAGAAAGCATAGGATTTCATCTTAAGCAACTAATATATCATTTCAGTTTCTGGCAAAATGATTTTTATTTGATACGGATTTTCAAAAATAAAATATTTTCTTTTACATGACTGTTATATAATTAGCTTAGATCTAGTTTAAAAAATGTATCCCAAAGTCCCCCCTTCCCCGTATGTATTTTCTGAAATAGAAATTTCAAACTTATTCCTTTTTCTACCTATCAATGAACCTTTCCACACAGTCAGGATAAAAGAATTTATTATTCTTATTCTTATTTGCTTTCTCTATACTTAAGAGTAATTGAAATAACTGAAAGGGGAAAATATTTCAAGTTGTATGGAATCAAATATAGGACAGGCTAAGGACAGGCTAAAATTAATATTTTACTAGATTCACATTGTTTCTTTCTTAAAGAGGCACCAGTTTTACTCTCCCAATAAAGCTGAAATCCTATATCCATTTATCTAAAAGCAAGGTGCACTGAATTCACTTCTGAACAGGTATGTCTAGAATAATGTTACCAATTCCTGACATGTTGCTCTGATGTTTTACTGTGATGGCCACTGAACTAGAAGAGAATGAAGGAAATTCAACGGATAATGTCACATCAAGTACTTCGACTAATTTTGCAATAAAAGTGAGAAACACTGAGCTCTTGCAATATTTCATTATATCAATGGATATACTGCAAATAAAATTTACAAGAAAGGATAGAGAAAAAAGAGATTTAAAATGCAGAGTATTTATATGAAAGGTTATGTATAAACTTTTTTCCCCCAGCACTGGTGTTTGCCCCCCTCTCCCTGCTACACACACACACATGGCTCAGGGCCAGGTTATCTTCGAGACCACCTTCTACCGCATAGCTCCCAGCGACCGGTAAGATCCCACAGGGTTGGGCTCCTCCAGGTCCCGTCAGCTAAACGGGGCCGGCTGGCGGGCCCGCGGGGGAGGGCCTTCTCTGTGGCTGCCCCAGCCCTCTGGAACCAGTTACCTCCTGAGATCCGGACTACCCCCACCCGCTGGCCTTCCGGAAAGCCGTGAAGACCTGGCTGTTCCGGCAGGCTTGGGGCCGTTGATCTCGCCTCTGTAATTTGGCAAGATCCGGCCACGAAATGGTGTGTATGAGTTTTTATTTGTTGTTGAATGTTTTTTTAATATGTTTCTTGTTAATAGTTTTTATATTTTTATAATGTTTTTATTGTTGTAAGCCGCCCAGAGTCCTCCGGGAGTTGGGCGGCATAGAAATAAAACTAACTTAACTTAACTTAACACACACACACACAAACACACACACACAGAGAGACACACACAGGCACACAGGCACACAGGCGCACACACACACACACACACACACACTTTCCCCCCTTTCCATTCAATTGTGTTTGATTCTTGTAACCTGCCTGACAAGTCCATGCAGTTTTCTTGGCAAGGTTTTTCAGAAATTATTTACCATTGCCTTCTTCTTATGGCTGAGAAAAACTGACTGGCCCAAGAAGTAATATGTATGTTTTAGATTTTTTTTTTAAACGCTAGTGTAGCATTCCACCCCATGTCTTGACTAAGACCCCATGTCTTGACACAGATGATGAGTTTAATGACAATGGCAAAGGCAATTTCATATTGTGTCACACAAGGCAATATTAAACCATATCTGTATTTTACCCAGAAAATCAGATGGACAAAATATAACATGATTGAAGATATCATGCTGAATTCTGGGCCCGTCAATACACTATTGAGGAAAAGCTGAATACTTTCAGAGTAGTAATGGTGTTTATGATGCAGCTAGATTAAAGAAAGAAACGAACCACCTACTAGCGCTTAGTAAGATAGCAATGAAGGCCTTGGAAAAGCTATTTCAATATGATTTTTCTATACCTGCAAAAATCTATACAAGGAGCCGAGGTGGCGCAGTGGTTAGAGTGCAGTACTGCAGGCTACTTCAGCTGACTGTTCAGCAGTTCAGCGGTTCAAATCTCACCGGCTCAAGGTTGACTCAGCCTTCCATCCTTCTGAGGTGGGTAAAATGAGAACCCAGATTGTTGGGGGCAATATGCTGACTCTGTGAACTGCTTAGAGAGTGCTGTAAAGCACTGTAAAGCGGTATATAAGTCTAAGTGCTATTGCTATTGCTATCATAATTGTGTAGGCAATGACTTTTCCCATGATACTCTATGGAAACAAAAGTTGGATTTTAGAAGAAACAGGTTGGAAATAGGTTGACACTATTGAACTTTGGTATTGGAGAAGACGCCTGAAAATACCATAGATGGCTAAGAAAACAAATTAATTCAGGGCTCTCGGTCTGGGCACAAATGACCAAGCTTAAATGATAATATTCTGGGTGAATTATATGAAGACCTAATTCTCTTGAGGAGACCCTAATGCTGGAAAAGGTGGAAGGAAAAAGAAGAGGGTCAGCAGCAGCAAAGTGGATGGGCTCAATTACAGGTAGACCTTGATTTACAACAATTCATTTAGTGACCATTCAAAGTTACAACGGCACTGAAAACAGTGACTTATGACCATTTTTCACACTTATGACTGTTGCAGCATTCCCATGGTCACATAATGTACATTCAGATGCTTGGCAACCGACTCACATTTATGACCGTTGCTGTGTCCCACGCAGCGGTGGGTTGCTCCCGGTTCAGCCCGGTTCTTAGAACTGGTAGCGGCGGCAGTGGGAGGCTCCACCCACCCACCCGGGACGCTTCTGCGCATGCGCAGAAGCATTGCGCGCGCATGCAAGCATGCACGCGAACCGGTAGTAAAGGGTTTTAGACCCCACTACTGGTCCCACAGTCATCTAATCCCCTTTTGCAACCTTCTGACAGGCAAAGTCAATGGGGAAGCCAGATTCATTTAACAACTGTGTTACTAACTTAACAATTGCAGTGATTCACTTAACAAATGTGGCAGGAAAAGTCGTAAAATGGGGCAAAAGTCACTTTACAAGTTTCTCACTTAGCAACATAAATTTTGGGCTCAATTGTGGTCGTAAGTTGAGGACTACCCATACAGCAATGATGAATGCACTATTGGAAGGGCCGGGTGGGGTTAGAAATTCTATCTATGGGATTGCTGAGTTGCCATAGATTTGATGGTGTATAATCACTCCCTTCCTCCTTCGCTCAATCATAATGCTACTGAATACAATAAAAGTACGTTATTATTATATTACCTGCTTAATCCAAATAAAAGGTTCTGAATGCTATTTTGTAATTACTCAGCAGAGGAAAAATTATGTCTAGGTTTACAGAATAATAACGCTTTTCATAAATGATGCGTAGTATTCTAATGCCTTCAATATTCCAAGAATGAAAAAAGCCTTTGGGTAAAAAGAAATGTCTGTTCCATTTCTTGTGACAGATGAGACCTGAACATTATTACTTTTCTATGTTCCTTCAGGGCAGGTCACCCTTTCAGTTCCCCAGCATAATGCGCCACTAATTCCCAGGGCCTCATAACTCTTTGAGATTTAAACATTTCATTTTAGTTGAATAGCTACTATTTTCTACTAACCATGAATTTGACTTAATTACTTTTCAGCAAAACTGAGTCAGAAGAACAGGGGCCTAACTGAGATAAGATTTACAGGTCTGTGCATGATTCCTCTCAATTCTAATGATATGTGTGCATTATGTATTTAATATTTTCCCGTTGAACAATTCAACCTGCCATAACTTCACAGACAATAATGAATGGATGTCTTGGACTCAAAGCAGGAAACATGACCAGGAGCTAGGTTCAGTCTTTATAAACATAGCAATAGCAATAGCAGTTAGACTTATATACCGCTTCATAGTGCTTTACAGCCCTCTCTAAGCCGTTTACAGAGTTAGCATATTGCCCCCAACAATCTGGGTCCTCATTTTACCCACCTCAGAAGGATGGAAGGCTGAGTCAACCTTGAGCCGGTGAGATTTGAACTGCTGAACTGCAGCTAGCAGTCAGCTGAAGTAGCCTGCAGTACTGCACTCTAACCACTGAGCCACCTCGGCTCTTGAGGTACATGAGGTAATAAACATGAGGTAATAAACTTTCTAAATCATGGGATTTCTTAAGTAGAATCCTTCTAGCTTCATAGGAGAGTTTCTCAAGAGCCTGCAGGTCTTTGGCTATTGTCTGAGAGGGAAGAAATGCATGGGATTGTTCCAGGGGTGGGTTCTAACTTACCTCGCTACCAGTTCGCTTCCTCCCGCGCAGTGTGGCTGTGCCTCGTGGGCGCATGCGCACGCATGTGCAGTGCAATTTAAAAAAAAAAAAAAGCCGAAAACGAGATGGTGACGCATGCGCAGTGCCGGAAACTCAGCTTCTGCGCATGCGCACAAGAAAAAAAATGGAAAAAAATTGGAAAAAAAATCGAAAAAAATTCAAAAAAAAGATGGTGGCACCCACGGACTGGCACTGACCAAACCGGATCGGTGACATCATCGTGACATCACCAGCGGGTCGCTACCGGTTTGGGTGAACCAGTCCGAACCGGGAGGAACCCACCTCTGGATTGTTCCCACAAATTCTATATTAAGTTTACAATAGCATTGTCATCACCAATGATGGAAGAATATAAATTATGCAGAAAGATCAAATGGATATTTATTGATTGATCTGATTTGGTTTCTGTAGCTGCCCATCTCAACAAGTGACTCTGGGTGATGTACATCATAAAACGCAAAAACAAAAATAATTAAAAGAGTTCAAAGTTAAATACTGTATTTATGGTTCCTGAGTAGAATTATTGCCATGGATGTTAATATAGTTAAGAAATTGTGCCCTTAACATACTCAGGGCCCAGTTTGGGACATACAAGTCTTCATGGTCTAACAAAAGGACAACAGTGTTGGGGTCATCCTGATATCATAATAGTACAAGAACAGAAAGAGTCTGTAGAATCTAGCATTTTGTGTCACAGAGTAACCAGGTGAATGCATCTCAGAAATTCCCAAGCCTGGATTTTTTTTCATCTGGGGCACATCCAGAGTTTCCAAAACTGAAATAGAAATTGTGGGAGAATAATGAACCCAGGAATAGATCATAAAGAGATCATAAAACATATCATAAAGAATAGAGCCAGTTTGGTCTAGTGGTTAAGATACCAGGCTTAGAAAGCAAGAGACCATGAGTTCAAGTTCTGCCTTGGCCATAAAAGCCAGCTGGGTGACCTTGGGCCAGTTACTCTCTCTCAGCCCAATTCACCTCACAGGGTTGTGGTTGTGGGGAAAAGAGGAGGAAAGTGTGTTGGGCATGTTTGCCTCCTTGAGTTATTTGTAAAAATAATAAAAGCAGGATATAAACAAACAAACAAACAAACAAACAAACAAACAAATAAATAAATAAATAAATAGTTATTAGCATCCATTCCTAACCATGTTTGTGCTAAAATGATTGGAATGTGTTATGATATTATGATGTAAGCTCCACCCTTTTCTATTTGTGTGATGACATTGTACCCAAATATGTAACACAGGGAGTTTGCATCATGATTTTATCATGTGTTTTTCATGTGCCTTCTATGCATGACTCTATTTATGAAGAGTGATTTCCTATTTATAGATGTATCTGTTCTGCAGGAGCTAAAATGGCCTATATCTGGTGAGGTTCTATGGCTAAAGATAGCCTTCGCTTAGTTTTATCACTACTAGTTCAGCATTTTGATTTCTATACTGAAATCAAGAAAATACTGAAAATACTCTTGCATTTTAGTGTAAATAAACACACATGTCAAAGCCTTAAGTAGCTCTACAATCTTTGCTATTTGTAAATGAATGGATAAATTATGAATGATACAAGTATTTCTTTCTTTAGATTTATGAGGTTATAAAAAGGAAGAAGAAAAAGTAATACTGGAAAAACAAGCAAATAGAATACATTGTCTAGACTCATAAAAAACCCATAAATGAGTCAGGATGGTTACAAAAATCAAAGCAACCTCTGAGAAGTATATATGCAGACGAGGAATCATTCCTTTAAGAATGATCATATAATCATGACAACAGAATCTTCAGCTTATTTCATAATTAAAAGATTTGTTTCCTGGCAATCCCAGACAGAAGCAATAAAACACCCTACTTTGTCATTTAGACAAGGGGATGTTGTGTTTCTAAGAAATTTTCAAGTTTTCAAAAGAAATATGAAAACCTAGAAGACAGCATTAAGTTCATAGCCAAATTGCAGCTATAGACAGTTTACTTCTAATTTCCTACAATCTCTTCTAAGTTTCTCAAGAGCTATCATTTCATTAAGAAGAAGGTTACATGCTTGGGAGTATCATTTGGGAGAAAAACTGTTTTCATGTTTAAAAAAAAAAGGCCATGTCTTTTCTACACTGTGGCATATTGTATTTCAATTAATAGTTGAATAATAGCACATATGCCATCCAGTTTCCTTATTTCTTTTTGAAAAAACTAATAAAGAATTCGGATTTGTGCCCCATAGATTAAAGCTGAATGACAGACATACACTGTAATCATTAACTACATAAACTGTAATAAGCTGAAAATGCAGTAACAACGAACATTAAATGAATAAATTCCACGTCTATGCACTTCTTCACCCAATGATCAAATATGTTCATTGAGACCAAAATTAGATTATGTCATTTGTAAAGAGCTGCCATTGATTTATCAGTCCAGATAATGTCCTATAACCGTGATGGCGAACCTATGGCATGCGTGCCAGAGGTGGCACGCAGAGCCCTCTCTGCTGGCATGCGCGCCGTCGCCCCAGGTCAGATCTCTGTGGTGTTTCTTTTGTGAGCTTCTGTCTCCCTGCAAACAACAAAACAGAAGCTCACAAAAGAAAAAGATCTTACCTCTTGCTGCACTGCCGGTGTTGGGATGCCCCGCCTCCCGCCGGCTAGCTGGTCTTTGGGTCTCTGCTACACATGCGCGCACGCACAGTTTGGACATTCAGTGTCAAAAAGGTTCGCCATCACTGTCCTATACAGTACCTATACACAATGTATATCTAATGTTTTATTTGTGATCTCTATTTTCCATTGGTTAAATTTTGTTAAAAACAAAGGCAGTATAGTTTAATTTGTTATCAATATGCACATTGCAACGATGTAAACATAACTATCAATCCATATAATTTTTGTAATTTGACTATCATCTCTAATTATATTTGGGGTACTTTAAATTCTTGCAGATGTACTTGCATCTAAATCTAATTAAAGTCAATACATCTAAATTTACATGAATAAGATTGGAGATGTAACAGAATTTCATTTATCATTTCCCTAAACTTCTTTATATATATTTTTTCAATCTGTAGGTCATCCTCTCCAATTATTGCAAATGTATGCCTTCCTTTTCCAGGATGTATTAGCCATATAGGAATTCATTCTTTCCATTGTTATCAGAATATTACACTAATATTCCTTGTGTCATGAACTTTTGAAATTTAATATTCTTCTCCACATCTTTGAATTATGTTTATTACTTGTGCTTCAGGGTTATACTTGAGGCCAATATTTATCTTAGACTTTTATAATTCAACTGTGTAATCATTCATTCCTGCTGGATACCTAATAGCTTTCTAACAGGGAATGTTGCTTTTCCTGTTCCTTTACTCAGGAAAATGTACATTCATAAACATATTTACCTTATGATTCTTGACAAACTTATCTTTTCTTTTATGTATACTGAGAGCATATGCACCAAGACAAATTCCTTGTGTGTCCAATCATACTTGGCCAATAAAAAATTCTATTCTATTCTATTCTATTCTAACTGGTGAATTAATATATAACAGCAGTATAACTATTGCTTATTTGCTTTCACATAATATTCGTAAAATTGATTTTTTTTATGTTTCAACATGTGTTATTTTAATCAGCTGAGACAGATGTTTTTGAAATATTTTTAGTTTCCTAATTGTATTATTGTTAACTTAAATTATTTAACTTTGCTGGTTTATTACTTTTTATCATACAGCATAATCTGTCTTCTAATAAATTTACAGGATCATCTGATGTCTCCATTTTTTATTACAAATCCCTTTTTGTTTATGAGTGGCTCAGTAAATATTTTTATCATAATTCACAATTACAAGTACCAAATCTATGATGCAGAAATCAGGATGACCACCAGATACCAGCAAAACATACAAAAATCTATTGGCTTGTCGCTATTTGTTTTCCAGACAAATAGATTTATTTGCAATGGAGATCTGGTAGCCCCATTCATAGTAATAAGAGTGCAGATTTATATACATTTGTTTTTCTATTGTAGTCATGGCAATACAATGCCAAATTCATTGCCAAATTCAAAACATCCAAGAATGTTTGATACACTCACAATATTATGTGAATTGCAGAATATGAGAGCAGAAATGAGAATGGAAATATAGCTATATCATTTTGTTCAATTTCTTAACATGCTTCCACAAAAGTTTAATATGTCAAAAACAAACAAAAATGGAAATCATCAGGAATTTGCAAGGTAACAATCAACTAAACCATGATTATCTTCTAATTACAGAATTTGGGTTGAGTAATTTCATCCTTAATTATTGAGAGATACTATACCAAAAGACTTGCATGATTTTATCACATCATTTATTTGTGGATTTCAAATGGGTTAAAGCATGGTTAAAACAATGCAATGCTTATCACCAGAAACTTAGATCATCTAAAAATAATTAATTACTGAAAATAAACTAATTTGGCATATTATAGCATACATTGTTTGTACACTTGAATAGCCACTTCCATGAGGCATTGTGAGATGTTCTTACATCTTTTTTTCCCCTACCATAGTTTTAACAAGACATATTTTGGCCTATTGAATTGTGTGAATGGGCTCATTCTATCATTTTGTCTGAGGAAACGTTACAAGCAGTCTATTCACAACATTTTTTTCAGGGTGTAAAAAATCCTAAAGATAAGCTATTAACATTCCACAGTACATACTTCATTGTAATATTAAACTAAAACATGTCAAGAAAAAGATTTGTGAAATGTTTACAAATTCATATTTGTCCATTGTAACAAAAAATAAGAGACATAGCAATACCTGGATATTAGTCTTAGCTTTTTTGCAACAGACCACATACCCACACTAAACAATTTAATACTGTATTTAGTAATTACTGAAATTCATGAAAGCATCATAAAATTACTGTATCTTATGCAAGCATTAACAAATTATGCTTTACACTTGTACATTGTACATTATACATCTATATGTAACTTTTTTTTGATGCTGAAAGAGCAAATTGTATAGAATTAATGAAAAGATTGAGCTAACAAAATATTTCAATAATCTGCCTCTCCACACTCTCAGCTGCCCCTTAAACCAAAGTAAATACACTTCTCAAAATGCTGTATTCCATAATTCTGGCAGCAATTGATCTTCTAGGAAATCCTGTTCAGGGAATCAAACTGTAAAATAAGAGCACAAGACCCTCAATAGATTGCAGAAACTATATTCTGTTCAAATATACCTACTCCTCATTTAGTGACTGAAATCATTTCCAGTGACTTGGTCATTAAGCAAACTGGTCACTAAGTCAACACATGACTGAGAGACAGAGGGAGACATGAACATCGCTGGTTGTTGCTGTCTCGTTCACATGAAGTTTTCATATACAGCTGTGCCAGCATTATTGTCACTCTGGCATGCATTGTTTTTTGGTTGTTTTTTTTGTTATAAAGTTTTTTTTATTTTTTCCATTATATATACATAAAAAACATTCTTTTTCCATCAGCAGTGTGTCGTCTGGCTATACACCTTTTTCTTATACTTTTTTAAAATTTTTTTTCATTACTTTCTGTTTTGTTATTTAATTTATTTCACATTTTTTCTTTATATTTTTCTTTTTC
>QLTV01004097.1:435647-449745 GCA_003457575.1 Thermophis baileyi
AAAAAAGAAAAAAAAACCGAAAAAAAACCCCCCCCCAAAAAAAAATACAAAAAAAAAATTCAAAAAAAAAAAAGATGGTGGCGTCAAAGGACCGGCACCGACCAAACCGGATCCGTGACATCATCGTGCCATCACCAGCAGGTCGCTACCAGTTCGGGCAAACCGGTCCGAACCGGGAGGAACCCACCTCTGGTTGGTATGAATGTATATAGAACTGGTTTTGGGAAGAAAACAAAAGCCCATTAAGGAAGAAGAAAAGACTACTCAGCCCTGCAAAAATGCAAAGCATGAGAAAAAAATTAAAGCAACCTATATTGTTTTTGGTTGGTATGAAATGGAGCACAGAGAAACTCTGATAGATTTTTCAAGATTATATTATTTTACCTTACAGCAATTAAGAACATTCCTAGTATCCCTGCTGTTTCTGGAAGGACGGACAGCAGCTATGTATGTCTAAACTAAAACTAACCTCCTTATTAGCCATACTGAACTAAAAATTTCTGTCATATTGTAGATTATTCTTGTTATCTTTCACCATCATAATCATATACATTCTAAAACACTGTTGAAGATAAATGTGGAGAAACAGTACTCAAGGTGCTAATGTAGCAGTCTTAAAATAGTTCAGGTGATATCTTACCAAAGTTAATACAAAGGTATTAGTGTGATTGGTGTATATATTATTCCCCAAAGCCTATTTCCAAATATTTTTGTTAACTGATATAATGTGGGTAGTTGAACATAAGGTTTCAATGGATACAATAATTTCATTTTTCTTTTGCAGTTATTACTGTGCACCGTTGCACAAAACAAAAATAATAAAAACTGAACTTAATTCAATATTATTGGAATAACTCATTTTTATGCACTGAATGTATACTACTTAAAACATTTCCATCTTATTCTTCCACAAACAGAAGAATTATATTAGCCATGAAAGTCAGCTGGGTGACTTTGGGTCAGTCACTCTGTCTTAGCAAAACTTACCTTGTCTCCAGAGTCCACACAGAGTAGAACAGAATAACAGAATTGGAAGGGAACTTGGAGGTCTTCTAGTCCAACCCCCTGCTTAGGCAGGAAACCCTATACCATTTGAGACAAATGGTTATCCAATCTCTTCTTAAAAACTTCCAGTGTTGGAGCATTCACAACTTCTGGAGGCAAGTTGTTCCACTGATTAATTGTTCTAACTGTCAGGAAATTTATCCTTAGTTCTAGGTTGCGTCTCTTCTTGATTAGTTTCCATCAATTGCTTCTTATCCTGTCTTCAGGTGCTTTAGAGAATAGCTTGACTCCCTCTTTTTTGTGGCAGCCCTTGAGGTATTGGAACACTGCTATCATGTCGCCCCTAGTCCTTCTTTTCATCAAACTAGACATACCCAATTCCAGCAACAGGATTACAACACCTCACAGGATTGTTGTTGTGGGGAAAATAGGAGAAGGAAGGTGTGTTGGATATGTTTGGTGCCTTGAATTATTTGTAAAAACAATAAAGACAGGATAGAAATAAATAAAAATAAATAAATCTGGTGAAAGAAATAACTTAATCTGATTTTTTATTCATCAAGTAGAAAAAAACCAGATGATTATATGACATTGGAAAAAAGACAATCATCACATTAATTTATCTGTAACTGTAGGTAATAGAATCAAGTGAACCAGAATGATTTGTTGGCAGGCCATCCCATCAAAAAGAGACTACCGCATTTTCTAACATTGTAGCAAACGTTTTGCTGAGAACACAACACAAAATCCTCAATCATAATACAAGGTATGATTTCTGTGTGCAGAATTTTCCATTATTTGCCTGATTCCTGCATTGTGCCAACGAAGCAAATTGGGTAATTTATGTAGATTACATTATTTGCATTATTTGTATATTGATGTCATGACTAGGAGTGATATCACTTGCACATTCTTGCCCTTGTTGCAGACAGCCACAGAAGGAAATGGGACTGAATTATCATTTAATTAACTAGAGAAAGATAGACTGCAGTTCCAGGTAGCCCTAGCCCATTCTTTGTGGAACTTGAATCCTTCTCTAAGCATTATTGTTGAAAGCTGGAGGCTTTAATAGGTTTAAAAGAGGTTGAAGGTTGAAGAGGTTGAAGAGCCGAGGTGGCGCAGTGGTTAGAGTGCAGTACTGCAGGCTATTTCAGCTGACTGTTCAGCAGTTCAGCAGTTCAAATCTCACCGGCTCAAGTTTGACTCAGCCTTCCATCCTTCCGAGGTGGGTAAAATGAGGACCCAGATTGTTGGGGGCAATATGCTGACTCTGTGAACCGCTTAGAGAGGGCTGTAAAGCACTATAAAGCGGTATATAAGTCTAAGTGCTATTGCTATTGCTATAAAAAAAAAATGAAGAAGCCACTACCGAAAGAAAAATAGTCCCATCAAACCAAGGGAAAGAGAAAGGGAATGAAAGCTCTCTGGCTTCAAACTGTAAATATTCAATTCCTAGGAATTTCAAGTACCCCAACTTCATTCTATATATATCCTTGAAACACAAGGCTTTTTTTTAGCTGTCCTGCAGCTATCTATAGTATTAGAGCTACAATGAGACAATTTATACATTTAGAAATAGTGAATACATGTGGTAATGGAACATATTTCATGCACCATCAGTTATTGCTTCAAATGAAAACAGTGTGAGGACTTAGAATGTATTTTTATTTTTTTTGAAAATGTACTCAATTCATTTACACTGAAAAAAACACAGAGTATAAAAATCCACTCGGAGTTCTCAACTAATGTCAAAGTCTACAGTCAGGCATAATGTTTATTATCATAAAGATGTTGCAATGAAAATGGTCAAAGTGAACAAGCTCTGAGCTCAAAAGTCAAAAGATTACTGTAGTGTGACATTTTGGTTAGTTTAATATTTAGACTTGGAACTCTGTTACTGCAACAACAATAAAATTGCTGGGAGTTGGGTGACATATAAATACTGTATATATTTTTAAAAAGCAGGCAAAGAAGATAATAACAAGACCTGGGAATGGCTAAGACCATAAAAGCTGAAGAAAGAGACAAAGGGGTTGATTCTGGCTGCACAAGATCAAGCCTTAACAACAAATGCACACTAAAGAGAGAACTGAGAAGGTAGCAACAGATAGCAAGTGCCACTTCTCAAAGAACCTGAAGAAACAGTGGACTATTTGGTTAGCTACTGCAAGAAGTTCACAAATACTAATTACAAACATACCATGACAAAATAGCAATAATGATGCATTGGAAGATATGCAAGAAATATTATTTGCCTGCAAGCAAGAACTGGTGGGGCTATAAAATAGAGAAAGTTAACAATTGTCAAAAAGAAAGACCAAAAAAGTCTGGATAGTGGACATGGCAGTAGTTGAAGAAAGCAGAAGAGAAGAGAAAGAACTGGAGAATAGCAATAGCACTTAGACTTATATACCGCTTCATAGTGCTTTACAGCCCTCTCTAAGCGGTTTACAGAGTTAGCATATTGCCCCCAACAATCTGGGTCCTCATTTTACCCACCTCAGAAGGATGGAAGGCTGAGTCAACCTTGAGCCGGTGAGATTTGAACCGCCGAACTGCAGCTAGCAGTTAGCTGAAGTAGCCTGCAGTGCTGCACTCTAACCACTGCGCCACCTCGGCTCCTAACAAAAGATAACAAAATATCTGAAAATTATGATAACAAAATCTGCAAGTAGAAAGAGAACAACTGTGGCAAAAGAAAGCAAAGGTAGTACCAATAATGCAATCCCAAAACAACTGGAGCACCACTTCAACACCATCAGCATTGACAAATTCATCATCAGTCAATTGCAAAAGGCAGCTTTACTCAGAACAGCTTACATGCTGCAACAATACTTATAACATCATCAAACATCCACATCTGCCTATCCCAGGTCCTTAGAAAAGATTTGTTAGATAGACAAAAATGCCAAATCCAGTCTGAACATCTGGCTGACTGTGCGACAAACCACATAATAACCAATATAATTATATAATTCACAAGACAGTTTTGAACATACCAAAAATGTGGTGAAAAATTAATCTGCAGTTTATTTACATGCACAGCTATGTGGTAACACTACAGTGACAATGAAGAACACAGTCCTGATTTCATTTAACAAAGACAATTTGGTGCTACTACTAAAAAAATTAGACAGTAGGAATCCTGTAATTTAGAAGTGAACTTTATGGTCTGAAAACTGCACATCAAAAATGAGGATTAAATGAGCTTCAAATAACAATGGAATTAGATGTTGCTTCTTTGTTCTACATTACAGATGTTTGGGCTTGGTCTTTGCAGTAGATGAAGAACAAAGTCTTCCAGGTTTTGACTCACAAGCAAGTGTCCCCATGTCAAGAAGGAGGTTACTCCATATGTTAAGAGTCCAGATTTCAAAGTCCACATCCCTGGCTTTAAATTATTCTAGCTGGGATTGGATTGTGTTGCCTACTGGCTATGACTTCTTATAAAGGCAGAGGGCAGGTTCCTGCAACTTCTGCCAAACTACTTCACTCTCTTTTAGCCATTGACTTGCCACTCTCCATTTACAGGATTGTAACTGAGATACCTTTCCCAAATAGACAGGAAGTTCAAATAGGGGTCAAGTAGATTGGGATAAAAGGTCTTCCAAAGCAAACTCAAACTTGGGACAGGCAAGAGGTGGCAAAAGGATGGCAGGTGAGCTACTCCCAGAAGTAGCCAAGTGAGCATCAAGACTTTGGTTTCCACTTCCCAGCCAGACTCCAACACAGCTGTAGCCACTATCTTGTAAAACAAGGCCACAATGCAAAATAATCCACGAGGGCCCAGGAATTGGAATTGATTTTGGCCTCCATCATTCTCTCCCAGACCTTGTAACTGTAACTGTAAAAGCAGCAGTTAAACCTGTGCTCTCACCAAGTTTTTTTTCTGCTGAAGAATGGCTATTTGCTTCAAAGGAGGTCCCAAGTGATAAAGGAGAAGTTGGGAGATGGCTCTGTGTCTTCCCAGAAAATTCACAAATGAAGCCTGAAGGTTTCAGGCTTCATTTGTGAATTTTCACCTATGGAGGTGCCGGGAAAAGTATCCCCAATTCAAAACTTGCATCAGGGTTGTGGGATCTCATCCTCACACCAGGCCTGAGCAAAACATCACCAAAAGGGTTAGTGAAGTTTTCTCTGTTCTTGGTACCTCCAGTCTGAGGGAGTAGAAGGGAGCAGAAAGCAAATCTTCTAGATATCACTCTAACCAATCAGCAACTGGCTTTTCCACAACAGCTATTGGGCAATATATATATATTTTTCTCCCCCCTCAAATATACTACAACTTTAGACTTCAGAAAATCCAGGAAGAGGCTCATAGCAGCAGCTTCTTTTTTGCTTTGTACAGTATGGTTCAGTAAGTTCCTACATTTGATGTCTTCTCTAAATGCATTGAACTTTAACCACTCCTTATTTCCTATTTGTTCATATTAACTGATAATTATGGGAGTTGAAATCCAAACACCTGGATAGCGCCAAGTTGGAAAAAGGCATGTGTCTGTTCAGTGGGATGTGACAGTGGTTCAATAGAACTTGTTCTCAGGTAGAACGATATTCTCTAAACTAGAAGGCATAGCAAAGTTTGTTATGGGGCCAATAATGGTATTTATTTCATGCTTACCTTTCAGAGCAATTGATGGTAGATAATGATACAAAATTGAGAACTTTCTTCCCAAACAAATGATTTCAAGCTTCTGGTGGATTGTTGTTCAAAAGGTGATCAGCTAAAATAATGAGAGCTTTGCCTTGAAATAAATTCTTGCTCTACACAGTGCCGATGAAGTAAATTGATTTGCTGCCTGGGGGAGGCTTTGATAAATCATTTGCAATTTGCACTGGGCTATAAACAACTGGAGGGCGATAGCAACAACACCGCACATACTGCAATAGAAACTCACTGAAAGAAAAGCACTGCATTAGGCAGTAGATTGCTGTGGACCATAGGTAATGAACTTTTTAAGAAACCAGATCAGAAAGCTACCAAGTCAGATTAGTTCCCTGATTCATCAAGCATTAACAATTTTCTGCTCCTCGGATTGAAGAAGGTACAGAATAGATTTAATGTTATGTTTGTTTTATTGGTTTATCATTCACTATCAATGTGAAAAACAGTTACAAACTAGTACGTGAAAAACAGAGGTATCTGTGGTCATGGGTATTTTTGACTCCGGTATCCCTTTTGGATGGACATTTAATATTCTCTATTTCCCCCTCCCTTTAACTTACCTTTTGTGAAGTTATCCTTGGAGTCCCATCAGCTATAAAACACCGATGTTACCTAGGTTGTCAAAAGTTGATTGCCCCAAAGTGGTGCCTTCCAGGTGTGTTGTGATTACAGCTCCTAGATTTCCCAGCCCTATTATGGAAAACTAATTTAGAACCCTGAGAAATAATAGCACGGGGATTTTCTGAAGAAAACACATTTCGCGTGTAATGTAATATAATATATTCTTACATATGCCGGAACTAAATGGGAAGAGCAGCTATTTTCTCTCTGCCGTCTTTTTCTTCCCACACAACAGAATAATGGGAAACCAGTAAATTGCTCTTGCCAAAGCTGAACTGATTGCTTACTGAGGGCTTGTAGCCAAGAAACAAAAGCTGCATGTCTTTTCTATAGGATTATGAAGACTGTTTGTGATACAGCTTTCAAGTGGCATGGTGGCCCAGTGGTGAAGACATTTGCCTCCCACTTGGAAGGTTGAGAGTTCAATTCTAGGTAGCGGCAGATGTTTCTCTTTCCTAGTGCAAAGAAAAAATATCTGCTGCAACTTTGCATAGGCATCAGGAACGGCATCCAGCCAGTAAATGCTCAACTCCACCCAGTCACCCCGACTCTACCCCAAATAGAGACTACAGGATTGTAAAAAAAAAAAAGGTATTTTTTTGTGATGCAGTTTTCAATATTGCAGTTGTTGCCCTCCTCCTCTTCCTATTGTATTTGTTGTTTGTGCATATTACCTGTGAAAAGAGATAGGGAGAAAGGCCTCCTCAGATGGTGTCTTTCCAAGGCCTATTGTTTTTTTTTATGTATATTTATTTACATAGTTTGTGCACCCGTTTAAGAAATTATCTTGAAAATAATTCAAGATTATTTTCAGGAGAATATCAATCATTTATAACATTGCAAATGTTAGGATTGAAAAGGACCTTGGAGATAAATCCAGTACAGTCATTTTTCCAATATGGGAATCTACTACTAAACCATCCCCAGCAGATATTCAATGTCATTCAGGTTCCTAAGGCAAAAGACAGTCCACCAGTTTCCATGGCAGTGTATTTCTCTATTGTAACCTCTCTTACACTGAGGAATTTCTTCCTGATGTGCCTCAAGTGAGAACTCTGGATTGATTTGTTTGGTGATCCATTAATTTGTTTTCTTGACTATCTGCAGTATTCTCAGGAATCTTCTCTAATGCCAAAGTTTAGAAATGTGATTATTCTTTCTATCTTGCTTCTTCCATGTCCAACTTTGCTTCCATAGAGTGTCACAGGTAATACCATAGCTTCCAAAAAAGTGACTGTTTTGGACCTCCTTCAAGCAAGAGGTTACTCAACCATATTCCTTTAAAAAAAATAAATCTCAGCATTTAAAAGATTACACACAGAAACTACACTTGGTGTTGGTTGGTAATCTTTGCTCCATCTCATCCTGCATACAATGCCTATGAGAACTTCAGCATTTTGATTATTGTTAAAATGTTTACGAATATGAATGAAATATATGAGCCTGTTTCATAGGTAACATATCTACTTCAGGGCTAGTGGTCTTTAAAACAAAATATTGGCTTTTGCTAGATTTGAAATGATTAAAGATAAACCAGTGTTTATCTTTGTCTGCTAAGTTCTTCCTGATCAGCTAGCCAAATAATAATTCATTTAAAATGGTCTTGAAATGAAGTTGAATGGAATAGCTAGATGGAGTCTTTTAGTGTCTGGGTGTAAAACAAAAGGGATGGATTAACCTGGTTTTTAAATTATAATTTGTTTTGAAATTGGATATATGTTTTATAAACACAACATACAACGTAGGAGAATTATGAATAAAGCAGCTGGTGTGGCATCATCCAATAACAATCTGAAAAACCAGCAGAGGTTTCTTCAGTGGCAGCTGGTGAGTGGAGTATTCCCCCCCCCCTTAGAAACTGAATCAGCAGTTTACCACATTCTTTTCAAAGAAGCATTTGGCCATTTAAATTCTGAAAAGGCAGAAGTTTTAGAGCTTAAAGGTTTAAGTTTAACTACTCTGCAGACATCCTGAATGGGCTTTGGGGATCCATTGTGTTGGTTTAAAAAGCTGAGGCCCAATCAAGCCTACTTTGGTGTCTGTTACTTTCCAATGGACTTTACTTGTGTGATTGATTTCAAAATGGCTACCTTAAAGATACCAAACATTTCTAATACCTCCTCTTCCAAAATAAGTGAAATGTTTTGGCATTAACTTTGGATTTCTTACCATTCAAGGAAAAAGGGAGTGCATTAATACTATGTACTGCATATTTTATGGGGTTCTTCAATTTCAAGAATATCTTTACCAAAAAATGCAGTCGCCAATTAATGAGTGAACATTCCGGGTTTTTTTTTAATCTGGAGCTATATCATCAGGCTTACCTATTAAGTATTAAATGCTGGAAGCCAAAAATTGGTGCTACGTTTCTGATTTGGGACTATACATATATAGCACCATTGGTATTAGGATATAAATACAATAGAACTCTAGTATTTCTGGAAATCATTATTTCAGTTAGAAAGCTATGGAATGGAATGTCTAATAAAAACAGATTTGAACCTTTTTCCATGCTAAATTTACTTTATGGGGATATCTAACATTGAGTATTGGAAAAATGATGGTGATTTGGAAAAAAATGGAAATATTGACTGGATGATGGATAAATGATGAAGATGAAATTTTAACACTGTTGTGCTGAGAAACAAATATCTATCAGGGGTAACTCAGTGACAATATTTACAACTATAATGTTTGTTACCAACATTGTTTGGACTACCAGCATTTTCAGCTTCTGAGATACTCAAAATATTATTAAAACTGGTTAAATCTTTTAAAATTAAAAAGGCCTACTATTAGTTGCATGGATATTTGTTATCAATAAATCAGTAAATCAACTTGATATGCAGATGTTAAGAGATGAGTGGAATAAAGAGAAGCTCCTATATTGCCCAGACAATAGAAGAATGTCTTTAACTTTTGTATCAATTGACATAACTTTTATGTTATGTCAATTGTAATGTAATTGTAATTGTAATGTTTCTTTTAAATACACATTTTTACAATTCCTATACTTACTAAATTTTAGAAGAAAGTAGTGGATATAATAAATATGACTGCAACAAAAGCTAAAATTTTCAGAAGTTAATATGCTCGTGAAATGGATATTTACTACGTGGAATCTGACAACTGGAGAATATTAATGGATTCTCTGTGTCCTTATTATAGCTAAAAGACTGATATTGCAACATTGGAAAGATAAATGGAAAGCCCCATTCATTCAATATACTGAAGACTTGATTATGCTTGCCATCTGTGAGCAGATTGCCTATAGATATAGAACTGTATGGCTAAGTATAATGAAATACAAAATATAGTAGGCTAAAAAAGTATGATAGTTATATAAGGGGATATATAAGCTTCCTTTTTACAATCCTGTTATCCCTTAATTCTGGGTAGAGTCAGGGAGACTGGATGGAGCTGAGCATTTACTGGCTGGATGCTCTTCCTAACTCCATGCAGAGTTCACAGCAGATCTTTTTTCTTTGCACCCTAAAAGAGAAACATCTGCTATTACCTAGGATTGAATTTTCAACCTACCAAGTGGGAGGTGAGCATCTTCACCACTAGGCCAAATATTATACTTTATATTTTGTTTTTGTTTTTCTGTTGCATTTTTTCACTTATTTTTAAGCACTTTTTTTTTGATAATATGTATATTTTTGTGCTTTATTCCTTTTGTTTAAATCTTTTCTGTTATTATTTTAAAAGCAATAAACATTATTTATTTGAATATTCTTATAGCTCTGACTAGTTGAATTGTTTTTAAACCTACTCACATATTTATTTTATATGTCCTAGTATAAATGTGCTATTACTTCATTGGTATGCATCTGTAATTATGTTTTTATGCATATGTACTCTGATATCCCCTCCTTCTCCCCCATAGATGCAAAAGACAGCTTTGTTCCAATACTTTTCTAAGTGTCTGTTGTTTCAATTTTCATTCTCCAGGCTTTTTATTATACATTCTTCCATCACGTTTCTTATTATTCTCTCAGTCTTTCCTTTGCGGCATAGCTAAGCTTTCCAAACGTATCACCTGAACTGTCCTGGGAGAGTTTACATTAAAAAAAAAATAAAGCCAAAGAAATGAAAACCACTGATTTTTTTTTTCTTTCAGTCTTTCTAAGCAGCGTTTTTTTTGTTTTTTTTTTTAACTTGAGAACTCAACATTCCATATGGACCTTTATTCATTGGGGAAAATATATAGAGCAAGGGAATGGTTGGAATCATATGAGCTGGTGTATGTTTTGTGACTTAAGTGAGCATTCTAAATTTGATGGCAAGTATTGTATGTTAAACTCATTAACTTTAAAATGGACATTATATGCACATCCAGGAGCGTGTTCTGTGCAGAATCATACAAATGGCTGAATCATGCTGATGCATAATTTGAAAAAGATTTTATTTCTTTGAAGGAAAAATAATCTCTTCCTCAAGGAGATAAAATTTTCCTTAAATCCGAAACATTTAACAAGGAATTTTATTGTGTTTTTTTTTAAAAAAAACACAACCCAGGATTTCTGAAACAAAAGACGCTAGGTGAACTAACACAACAAAAGAATTAGTGAGACTAAATTTTATCTTCAAGCATAGATCTGTCATATCTATGGCTGGAATTACTTGCAGTCGAAGCCAAAGGAACAAATATAGCAAATGTAGAGAGAGGAAAAATGTCTGCTGCCAATACCATAGTCACAGTAAATTTAAGGCAGGGGTGTCAAACTCGATTTCATTGAGGGCCGCATCAGGGTTGTGTTTGACCTCAGAGGGTGGGTGTGGCCAGGGTGGGTGTGGCCAGCTCAATGTCACTCATGTCGGGGAGGGCCTGTGGTGGCTCGAGCGCTCTGCCAGCGAAAATGGGCTCCTGGTCTCCTTTTTCGGCTGCAATGGCCTCCTGCAACCCTCTGTCACCGAAAACAGAGCTTGGGAGGGCCACAAGTTCTGTTTTCGCTGGCAGAGGCATTGTGGGCCGGTCCTTCGCTGTTTCCAGGGTGGCCCCATGGGCCAGATCTAAGCACCCTGCGGTGCTTGACACCTTTGATTTAAGGTAATGCTTTCATTTTAAGTTGCATTATTTATTAAACTTTGCTCAAGAGTAGTTTAGATTAACATGATAACATCATCAACATCTTTTTTTTTTTTTGGCTACTTAAGGTTAGCCTGATTTTGATCGAAGCCCATGAATTATGCTGTCTGAAACTTACTGTATTCAAAAACAAACCTGCAACAACAGTTTTTCCTGCTTAATATCACACAAAGTCATAGTGCATCATTTATTATTCACATAATCTCTCTCTTCCTCTCTACCACCTGCAACCTATTTTGGAGAGATGTGTTACTATTGATCAGTCATTGGCATCTTTACAGAGTAGAGCTTTTTACAGGTGGCATTTTCACATAACCCAAGAAGAACCAATACAGCTATACGTTTTTTCAAAATTTAAAACACAAGGGAGGAAAGGGGCTTTTTATTCCTTTCTTGCCCACCAATTTTTTGCATGGTCGTCAATTTGGACTGGTTATGTGATATCTTTAAATATATTCTACATCAGTGGTGTCAAACTCAAGGCCCATGGATGGGATCCGGCTTGCAGGGTGCTTAGATCTGGACCATGGGGCCGCCCTGGAAACAGTGAAGGACCGGCCCGCTGTGCCTCTACCAGTGAAAACGGAGCTCAGGGCTGTGTGTGGCCCTCCCGGGCTCCGTTTTCGGCTGCGACAGCCTCCTGCAGCCCTCTGCTAGCAAAAATGGGGCCCGGGGAGCCGGGCGCCCATGCTCAGTTTTTGTTGGCAGAGGGCTAGCAAAACAAACTAAAAACAAAACAAATGAAGAAATGTTTCCCCTTTTGCATTTGAGCATCCAAGAAGGGACAGGAAAAGAGAAAAGGAAAGAGGAAAGAAAAAGAAAAAAGAAGAAAAGATGGGAAGAGAGCAAGGAAGGAAAAAGAAGGAAAGGGGGAAGAAAGAAGAAAAAATGAAGAGGGAAGGAAAAAGAAGAAAAGGAAGGAAGGAAGGAAGGAAGGAAGGAAGGAAGGAAGGAAGGAAGATTATAATGAGAGGGAGGGAGAGTCTGAGGGAAGTCCTGCCTTAGCACTTGGCCACAGGTGCCCCCGACACGAGTAATGTTGAGCTGGCCATGCCCACCCCAGCCATGCCCACTCCTGTCTCCCAAGGTCAAACACAACCCTGTGAAGACCTGGCTGTTCCGGCAGGCTTGGGGCCATTGATCACGCCTCTGTAATTTGGCGAGATCCGGCCATGAAATGGTGTGTATGAGTTTTTAACTGTTTTTAAATGTTTTTATTATGTTTTCTTTTAATAGTTTTTTATATCTTAACAAGTTTTTTATATTGTTGTAAGCCACCCAGAGTCCCTTGGGAGTTGGGCGGCATAGAAATACAATAAATAATAATAAAATAATAATAATAATAATAACCCTGATGCAACCCTCAACATGGGTGGGTTCTGGATCCTTTTGCTGCCAGTTCGCTCAGGGTCATGCCGTGCGCACCCGCACACTTTGCGTGCGTGCCCATAGCAATAAAAAAATAGCTTCTGCGCATGCACAGAAGCAAAAACCCAAGATGGCGGTGCCCACGGAGACACCGACAGAACCGGCTCCGTGATGTCATCGCCGAGTTACTAATGGTTCTAAAGAAGCGGGTAGAACCAGTAAGAACCCACCTCTGGCCCTCAATGAAATCGAGTTTGACACCCCTGTTCTACATCATATATTGGCGTAATATATTCCTGTGACTAAATTGTTCATTAATAACATTTTGCAGGACATGCCTGTTTGAATGCTGTCCTGAAAATTCTTTTGGGATGTGAGATTTTTACCATTAGTGGCAGCCTAAAAAGAAAACGAGGCGAAAACCAGACCCTTCACTGAAAGAGTTCTGCCAGCAAACCACAATCCTGTGACAGCACTGAAGTCAGTCTTGAGTGACAGTCTTGAGAATGAGTCAGCAGTGTGCTGCAACTGCCAAAAAAGCCAATGAGTTCTAGGCTGCATCAACAGAAGGCTAGCATCATGATCACAAAAAGTGATAGTACCCCTATAGTGCACTAGTGAGACCACATTTGGAATACTGCATCCAGTTCTGGTCTCCACGATACAAAAAAGATGCTAGAAAGACTGCAAAGAAGAGTAACAAAGATGATAAGAAGTCTGGAGGCTAAATCATACAATGAATAGCTAAGGGAACTAGGTATGTTTAGCCCAAGGGTGTGCAACCTTAAACACTCAAAGAGCCAGTTGGGCCAATTTCCCACAGAAAACAAAACAATGGGAGCCACAAAACCTGGGTTGGCATGGCCAACTCGACGTCACTCACTCCCACCCAGTCACGACCCCCCCAGCCACACCTACCCAGGTTTTGTGGCTCCCTGTGTTTTGTTTTCTATGGGAAATAGGTATCTCCCTCTCTCTGTCTCTCTCCCTTTCTCATCTCTCTCCCTCCCTCCCTCTCCTCTCTCTCTCCCTCTCTCCCTCTATCTCTATCTAAGAGCCGAGGGGGCGCAGGGGTTAGAGTGCAGTACTGCAGGCTACTTCAGCTGACTGGGCCCCCCCCAGCCACACCTACCCAGGTTTTGTGGCTCCCTGTGTTTTGTTTTCTATGGGAAATAGGTATCTCCCTCTCTCTGTCTCTCTCCCTTTCTCATCTCTCTCCCTCCCTCCCTCTCCTCTCTCTCTCTCTGTCTATCTCCCTCTCTTTTTTTTTTAAAAAAAAAGTTTTTTATTGAATTATTTACAACCTACAACTTCTGTCCAGTTGGAAATTCCAGAGAAAAACTTGA
>QLTV01004097.1:459594-476691 GCA_003457575.1 Thermophis baileyi
CTCACTCTCTCCAAATACAGCCACTCCAAACTCATTCTTTACATCCAATCCACCCCAACACCCCCACACACACACACACACACACACACACACACACACACACACACACACACACACACACTCACACACTCAAGATAAAATTAGTCTGTAGGGAAAATTTAGCCCAGGCTTTGTAGGGCACGGTGATGGCGTTGCGGTACATAATTGTAGCTTGCCACGAGCCAAGTCAAAAGTTCCTTGTTAATGAGGAAAGCAAATGATGAGGGAAACAAACAGGCTTCGATGGGGGAAATAAACAGGGTCCGATGGGGGAAACAGACAGGTTCCACAAGCAGGCACCAATGGGGGAAACAAACAGGCTCTGATGGAGGAAACAAACAGGCTCCAATGAGGGAACAAAACAGGCTCCAATGAGGGGAAACAAGCTCCGATGAGGGGAAACCAGCAAACAAGCAGGTTTCGATGAGGAAAACAAACAGCTTCCATAGCAGGCTCCGATGAGGGAAACAAACAATGCTTAACAATCTGCAATTCCTGCTTAATGACGGCAATGGGAAGTGCTGGGATTGTGAACTGCTAAGCAATGGAATCACATGATGTCACACTTAACAACCGAATCACTTAGCAGTGCAAAGTCCAGTCCAACTTATTGTCATTAACCAAGAACTACCTGTACTATTAGGAAAAGGTGATTGCTCCTCTTGAGTAGACCTAGGCACTGAGTTGTCTTCCATCAGGAAGCATCAGAAATCTCCTTCCCTTCCCTTCCCAGCAAGCAAATAAATGGCAGGTGAACATTCTGGCATTTCCTTTGATATTCTTTTTCAGTATCCAGCCTGCAAACTTTGAATTAGGCATCAACATAAAAATTACCAGAAACTCGTGGGTTACATTAAAGCTCTGGGCCTTTTCCAACTATTGAGTTAAAGCGTTAGCCACTCATCTCTGAGTTGGCACAAAAAGCACAGGCATAACATTTACTATTGTCCATTGCCAATCCCCAGTCTGCCTTTATCCTCACTGTTCTGAATTATTATTGAGTAGTATTGTCTTGATTTGTGAGTGTGCCAAGTGCTATAGGCAAGGTGATTTTTTTTTTTTTAGGTTTGATCTGTCCTTTTTCAAACTGTCTTCAGCTAATGGGAGAAAATATCCAACAATCAGGACAATGCAGCCAGAAAGGGGCAGGTCAGATCACAGAACTTTGGCTGTTTGTTTGCCCCTTATCCCATTGTCCATTTGGGCATCTCTCAAGTTTTTTAAAAAGATGTAAACATATGAAAAAACCATCAGGGCAGAGTATATTGGTAACATGGGTAAGACGGACAGCCAATAAATTTGACAAATCCAATAAATAAAATAAATATTGCCTCTTAATAAGGCTGTGAGTGTTTCATATTTAAAGAACAGTAAATACTGTATGTGTTGGAGCATGTGTTAAATGAGCACATAGCAGTTGTCAGCAACTCCTTAAAGCAAACATTATTAAGACCACACTTGGAATACTGCATCCAATTCTGGTCACCACAATATAAAAAAAATGTTGAGATTCTGGAAAGAGTGCAGAGAAGAGCAGCAAGAGTGATTAGAAGGCTGGAGGCTAAAACATATGAAGAATGGCTGCAAGAATTGATTATGTCAAGTCTAATGAAAAGAAAGACTAGGGGAGACATGATAGCAGTGTTCCAATATTTGAGGGGCCTCTTACAAAGATGAGGAGATCAAACTATTTTCCAAAGCACCCAAAGGCAAGACAGGAAACAATGGTTGGAAACTAACCAAGGAGAAAAGCAACCTATAACCAAGGCGAAATTTCCTAAAGTTGAGAGCAATCAACCAATGGAACAGCTTGCCTTTAGAAGTTGTGGGTGCTCCATCATTGGAGGCTTTCAAAAAGGGACTGGACAACCATTTATCTGAATGGTATAGGGCACAGGTGTCAAACTTGCAGCGTCATGTTGCCGTCACATGACGTATTGTGACATTTTCCACCTTTGTGGAGCTGGGGTGGGCGTGCATGTGACGCATGCTGCCCATGGGCCACCATTTGACAGCCCTGGTATAGGGTCTCCTGCTTGAGCAGGGGTTGGACTAGAAGGTCCCTTCCAACTCTATGTTGGAATTCTATGTTCTATGTATCTAATATTGCTGTCCACCTGCAGAGGGCAGTCATGTAATCAGAAAAAAGATGCAGCTGTTTTAAAAAGTTCCCAGTGGGTTCTATGTGAGCTTTCCATATATAGACTCTGGAGTTCTTTTTTCCCTACTGAATCTAAAGTATTCTTCAGTATATCTCGTAACACAAAAGGATAGTTCTTGAGGGGAAAAACTTATCATTCGGTTACAGCATGGAGCAGTGGTGAAATGTGAAAATTTTCCCTACCGGTTCTGTGGGCGTGGCTTATTTTGTAGATGTGGCTTGAGGTCAGGTGGGCGTGGCTTCAGGTGGGCGTGGCTTGGTGGTCATGTGACCGGGTGGGCGTGCTTGGTGGTCATGTAACCGGGTGGGCATGGCCAACTTGTAAAATGTGGTGAAACTCACTTAACAACGCTTTTGCTTAGCAACCAAAATTTTGAGCTCAATTATGGTCATAAGTTTTTCTTTCTTTCTTTCTTTCTTTCTTTCTTTCTTTCTTTCTTTCTTTCTTTCTTTCTTTCTTTCTTTCTTTCTTTCTTTTTTTCCTTTCCTCCTTTCCTTTCCTTTCCTTTCCTTTCCTTTCCTTTCCTTCTTTCCTTTCCTTTCCTTTCCTTCTTTCCTTTCCTTTCCTTATATATATATATCATCTATCATCTATCAATATCAATATCTATATCATCTATATCTATATCATCATCTATATCTATCTATCTATCTATCTATCTATCTATCTATCTATCTATCTATCTATCTATCTATCTATCTATCTATCTATCTATCTATCTTCTATCTATTTTCCAGAGTTTTATTGCAACACATACAGGTTCAAATCTGGCACAGAAAAGACACAGATCGTTGTTTTTACACTCACCCACCCCAAAAACCCCCACCAAAAAACAGCATGCAATATTAAACACCTGGAAAAACGCTTGCATGAACACGGAGGCTGCATCGTGCCGTACCTCTGCAGCCTGCAAATCAAGAATGCCAGAATAGCTTTGGAAAGAGAGTTAAATTTGGGCAAATAAAAGGGGGGATGTGGAAGGTTCCCCCCCCGTCCACCGACTGCTGGGTTAAATGGAAGCAGGAGAATTGAAATGAAATTCTCCCTGGATTTGCAGAAACCCTCCTTTTGAGGTTTTTTGCAGGGACAGAAAAGAAGGTGGGGTGGGGGGGTCTCTCTGGAGCCCCCTTGCTCCAAATCGACCCCCATACAAGAGGCTGGTGAGTCCCGTCCTTCCTCGAGGATGTTTTTTGTAGTTTTGTAGTTCTCCTGCGCGGACGCGCCCGGCAGCAGCAGCGTCAGCGTCAGTGGGGGCAGAGTTTGCCTGGGCTCCTTGCCATCCCGGAACCGCGCCATGCGCGGGGGAGTGTTCCGGCGCAGTGCAGTTTTGGGATGGTGGAGAGCTTGCTTGGGAGAGCCAGCAGCGGCGGCGGCAGAGATTGCTTGGGAGAGGCCAAGGAAGCTCTCCACCATCCCAGAACTGCGTCGCCAGGCGTCAGCGGTTTACCTGTTGAAGCTCTGGGCCTCAGCGTGCCAAGCCGGAAGGGAGGCAGCCGAGCAGGCAGGCAGGAAGGTTACCTCAACAGGTAACCCGCCGCTGCCTCGGCGCCCGCTGGGAGCCTCTTCCTCCACTGGCCTGGCACGCCAAACTTTGCACGGCAGCGGGAAGCAGCCTGAGAGCCGGGGTGGGCGCCCCACATGCTCAGGGGCTGAGCCGAGCCCCACATGCTCAGCAGCCGAGCTGAGCCCTGCGAGGCAGCGGCAGTTTACCTGTTGAGGCTCCGGGCCTCAGCACGCTGAGCCGGAAGGGAGGCAGCTGAGCAGGCGGGTAGGAAGGTTACCTCAACAGGTAACCCGCTGCTGCCTTGGTGCCCGCCGGGAGCCTCTTCCTCTGCCGGCCTGGCACACCAAACTATGCATGGCAGCGGGAAGCAGCCCGAGAGCCGGGGCGGGCGCCCCACATGCTCAGCGGCCGAGCCGAACCAGGCGGGGAGGGAGGGCAGCGAGAGGGGCGGCAGTGTCCCCTGCCAAGCGCAGCACACGGAGGCAGCGGGCAAGGCATCCCCAGCACACCTGTTAATCCGGCCGGCCACGCAACTACAAGTGCGGCGCAAAAGCCGCTGGTGGGCGGGCGGGCGGCAGCCCCCCACACAGGGAGAGGGCCAGGCCTGCACTTGAAAGGGGCGGGGCGGGCGCCCCACATGCTCAGCGGCCGAGCCGAACAAGGCGGGGAGGGAGGGCAGCGAGAGGGGCGGCAGTGTCCCCTGCCAAGCGCAGCACACGGAGGCAGCGGGCAAGGCATCCCCAGCACACCTGTTAATCCAGCCGGCCACACGACCACAAATGCGGCGCGGAAGCCGCTGGCAGCCAGGCGGGCGGCAGCCCCCCGTGTGGGGAGGGGAGAGGGCCAGGCCTGCACTTGGAAGGGGCTGCTGCTCTCGCTGCCCTCCCTCCCTGCCTGGCTGCAGACGTCCGCCTGGCCTCCCGAAACAGCACTGCTGCTGTTCGCTTTTGTTTCGCGGTGGGAGAAGGAAGAAAGCGGGCAAGAGTGGCAGCCGCTTCCAAGTGCAGGCCTGGCCCTCTCCCTGTGCGGAGGGCTTCTGCTCAGCTGGCCGGCGGCAGCTTCCGCAATGGAGGTAGCGCGCGGCTGTGAAGGACCCTCACCGTCCACCCCCCCCCAGAGCACCACAGCCGCGGTTCGCTTTCTTCCTTCTCCTGCCACTGCCCCTCTTAGCCCCAACGCAGCAGCTGCATCTCCCCCAAGGGCCGCCCACCCACCCTCTGGCCGGGCCTGACCAGAAGCATCGCGTCTCCCGTCATGGGCTGGATGCCGACTTCGGAAGGCAAGTGGGCATGGGGGACCACCGGGAAGGCTGTGTGGAAGGCTGCCAAGCATGGCAGGGCTGCGGGGAAGGGAGTAGGCTGCTACATCCCTTCCCCACTGCCCCGACATGCTTTCCTGCCTTCGATGTGGCTTTCCGCTTGCCTGCCTTCTCAAGCTGGCCATGGGGACACCGGGAAGGCCACGTGGAAGGCAGGAAAGCATGTCGGGGCCGCGGGCTGTGGGGACTGGAGTAGGGAAGGCAGGCTGGGACGGTGGGGGGGGCAGGGGCAGTTAGGTAGGCTGCAACTTTGCAGGCTTACCTGGCAGGCAGATCAGGGGTGCAGCGCTTCAGGCAGGCAAGCTGCAGAGCGGAGACTGGCAGGGCAGGGCGAGAGAGCAGGACCGGCGGACCGGTTCGGGGGCGTGGCCAGCCAGCCATCGCTACTGGCTCGGCGAACCACCGGCAGCAGCCGCTACTGGTATGCACGAACCGATCCGAACCGGGAGCATTTCACCCCTGGCATGGAGGTAGCACTTATTGGGCTTGTAGATGATATTTGCTAAGCCTGGGGAAAGGAATGCAACTCTTCTGTTTCTGCTTGATCTCTCAGCAACCTTTAGTATCATCAATCATTATATCATTCAGAGACATCTTTGAGCACTGGGCGGCTTTCTCTGTGTTTTTCTTCTCCCTAAAGAGGTAGTTTCAGCCAGGGGAATAGAGATTAAGCCCTAGGCTTCTCAGTTGTGGGGTGACATAGCCTGAATGCTCTCTCTACTCCTATTCAACATCTACGTGAAACTGCTGCTGAGATCATCCATTACCACAAGATCAGGTTTCATGCTTTCTAACCAACAAGTGAGGCTGTCAAAGTGCTACTCGGGATCCTGGAGGCTGTTCTGGTCTGGATGGGGCAGAAGTGGTTGAGATTCATTCCCAGTGAGAGAAAGTAGCTCTGGATTTGAAAGCCTGCCAATACCATCTGTAGTTCTGACTATCGTCGCAGTCCCTGAAGAGAGCAAGACTTGTAATTTGGGTTCCTATTGTATTCAGAATGCCTCTCAAGGAGCAAGTGGGTAGCTGTGGCCAAGGTGGCTATTAAATAGTTCCACAGCACCATTGCAACCTTTTCTGGATATTTATTTACTGTCATTCACATTTTGATCACCTTCCAACCCAAATATTGCAATGTATTCTACAGGGTGATGCCCTTTAAGTCCATTTGTATAGCTGTCCAGAATGTTATAGTCCAAGTATGTCCCAAAGGTGCTTTTTTAGGAGGCAACTGGACTTTCTTGTTTTTTCTTTTGAAGACATTTCGCTTCTCATCCAAGAAGCTTCTTCAGCTCTGATAGGATAGTGGGCAATGGAAGGATATAGTCCAAGTAGTTACAGGTCAGTCTCAAGATGCCTATACAAAATCTTTAAGACTTGCACTGATTGACAGCTGGGTTCCTGGTACAATTTAAGGTGCTGATGGTCATCTTGAAAGCCCTTCTTTGGTTCAGGTGTGGGACCATCCTCTCTCAATGATATCTATCACTCACTAACATTTATTAGGTGGGCTCTTCACATGTTCCTTTGATTAGAGATTGTCACCTTCAAAAGTCACAAAAACATGTCTTTCAATGGCCACTCCACCTATTCAAATTGGCCCCCTTCTTCCTGGTCTTTAGAAACTCTATGGAGACATTTATTACATTAAATCTCAGGAGCAGGGCTGTAGTGACTCTCCTCCCAGATGGTGAATGAGTTTTATTTATTTCTTGAGTGTTTATTCAAAGGTTTTAATATGGTTATTTTATAAAGTATATTTTTAGTTTTAAAACCTTTCATGGTTCAAGGCATGGTTATTTACCTCCGTTTTTTAACCCAAATTACAGATTTTTACACTTCCCAGAGATGTTTGGTCAGGCAGTCCGAAAGTCCCACAAATACATGAAAATTATAAGAAGCATTTGGAATATTTTTACCTTTTCTATACAAGCCTTTCTTAAAGGTTGTTATTTGAAGAGGAAGCCAAATCTGGAAGCAAAATTCAGCCAGGAGTGCAAACCAGGAATGTGTAGGTTTTGTTTGAAGTGTAGATCTCTCCATTATTTGTAGCTAATAATATCAGTTTCAGCTGTGCATTTGGCAATCAGGCCTAACCAGGACTTCTTCCATAAAGTTGGTTTGGAAATATACGGCTTTACTAGCCTGTGACCATCCAATTGTACTGTATTTTCATATCACATTTGCACGTTGAAGCATGATACGAAGACTGCTCAGTCAAAACAAGAATAAAAACTCAGTAACTGTATTTCATTCAAATGTGGGTGGAAAGTACAGACTAAGTATAGACAAATTGGCATGTTGTTCTTCTAACCATATGTCTTGGACATTGTTTAAGGCACGTATTATTGAACATTTCTAGGGGAGAGCTGTGTATGTGGCTACACAGCCTTTCCAATCTTTCTTTCTTTTCTTTTTTTAAATTCTCTGAAATGAAACCCATGTACACATAACTGTAGAGTTTGAAGTCTGAAGTCTGGAAAAGATTCCTAGTTTTATTCCAAGTGCAAAAGTTCTTTTTAAGTAAGTATGAAGTCATGAGTTTTCTGGAAAACTCTGGATTTTCTTGATCTTGTGGTTCAGCGTAGCATCTTCAAAAATATACAAAATGCAGGCTACTAGCATTACAAGTTAGCAAAGACCATGGGTGTCAAACTCGTGGCGTCACGTTGCCGTCATGTGATGTATCGTGACGTTTTTCCCCCTTCACGGAGCTGGGGTGGGTGTGGCCTGTGCATGATGCATCCGGCCCATGGGCTGCCAGTTTGACACCTCTGGATAGACGATGCCTGTGATCTGACTCTTATCTGCTAAGAAGAGGTGCTTTAATTTCTGCCATGATGATGTCATCCATGCTTCTGTTCCTTTAAGTTTTCAGTCTGTTTGTATGCGGATTCTGGAAGAATGGCATCAGTGAGCCATGGATCAGGCATCAAGGAGCTTATACCTTTGCAAGAAATATAGTTAATCAACTTCTATTTGGAGAACAGATGCAAATATGCAGAAATTGGATATTGGCAATTTCATCCTACTGAAATTGCATCCTACTGAATAAAGTGAATAAAGAAAAAAGTTGGCAACTCTTCATTCATTCTCTTTTTGATGATGTTACCAAGTTGTCCTGCTCAATGGTGATGGTTTATTTAATCAATTTTCACTTGGAAATAGATAAAAATAAGTATGCATAACCTCACATAAGTTGAATACATCTATTACATGCAGTTGGGTTGAAAATTCCATCCTCTTATTATTTTCCTCCAAGGGTGGGGAAATAACCAAAATATATGATCCAACTTCTAAAAGGCTACCCACCCTTAAACACGATCAGTGACCACTTTTATGGTCAGATGGAAAAGAATAATGGAAAATGAGGAGAGATTTGGAATGTTCTGTAGTTTTTTCAGGGAATAGGATGATAACTAGTAGGAAACTGAACCAGACAACTGTATTATCCATGCAGTCATTCCAACATCTGTTTCTTCCTCCTGAATTAACAAAAGTTTATTTTCTTCACAATGACAAGATGACTGAACTAATAAGCAATGGTTGGATAACATTATGGCTAAAATAACAAACAGTAAGGTAATTAAATAAATGTGGATATCATAATTAGAAGATGCCAGAATATAGTTTTTGTGTTCAGAGTGTTTTTTTCCTCTTGGCACACAGAGCAAGTGCTAAAAGGGTCATTCCATGTCAAGTGGTCTGGGGCTCCCAGCTCGACCATCACGGATTTTGATGAAATTTGGTGTGAACATGCACACACTTCCCCAATGAACATTGGTAAAGTGTTACGTTTGCCGATGCAATTCTTGCAGAGATATAGTCATTTGTATGACCCCATACCGCAGCCTTCGACGGTATGACTCTGAGGTTTCAGCAACTTTGAGACATAATATCTTCAGCAATATTTTGTTGAGAGAAACAAAACTTGGCCATCTTGTACAACTTGTTGTGCTCTATTAAACAAAATAATAAAAACATTCTCATGAGCGATCTCCATCTAGATAATTTGGAGCAAAGTTGGCCAAAAATGACTGTGGCGCAAAAAAAAGGGTAAAGTTTGGCTTCTTATATCTCTGGAAAGAAAAGTATGAGAAACATGAAACTTTGTGTGTAATAACGTAGCAACACAAGGTTTTCGAATATAAAATTTCATTCTCCTACTGCTTTCCAATAGTTCACAAATTGAGTGTAAAGTTGACGGTTTTTGTAAAAACGCCAAAAATAGGGTATTTTCAGCCTGCTTTTACAAAAAAAGACCTTCTGGAAACTCTGTTAAATCATTCTCATTAGAAAGAGCATGTTTCAAACCCCCTAAAAAAGTAGGGCTGGTGTTTCATCGCTGACATATAAAGCCCTAAAAATAGAGACAAAGTGGAGGACATTGCTATGGCAGCGTCACATGCATTCTATTATTGTTTCGTCTTGTTCGTTTTATATAGACATCATTACTACTATTATATTGCGTTGGTCCATGGGGACATTGTCACTACCAGTTCAGGCACCTGACCCAGCAACCCCATCGCCATAGGGGGCATGCCTGATAGCCATGCAATACCAGCCACAGGTGGGTTTCTTGGTTCAGGATCCCAAGCCTGTAGTTTGGTTTCTTCCTTGAGGTTCCAAAGCCTTGTGTGGGTATCTGTCCGGTTCCCAAGCCGACAATTGGGCAGCTTATCCTAGGTTCCCAAGCCTGAAGTGGGTATCTTATATGGTTCCCAAGCCGAAGTCTGTACTGTTCATAATGTCAAATTCCAATGATCACTTACAGTATTTATTATTGAATTTACGCACCATGTTCTTTAGCGTTGCTTCTGGGTATTGATACTGTCGACCTGACGACATAACTGAAGGCGCTGGAAGCATGCAAATAAGATGTGGTTCTGTAACCCAACAAACATCTTGTCTTTCAGGCCAATAAAATGAATGAGCAGGGCCTCGCGGATGCATAAAAGTTACCAACACATCATTTTGTTCGATCAAAATTTCCACAACCTGGCTGCTAACTTTCCATCTTTCTTCTTGCAGCATCCTGCTTTCTTCCATTTCTTCCTTTGGAACGTATATATATTTAATTCTGTGAATGTTTCACCATGTGATTTTGTTTCACCAAATCACCATGCAATGGAGTTGGCGGCACGACTAAACGTTTGGCTGCTCGAACCAGCCTCCAGCGACCATCAACCGACCAAATACTGACGCCAACAGATCTGTTCAACTTTTGCGACAGAAACATTCACGGAATTAAATATTGCTGGAGATATTATGTCTCAAAGTTGCTGAGACCTCAGTCATACTGTCGAAGGCTGCGGTTTGGGGTCATACAAATGACTATATCTCCACAAGTATTGCATCGGCAAACATAACACTTTACCAATGTTCATTGGGGACGTGTGTGCATGTTCACACCAATCGAGCTGGGCACTTTTCTGAAATCAGACCACTTGACATGGAATGACCCAAAAGGGCTCCGCCACTAAGTTGAAAAACTCTCATTCATCTTTGGGAAGTGAATGCAATCAGTGCTGTGACTTTACACATAGGCTTATATCAAAGATGGTAAACGGGATATAGAGAAGCAATCTTACCGTGAACCAAAATGGTGTGAATAAGAATGACTAAATGACACACAATAGAAGTGCCTGCTAGGAAACTCTCCACTATCATCTCAATTACTGTGAGGAAATTGTTTCATCTGAATTACTAAAGGGACCACACTTGGCAAGGCCTATGCTGATCTCTAAAAGCTTAACAAGGTGAGACCATGTTAGGGACTAGATAAGGGCTAAACAAGGCTATAGGCTAGACTTTGAAATGAAAGGGTAGGTAGGTGGGTGGGTGGATGGATGAATTCGTGACTAATGCAACAACAAGGTACTTTCATATTGTAACCTAGAAAATCCCAGGGCCCTGCTTCTGAAGTATCAGAAATGAAGCTCAACTCAAATAAGTTTATATTTTAAATATGATATTTGGATAGTCCTCCAACATGGAATAGCTTGGCTTTAAAAATCTCAGTTTTTCAAGCTCAGGCAAATTTTTTTTGTATGTCTCTGTACCTGCAAGGATTGATTTATTGATTGATTTGCAGTGCTCAAAAGCCACAGAGACCAAGGTAAATGATATATTGCTATGAAAGGACCACTGCAGTGAAATTTTGTTTTTTCCCCCCTCCCTTTGGGGAAAGAATTTTTCACCTTTTACTTGGTGTTATGGTAAACCCATTAGGAGTTCACATGCCCATTTTATTGGACAGGTTAACAAAACTTGTTCCAATATTTAGAGTTTCACTGCTCTACCAAATTTCATCAGCAAAATGGTGGGACTTAGAAGGCTATAGAAAAAAAAAGGTTCTGAAAGGTACATGTGCTCCACAGGCTTCTTGCTACCTACCTACTAATCATCCACCCGTCGTCATTGTCTGTCTGTCTGTCTGTCTACTTATCTGCTTGTAACCCTGCAGGAAGAAAACTATACCCAGGCAAACTTATGCCAGAATATATTAACTGCCTTTTTTTTTCTGTTTTCCATCAGTGGGAGCACTGTCCTTGGCCTCAAGAAGATATGGATTCTGCCCAATGAGCCTAAAGGAATAAACTTAACCTTGGCTCCTGATGTTCCCCAGCTGAAATATTTTACTGCATGTTAAGTGTCATTAAATGCTCCCAATCAATCCCATCCAGCATTCTTTTCAAGTCATCGCACCGCGATGCATTGGAAGCAACATAAATAAGCACTTGGCTCGTTCTCGGTGCAAAGTTTCTGCATAGAGTTTGTAATTCAATATCCCTCTTCTTTCCTATGGTAAACCTGTATTTGCCGTTTCGCCGCTTCTTTCTATCCACCCCCCCTTCCCCTACTCCCCTCCCTCAAGTCAGCATTAAACTTCCGTTCCGTCTATGTGGACTGATGAAATGTAGGAAATCTGTTTCTGGCGAGAAAAAAAAAACCGCTTTCCCAAAGAGAGCACCAAGTATACAGAGATCAGAAGTATGAACAGTGGCAGTAGCGCTGCTACGGTCGGACTGCTCGGGCTAAGAGGACGGGCTACGAGAGGAGGAGAGGAGCTTTGAGCCATTGCGCGGGCAAAGTGAGTGAGCGTTTTTTTTGCAAAGCGAAGCGGCGGGGAGGTGGCTGCGCTAACTCTCCACTCAGAAATAGCGGCCGCGGGTGGGTGAGGGGAAGAGGGTTCTGGTGGCCGCGCCAGACACAAGAGAAAGATATATCGGTGCGGTTGAAATTCAACAAAGGGACCGAGGATGTGAACGTGGGTGGAAGTGGACGTTACGTCTGTGTAAACTCGAGGCGGTCTGTTTTTATCCCAAAGGGGGGGGGAGGGAAGCGTGTGCAAGGAAAGAGAGAGGCAATTTTACCTCTTAAGATTCCCCTGGAAGACAAGCCTCTTTCTCTCTCTTCCCCCCCCCCCACCACTCCGTTTTCGACTCTCCGTCTCGAGTCCTTCTAGATTTGCCGCAGCGAGGCGGAGGGTTTCCGCAAGTTAAAAAAAAAAAAAAGCGCACGCGGTCTTCCACAGCGTGGCGGGGCTACGCGCAAAGTTTACAAACAAGCGCGCGTCCGTCCGGCAGTCTGCGGATCTGGGACAATCGCGTTGAGTGCAAACGTTTGGGTGTGCCAAACAACAACAACAACAACGGGAAGAGAGGACGGGTGCCTGCGTGCGTGGGCGCGCTGTTTTGGAACGCGCTCCTGGAGGATCGCTGTTGATACTTTCGAAACTTTGGCCGGCCTTTTGATGCGCGAAGGCCTCCCGGCTTTCGCGCATCAATCTTGGCTTGGAACGCAGATAACAAAATCTACCTCCGCCCCAATAATGAACGCTGGCATTGTCTCCCCCCCCCACCCCAAGAGCAGGCTTGTGAGGTTGGTAGGCAGGTAAAACCAATGTATACGCTACGTGCCCGTTTTACTGTGGTTCCAGCAAGGCAGTCCAAATAGCGCTGGGGAAGGTAGGTCCGGAGGTCAGCTCACGGCCTAAAGCCCGTCGGCCGTGAACAAGAACGGGGGCAAACTGGAAAGCCATCCGAGGTGGGCCGGGCAATTGGATTTTCGAGCTGGTACACGCAAGTCCTTTCTTCCTGCAACTTCGTGAGCCTGGAGGGGAGGGGGAGGGGGAACGGAACCATGGATTTCCTTGATTGTACAGTAGTGAGTTACGTTTCCGGCATCAGGAAGGTCCCTGCAATCACTAATTGAGAAGGCAGCAGTCTGTACCAGATCGAACTTGTTCCCTAAAGTGGACTTAGATCAGACAAAAGGTGTTTTTTTTTTGTTTTTTTGTTTTGTTTAGCAACCTACGAGTCTTATAGGTAGGACCTGTCCTGGCTATACAGTAGACTTGGGAATTCCTTTTTTGGGGGGGGAAGGGGGTACCTTCGAGGCATTGTTGAGTGCTGGCAACTGCCAGGATAAGTCCCTGCTTGTTTTATTGGCAATATTTTTGAAGTGGTTTGCCACTGCCATTGACGCGAGAGTAAGTGAATGGCCCAACGTCACCCAAGTGGCTTTGTTCCTCAGACGAGACTCGAACTCGCGGTCTTTGCCCGCTGCCTCAACCATTGTGGCTATACCCAAATGGCTCCCCCCTAATGTTTTCATTTGGAAGACTCGGCTTGGATAGAGAAAGGTGGGAGGAGGAGGAGGAGGATGAAATAACACCTTCTGCCTTCCACTAATACCGCTCCTGGTTACAGTGTGGTAGTCTTTGTTTCTCCCCTCCTTTGCGCGTTGTTCTCTGGAAACATCTGCAGCAAATCTTGCGGGGGGGGGGAGAGTCCGACCAGCTTTCCCTCTTGCCTTAATTGCAGACCCTTAGGTTAACCCTGAGCAACCCAGGAGACGTTGTTTGAAAGGCTCCTGCTTCCCGCCCGTGGGAGAGGTAGATATCAGCCAGAAAACGAGACAGACTCTTAGGATTGGTATGTTTGGCAGGGATCACGTTACCTACTCGCCTCTGCAGTCTGCTTCCCCTCGCCGCCCCTTTTCCTGCCGCTCCGAAAAAGATCCAAGCGCCGGGTGTTCTCCCTCCTCCAGTTCAGGGATGGCGGGAAATTGGGGGGAATCGGAGGTGGGGCTCTTTTCCGGCGTTTTTTGCTTTTCATGCTTCAGAAAGTGGCTGAACTGGCTCGGCGGCGCGGGTTCCTCCCCTTCCCCGTCGCATTGCAGGTTTCCTCTAGCTCTGCGGACTCTCGGGTGTCTGGCCTTGCCGTGGCGAGGCCGTGAGTGGAAACAGAACGTAATTGGAAGCCCCTTTTCCAAATGCCTGGACTTTGGGGCCAAGTTCAGCATAGTGGTTTTGCGATGGGACCGCGCTCTAATGGGAAATTGGCTGACGTTCTGCAAGACATTTCGCCTGGGCCGAGCGGCCGTTGGTGATGGATGGGCTGCGTAGCGTTGCGTTTTATATAGTTAGCCAAAGCCTTCGTGTCAGTCCGCGGAATATTGATCCGGAGAACCGAGCCAGGGAGGGAAGTACGTTCGTGCCCTTAGTAGACGCAATCGCTGTTTCCAAAACACATAGACTGATTAGGGTTTGCGGTTAATGATAAAAACAAATCTTGAATTCAATCGGAAACAAAGGGCTGGGGTTGGCTATCAGAATAAGATTTATCCCGTTTTCTTCCGCTGGCAAAGTAATACAGTCCTCGACTTAAGACCACAATTGAGCCCAATTATTTCTGTTGCCAAACAAGACAGTTGTTAAGTGAGTTTTCTTTCGTTTTACAATCTTTCGCAGTTCTTAAGTGAATCACTGCAGTTGTTAAATTAGTAACGTGGTTGTTAAGTGAACCTGGCTTGCCCATTGACTTTGCCTGTCAAAAGGTGATCGCCTGACCCTGGAATACTGCAACTGTCATAAATACATGCCAGTTCCAAGCAGCCAAATTTTGATCATTGACCATGGAGATGCTACAACAGTTGTGTGAAAAACGGTCATAAGTCACTTTTTTCAGTACCATTGTAAGTTTGAATGGTCACTAAATGAATGGTTGTACAAAGAGCAGGTTCCACATCCTTAAGTAACTCAGTCCCATCTGTCTGTGTCTGTGTCTGTGTCTGTGTCTGTCTGTCTGTCTGTCTATCTATCTATCTATCTATCTATCTATCTATCTATCTATCTATCTATCTATCTATCTATCGGCCCTTTGTGAGGCTTTGTTTAGGATATAAAATGTATGCAGCATGTTTAAGTCTCCTTCTCTCCTTCCCTTTTTTACAATATAGTAACCTTCGAAGGCTAGTTAGACTCAGAGTTAAGGATTTCAAAGTAATCATGTGACCATGGGGATGCTGCAATAGTTGTAAGTGTGAAAAAGTCATAAGTCACTTTTTTCAGTGCCATTATAACTTCAAATGGTCACTAAGTACAGGGGACTACCTGTAACAAGTATTTAAAGCTGAGTGTAGGGCTGAGAGGGAAGTGGGAGTGGATACTCCCAGTCCTTGCCTTATGTTGAAGTAACTTTTTTAGTCTGGCCACTGTCATCCCTACCAGTGTTATTTGCAAGTCCAGTAATGTGGGGTCTGCAGCAGCGGTGGGTTGCTCCCGGTTCGGCCCGGGATGCTCTGCCCACCCGCCCGGGACGCTTCTGCGCATGTGCAGAAGCATCGCACGCAAACCGGTAGTAACTGGTTTTAGAACCCACTACTGGTCTGCAGTAAGAGCCTTCTCTCTCCTATTGCAAGGTTTCTGTTTACCTGAGAAAGGAGACCCTGCTTAGAGAATTTCAGCTCCTTCCTTTGTGGTGTGTGTGGTGTCCCACTCATTCACATGCGCACATAATGGTGGGTTAATGGGTTTATTAATATTCACCAGCAATTCCCTTCACTAGAAACCTAGAACTACCAGTATCTCAATTAAGTCCAGCCAAAAGCAGAACAATGCTAGTCCACAGAGCAATGGCCATGAGTCCACAAGGCACTTGAAAGTTTCCCAAACAAGAGAAACAAAATTAAATTCACAATACAAGAGGGTGCATGAGGCAAGAAAAGTCCAGAGTTCACAAGGCATGATCTAAAGCAGGGGTGTCAAACTTGCGGGGTCACGGCGGCGTCACATGACATATCGCGACTTTCCCCCCCTTCACTAAACCAGGCATGGGCGTGACCAGCGTGTGACGCATCCATCCCGCGGGCCGCCAGTTTGACAGCCCTGATCTAAAGTCAAGGCACAGGGTCAATTCGAGACAAGGAAGGTTGGAATCTTAACAACCAGGAAACACACAGCTAGGAAATGTACACATTGTTCCTAGCATCGCCTCCATCTGTCTCCTTGCTAAATAGCCAGCTTTGGAGCAGCCCATCAAGAAGGCTGCCACCTTACCAGTTATCAGGCTGAACTTTGCTGCTCCTGCCTTTTCTCTGCACCTACGTGTTCTTAGATCAGGCGCAGAAGGCAGCTCCTCCTCCTCATTGCTAACTGGCTGCAGCTGCATGCTTCCCCCACTTGAAGCTTCAGGGCTATCCTGCTGCAGCTGTGCTTCAATCACTCTCAGCTAGTTGCTCTGAGCCATTGACCAATGCCCCTTGTGCTGGCTTATCAAGGGTTTAGCCTAGAATTAAGAACTGTCTCTTTAAGACATAGCATTCTGGGGAATGTAGTCCATGCCATGTAGTCCATGGCATGTGATCATAACTGTGTACTCTTATTGGTCATTGAAGTATGCCTGGGGGGCGGGAGTAAAGGAAGTCACTTTCAAGAATCTACCGGGAAAAGATGTAGCAACAAGGGAGATGGGGAAGCATTAATCCTTTTTTACAATATTCGTGATGGTTCCAGATTATGACTGTAGATTCAGAAGAACTTCTACATAACCGTGAGTGCTGTCAGAGGATGCCTGAAGAACAAAAGATAATCTGATTGAATGTACCATTGCGTCTTTGTTAAACTGCCTGATGATAGCATAACCAATCTACGGGAAAAGATGTGGGAGATGGGGAAGCATTAATCCTTTTTTACAATATTCGTGATGGTTCCAGATTATGACTGTAGATTCAGAAGAACTTCTACATAACCGTGAGTGATGTCAGAGGATGCCTGAAGAATAAAAGAATAA
>QLTV01004097.1:478019-503033 GCA_003457575.1 Thermophis baileyi
CCAGGCGGGGAGTGTGCTGGCTTATCAAGGGTTTAGCCTAGAATTAAGAACTGTCTCTTTAAGACATAGCATTCTGGGGAATGTAGTCCATGCCATGTAGTCCATGGCATGTGATCATAACTGTGTACTCTTATTGGTCATTGAAGTATGCCTGGGGGGCGGGAGTAAAGGAAGTCACTTTCAAGAATCTACCGGGAAAAGATGTAGCAACAAGGGAGATGGGGAAGCATTAATCCTTTTTTACAATATTCGTGATGGTTCCAGATTATGACTGTAGATTCAGAAGAACTTCTACCTAACCGTGAGTGATGTCAGAGGATGCCTGAAGAATAAAATATAATCTGATTGAATGTACCATTGCGTTTTGTTAAGCTGCCTGATGATAGCACAACCAATCCACGCTTGATTCAGAACACCCCTCCTAAAGTACCTGGGACTGGTTTATCCTCCTCTGAACTGACATCTGGAAAGGCATCTGGGGAAGCATCTGGAAGAGGCATCACAATGTCTTAGAAATCATATCAGATATAATAAGTTGAAAAACAATCTGTGAATTGTGCTTTATTTTATGAGAATAATATAGTCAACATTGACTGTTCCTGAAAAACTATATAGGGTTGGACTTCATTTGTACTTGAACGGGAGACCACTAGAAAATTCTAAGGCTGCAGATTAGATTGGAAAACTGGGAGGAGAAGACAATGGCAAGCCCTTCTGAATGGAAAAGAAAGAGACCACATGGACACATTCCTAAATCATCAGAAGTCACTTGGAGGGAGTTTTTAATTTTTTTTTAAATATCAAACACTCACATTTTAAGTTATAAACAAAAGGCATCAGACAAGTTATGAATGTATGAGTAACATGCCTTTGGGGATGCTGAGAAAATATGGTTACTGCTGATGATAAGCAAAGTGAGGTAGTAGATGGTAAAGATCATGAAAATAGAAAGCTGCCTGTTTATCACATGATCCATTCCTTGTTTGATAAGCCACTCTGCTGGTTGTGAATATGGTGAAAGATGCTATTCGGTATTCAGGCAACAACAGCTTGGCTACCCCCCAAACGCACATAATGCCCACACAGTCTTCTCCCATAGAGGGCATATGCAGAGTATATGAAAAACACAAAACATTCCTCTTACACAGAAAATAAGGACATACCCCCACATCTATAAATACTACATCTAGAAAACAAGCTTCTCATAGCACACAAGTGCACAATCCCCCTGCCTTGTTGTCTTCCCTCAAACCCCATGCTAGTACCTAGGTGACTTTCACAGCCTATATGCTGGTGAGTCCTGGAGCATCATGGTTAAGGCTTTTGAGATCTTCTGTAAGATCTAAGTTCAATTCCATCCTTGATAATGGAAACTCTGACTATATGGGAATAAAATGGAGGACCTCATAGAAATATGACCACTATCATCAGGAGTCCTGTTACCTTGTCTTCCTACCTTGATTCCTTATTACAGGTAGTCTTTGACTTACAACCACAATTGACCCCAACATTTATGTTGCTAAGTGAGACTTTTTACAACCTTTCTTGTGACATTTGTTAAGCGAATCATTGTAGTTCAGGGGTGTCAAACTCAAGGCCCACTGGCTGGATCTGGCCCATAGGGTGCTTAGATCTGGCCTGTGGGGCCACCCTAGAAACAATGAAGGACTGGCCCACAGTGCCTCTGCCAGTGAAAATGGAGCTTCGGGACCTCCATTTTTGCTGGCAGAGGACTGCAGAAGGCCGTTGCGGCTGAAAACGGAGCCTCGAGTGAGCCTTGACGAGTCATGCCCACCTTGACCATGCCTATCCCGGCCCCCCCGAGGTCAAACACAACCCTGATGTGGCTCACAATTAAATTGAGTTTGACACCCCTGCTGAAGCGCAGTGGTTAGAGTGCAGCACTGCAGGCTACTTCAGCTGACTGCTAGCTGCAGTTCAGCAGTTCAAATCTCACCAGCTCAAGGTTGACTCAGCCTTCCATCCTTCCGAGGTGGGTAAAATGAGGACCCAGATTGTTGGGGGCAATATGCTGACTCTGTAAACCGCTTAGAGAGGGCTGTAAAGCACTATGAAGCGGTATATAAGTCTAAGTGCTATTGCTATTGCTAGTTGTTAAATTAGTAACACCATTGTTAAGTGAATCTGACTTTCCCATTGACTTTGCTTGTCAGAAGGTCACAAAAGGTGATCTCATAATCCCTGGACACTGCCACCATCATAAATATGAACCAATTGTCAAACATCTGAATGTTTAAATCACATGACCCCGGGAATGCTGCAACAGTCATGATGAAAAATGGCCACAAGTCACCTTTTTTCAGTGCCGTCGTAACTTCGAATGGTCACTAAACAAACTGTAGTAAAATGAGGATTACCTGTACTCTTTCAAGTTTCTCGCCCACCTTGTTGTGCATTCAAGCAGCGTGCCTAATTTATTAGTGTTGGTTTTATTTAATTCTTGAACAACAGCAAGGAGAAATTTGCAAGAGGAACCTTTTGAGAAAATAAATAGGGAAAGGTTTGAATCCCCATTGCCTGTTTGTTCTTCAGCAGTTCTGTTCTGAGAGAATGCAAGTACTGAATGAGAAAAAATCTATAACGCTCAGGCCTTAGTCTTTTATTCTTTTAGCTAAGGACAAGTCCTGTGTTGCTGAAGAAGAATACAGTAGCTTATAAGTAAACATCTACAGCAGGGGTGTCAAACTTGCGGCCCGTGGGCCGGATGCATCATGCGCTGGCCACGCCCACCCCCATTTTAGCAAAGGGGAAAAAGTCGCGATGCGTCACGTGACGACAGCGTGACGACGCGCATTTGACACCCCTGATCTAGAGGATTGTGCTATTCGTACCTTGCTGCCAAAAATGATTGGTGGCATGGCCAAAGTCTCTAATAAAATATGGCTTCGGCCTGACATGATTTGATTTGATTTGATTTTAGATGCTATTTGGAACCCTGACAATTGGGTTCACCAAGATAAAACTGAATACACTAACCTCCCAATTTACAGAACAATCTTTAAACTTAAATGTAGAAACTAAAAAGAAAAAAAAATTAGGAAAAAAAAAGAAAGAAAATAAGAAAAAAGAAACAAAAGGCTTTATATATTATTTTCCCCCAATAGTCATTTGCTTACCTCGTAACGACCATACACTATGATAATATGATTGACAAAAAAGCTATTGTAAAATGTCACAGCATTATACAAAGTATAATTACATTTTATGCTGGCTTTTAAAGTAAGACTATATTAGGTTTCAGTGAAGAATAAAATCTAAGAAAACAGAAAAATAAAGAAATACGAAAGGATACGTCAGGAAGGGAACAAGGCTAGGAGTGCAGAAAGAGAAAACAGAAAAGAAGTAACTTCCAATTTCATTACAGATGCAAATGTAACATAATAACCTCTTATCTAAGATTAACAGTAACCTTTTGATAGAATTCTTCACCCAAAGTCTTGTGTATTATATGTTCTGTATCTTTTCTCCTTATGTGCATCTCCTGCAAGCAAATTACATCCTCAGTAATAAAAAAAAAATCTTTTATTTTTTATTTTTTGAGAAGCATTGGCTTCATTCATATTCCATAAATTGCAAATTTGTCCGTACTCAGGCTAACATTCCAACAAACTCTGTAGCTGTGTCTCCTCACCGCCTCTTCTTCAGTAACTTCAAGCTGTTGCTGTCCATGTACACCTTTGTCTTCCATATCCAGTAAGTCTTTCTTGGTTCTGCCCTGTATTTTGTAATAAAGTTCTTAGCCTTTTGGACAGAGTTAAATCTATGTTGATGGAAAGTACGGTAAAAATTACACCTTTCAGATAATCCCAGCAAAATGGAATCTTTTTCTGCTTCAGGATTTCTGTTAAGAAAGGAATACTTTTTTGGGGGGGGGTGGGGTAGAATCCTAATGGGAATTTCTTTTAAGACAGTTACATAGTATTATCAATTTTTAATCTTGAATAAAATGACTTTGCAAAACTTGTTGCTTTGTTCTTTTCATAAAAAAAATACAACAAAACATCTTGTTGCATAGGTATGCAATAGATCAGTGGTTCTCAACCTTTTCTTCATGGACCCCCCTTAAATACCTTTTGTGACCATGGACCATGGCCATGGACCCCCAAGACTTAACTCAAGATTTAAATCATAACATTTTTTCAAGCAGACCTCCAGGGATCCGTGAACCACAGGTTGAGAAGCACTGCGATAGACCTTATCCAATTCTTGCTCCTCCTGCTCCTCCTCCCAGTTTAATAATTTTGACAGTGCTTGGACCACTATTTCCCTTATGCCTTCACTGGGATTTTCTGGAACAGTTCTAAGTCATAGATAGAATTATTTTTTCTAAGCTCAAGTAATACAAAATTATCTAACTCAGAGGTCCCCAACCCCCGGCCACACCCCAGTACTGGGTTTTGGCCTATTTGCAACCGGGCCGCAGGCCAACGCACACATGCAGCTCAACTTGCGTGAGTGGTGGGATGGCGTGCACACACGTGTGCAGCTCAACTTGCAGTTGAGATGCAGGTGCATGCAGGTGCATGCCAGCCTACTGCTTGCATGGCCCGGTTCCCCTCTCCCCCCCCCCAAGCCAGGCTGCCAAGTCGCAAAGGTTGGGAACCACTGTTTTAACCCTCTTTCCAGATTACATTTTGTGTTCTAAAAGGTCCACCCATCATACGGTTGTTTAATATCCCCAGTAATTTTATTCAATTTATTATCCAGTTGTTTTTTTCCAAATCCTCAAATTTGGCTTCTATAGATTATATCACTTTAACTGTAAATTCTTCAAACAGATCTTATCAAAACTTACTCAACATTCAGTTTTATCAGATTCAGTGCACTGTGATTTTTTTTCTATAACCATAGTCAATATGGTTGGAAGGTGGACCATATACCTTGGACTGTAGTGTCCATGAGAAAGAAAGAGAAAGAAAAAGAAAGAGAAGAAAGAAAGTATTGCAGATGGTAAATTCATTGGAAATGGTTAAAAAAAAGGGGGGGAGAGAAAGATAAAAGGAAACTTCAAATAGGGAAAAAGCATTCCCACAAATAGAAAAATCAGAACTCCAATTCTATAGATGCAGATTTGCTGAAAGTTAAACTGAACATCCATAAAAATAATCCCCTCAGATCTTAAAAAAGCAACCAATAATCCAAAACTTCTGCTTTTTTTTACTTACAACAATTCATTTAGTGACCGTTCAATGTTACAATGACATTGAGAAAAGTGACTTATGACCATGATTCATTTAACAACCGTGTTACTAACTTAACAATTGCAATTATTCACTTGACAACTCTGGCTGGAAAGGTGGTAAAATGGGGCCAAACTCACTTAACAAATGTCTCACTTAACAAAATAAATTTTGGGCTCAATTGTGGTCATAACTCTAGGACTACCTGTAATCATATCAGGTTTCTACATAAAAAGTCACAAAATTACTAAAAGTCTCGAAGAGGAAATATTTATATGTATCTGAGTAATTCTCTCTTTAACTAAAAACACAACAAAATATAAAAAGTGTTTTAGAAATAGGCAGGTCAGTTCTAGTGTCTGTTTTAATCCAGCTATGTAACAGCACTGAACGTGAGGTAAACCCCACCTCACAGCCACTGGACTTAATTTAATTTAATTTATTTATTTGTCAAGCATATATGATTACAAGCAAAGTATAGACAAAGTATAAACATGATTGTATATATATATATATAATAGTACAAGCATGATTATGAGAACAAGAAGTATGAACATATGGGTACATTAGGCCAGGGACGGTAGGCACGATTGTGCGCTTATGCACTCTGTTGTTGTAGTCGAATTTTTTGCAATCAAGTTTGGATCGGTTTACATTAAGTTTGTATCTATTGTGAGCTCGTGTATTGTTGCGGTTGAAGCTGAAGTAGTCATTGACAGGTAGGACATTGTGGCAGATAATTTTGTGAGCTACACTTAGGTCAGATCAAAGGCGGCGTAGTTCTAAATTTTCAAGTCCCAAAATTTCAAGTCTGGTTTCATAAGGTATTCTGTTGCGAACAGAGGAATGTAATACTCTTCTTGTGAAATATCTCTGGACATTCTCAATTGTGTTAATGTCTGACTTACCAACGGATTGCAAAAGTGTCCATTTTGCTAGCAAGAATATGGCTGTCCAGAAAACAAATGAGACAATTTTCCTTAACTCTGGAGAATTCTTCAGGCTCCAAGGTTCTTGTGCTAGTACAACATGAGCTGTGGCATGTTCTCCCATTCCAAGGAGTCACTCAATTTGCCATTTTCCCCGCTGGAAAATACATTTTATGTTGGCTTTCAACCCAAATATCTTACATAGCGGTTAGACACAAATGTCTAAGATGCCATGCCATGGTTCTGTCTTCATGCATTTTCTATAAAATATATAAGTCAGAAGACAAAGGCTGCTTGTGAATTGTGAGTTTGTGAGCTTGTGAGTTTACTTTATCAGACTGGGTCATATCTGAATGTAAACCCTTAAACATTCTAATTGATTAACAAGTTTCAGATGATGGTTCCCTTCTTTCTCTCTTCTTTTTTTTTCTTTAACATCTACAATTTGTTCCAAGCTAACCTGGGAGGGTTCCAGAATTCTGTGCTAAATTGTTTTGAGATATAGTGTATATGCATATTAATATAACTACAAGGAAAAAAAAGATTTTCTTACAAGAAATTAATAGCGTCTGCTGCCTACGAGTCTCAGTAACGGTTCAGTTCTGGCTTTGCCTTTGCATCTTTACATCTTTTTAAATATGTATCAGCTTACCAGCCAGTTCTTAGCTTGCCAATTTCCTTCACTGCCTAATATTTCACTGCCTCACTGTTCTAGTTTCCTCAGCAGGACTTGGCTTATACTATGGCCTCTAGTTGATTCTGGCTTACTGCTGTAGGTAGCCCTTGTTTAAAGATGGTAATTAGAATTGGAATTTATGTCACTAAGTCAGTAGTTCTCAACCTTTCTAATGCCGAGACCCCCCCGCGACCCCCCTGCCACCCCCCGCCACCGCAACCCCTGCCCCGCCCCCTCCCCTCGGGGGGGGAGGCGACAAAGGGGGCAGGGCACCAGGGGGGAGACTTCACCTGGACGCCGCCATGTGGGTTCTTTTACCCTCTGCGCATGCGCAAAGCATTCTGCGCATGCGCAGAGGGTAGAAGAACCCAAATGGCGGCGTCCGGGCTACCAGCTGTCCGGCGACCCGCAGGCACGGCCGAACCGGGACCTTTTCACCCCTGCAGTGATGGTGGCACCAAGATGGCGGGCTAACGTGCGCGGCGACCCCTGTGAAATGGTCGTTCGACCCCCAAAGGGGTCGCGACCCACAGGTTGAGAACCGCTGCACTAAGTGATGCAGTCATATCACATGACTGCACCAGTTAGCTAGTAACTATGGGACATTGCTCTGGTCAGAAATCCAGGCCAGTTGCCAAGCAATCGGCTCATAATCACATGACCACAAGGGCACTGTGCTGGCCTGAACCTCAAGAACCATTTGTTCAGTGCTGTTGGAAGTTTGAACAGTTGCTGAATGTTAAATGTAGACTACCTGCAGATATCTACGGTGTTTTTTGCCCTGTGATGCTTTTCTGCCCAGGGTTGTGTTTCACAGCCCAGTTGCTGTGGGATTCCAAAGAGATAACCATAAGAAGATTTTTTGAGCCCTTTTCATCATATTGAATTTACTTTAAATGGAGAAGCGAGTAAGCAACAAAATAAGAAAAGTAGATTCTCCCCAATTTTCCAATCTATGCCTTAACAGAGAATCAAATGTATACCTGCAATTATAGGAATTTAGCAATAATGAAAATTGTTTTTCAAGATTACAGTTTTGATCTGGTGTGTACCTTCAAAAAGGAGAAGATGCAAAACACAAGATTTGCTTGTAAGAATGAAGGATTTGTTCACTGTTTATTAGATACATTTTATTAGGTATTCATTTCTGCTTCAAATATTAACAGAATCCCTGTAAGGGGAGAAGACCATGCTTTTTTCTGTAAGCAGTTCCCTTGGCAGGTTTCAGTGTTATCTGCAAAAAAAAAATATGTTTATTTTTTCTTCATTCCTGTTTAAGCACAATCAACATTATGAGCAAAACCAGAAGGGATACAAAAGAGCCAGAAGACTCTTGTTCTTTTAAAATGCTTTCTTTGGGGCTTATGTGCAAGTTTGTGTGTGACACTTGGGGGAAGGGGGAGGCGTGGACATACTAAATAGAAATAGCAGGGATGGCAAAAACTTGAATTTGACTCTGTTGAACTTAACTTTGGCTTCTCAGCTCTTGCAGCTTATTTCTGTCCAAAATGGCTGCTCTCCAGAACCATTACCTTCCATCCATGAAAACGAAAGATTTTCTGCTGCCGCAGCTGGTCTACTTTTTATTAACTAGCCGTGTTGCTGTTTGGCAGCTTTATTTGATGAAATTATTTGATGAAAGCTGCCTCTGCTTGCTTCATATATTTCCATTTCTATCAATGTATAGCTACAACAGCCAGGAGAGCATCTAGTGCAGGGGTGTCAAACTCAAGGCCCATGGGCCAGATCCAGCCCATGGGGTGCTTAGATCTGGCCTGTGGGGCCACCCTGGAAATAGCAAAGGACCGTCCCGCGGTGCCTCTGCCAGTGAAAACGGAGCTCGGAGGGCTGCGCGCGGCCCCACCAGGCTCCGTTTTTGCTGGCAGAAGGCTAGCAAAACAAAACAAAAGGAAAAATGTTTCCCCTTTTCCATTTTAGCATGCAAGAAGGGACAGGAAAAGAGAAAGGGAAAGAGGAAAGGCAAAGAAAAAGAAGGAAAGATGGGAAAAGAGCAAGGAAGGAAAAATAAGGAAAGAGGGGCGGAAGAAGAAAGGAGAAGGAAAAGGGAAGGAAAAAGAAGGGAAGGAAGGAAGGAAGGAAGGAAGGAAGGAAGGAAGGAAGGAAGGAAGGAAGGAAGGAAGGAAGATTATAGTGAGAGTGAAGGAGGAAGGAAGGAAGGAAGGAAGGAAGGAAGGAAGGAAGGAAGGAAGGAAGGAAGGTTATAATGAAAGTGAAGGAGGGTTTCAGGGAATTCCTGCCTTAGCACTTGGCCACCACAGGTACCTCCGACATGAGTGATGTCAAGCTGGCCACACCCACCCCAGCCATGCCCACCATGATCACACATACCTCGGCCCCCCAAACATAACCCTGATGCAGCCTCAATGAAATCGAGTTTGACACCACTGATTTAGTGTATAATAGAGATGAAGTGTACAATATCTGTAGAGAAATATAGAGATTGGTCTATAATTCTCAACAAGGCCGGGGTTACCTTTTTTGAAGATAGGTATGACTGTTGCTAATGACCATAGGACAGGCAAGGAGCTCATTCTAAAAGATACTTCATAGATGGTGCTTAGAGTTTCAGCTACGGCAGAGGAGAGCTTTGTTAGAAAGTAGGCACATATTCCATCAGGACTAATAGATAGAAATGGCTTTAGTTTGTGTAGTGCCCTTTTGATGGTATCTTCAGTAAAATCAATGTGGATTAGATCATTGCAATTGGTTGAGGTACGACTAGGAAATGAGGGGGAAATGCCATTGCTGTTGACAAAGACTGAACTGAAAAAAGTGTTGAAGAGATTAGCCTTAACGGCATCATCATTATAATCTTCACCATTTTGCCCTTTTAGAGGTAGGATGGTTTTTGAGTCTTTAAGTTTGGCATTTACGAAATTATAGAAGGCACAATTGGATTTTGTGTGTAACAGCTCTTCCTCCTGTTTGCAGTGGTAATTGGTACAATCTGTTTTTATTTGGTGGCATAAGGTTTTGTATTGGTTTTTGAAGTTAGCTACATAGCTAGTTTTATTTTTCCGCCAAAGGGATTTTTTTTTGGATTGGAGTTTCCTTATTGATAAGAGTAATTTGTTCTTTTTTGGCTTTGGGAGTTACTAAAGGTACATATAGATTAATGATTCTTTGAACTTCAAGTAGAAAAGTGTTATAATAGTCTTCTGCAGAGTTGCCAGCAGATGAGATCAAGGCATTTGTTGTGTCTATTGTTGTTAGTTACTAGTTGTTCAAGTCCCAGATTAGTTCCAGCATTGTACAGGGTTGCATGTATGGGTTCAGTTGTACATTCGTTTAGGGTCCAATTAATAAGAGGGAGATTGAGGTCACCAAGAAAGATAAGAGCGTGTGGGCAGGAGGCTGCCCACGTTAGTAGTGATGTTAGCTTGCTTGCATGATCAAGGTCATAATCAGGGGCTCTGTAACATTATAGGAAGCGAATTGTGGTATTTAGAGATAGATCACAGATAATGGTCTCAGGAAGAACAAGCTCTTGTGTTACTTGAATATTTTTCAGATCTAGGGACTTTTTGTAGAAGATAGCAACACCACCTCCTCTTCGGATTTCACGGTCAGATCGGTGGACATGGTAGTCACTTGTAGTGATAATGGAGTCAGGAAAGGATTTGTTTAACCACGTTTCGCAGACAAATATTAGGTCAAATTGAGCCGTATTTAGTAGAAGAAGAAACTCTGGCATTTTGTTTGCGAGGCTTCTTGCGTTGAGTAGTTTGCATTTAAGGTCTGTTGCGGTGAACCTAGAAGATCTTGGGGGCATGTATACCTAGTATTGGATATTGGGGTGTTGGGGTTGTTGATTGTTGGTTGTTGTAATGTTGGGTTGTTGGGATTGTCGATTGTTGATTATTGGGTTGTTGTGGTTGTAGGGATGTGAACTGTTGGTCTTGTGTTTGATACAGTCGGCATGGTAGTCGATGTATAGGTCAGTCTCTCCACGATCCAGGTGTCTTTTGAGCTCTGCGCGGAGCTCATGGAAGCATGCACGTTGTAATATTGATAGGTCAGGCTGCGAACGTAGTTTATTATGGTTAGTGTGGCTTCTAGAAAGTGTGTTTATTGAGTGGATGAATTTGCGTTTACTGGCCTCACTATTGCAAATGAGACTCAAAAATGACTTGCAGAAATTCAGGATAATTGAGGGAATGAGGCTTGCTGAGAAACTCAGTCAGGACAGTAGGCAGACTGCACGCAAGCAAGCACATGAATGAACTTGCCAATGGAGGAAAAAGTGAATTTCCAGAACAGTTTTATTAAAGGCAGTGACCTACTGCTTACCCATTTGAACCATGATCTAGACCAGGGGTGTTAAACTCGATTTCATTGAGGGCCGCATCAGGGTTGTGTTTGACTTTGGGTGGGGGCATAGCTGGAGTGGGCATGGCCAGCTTAACGTCACTTGTGTCAGGGGCACCTGTGGTGGTCCGGGCGGGGCTGGGGGGATCCATTGTCTCCAGCTCCAATTTCAGCTGCGACAGCCTCCTGCAGCCTTTGGCCAGTGAAAACGGAGCTCCATTTTCGCTGGCAGAGGAACTGTGGGCCGGTCCTTCACTGTTTCCAGGGCGGCCCCACGGGCCGGATCTAAACACCTTGCGGGATGTGGCCCGCAAGCCTTGAGTTTGACACCCCTGATCTAGATTGAAGAGAATTTCAGCAAGTGCAATTTTGTTGGATACCGTAATAACAAATTCAGTTAAGGAGTATGCCGTTCTATGTACAAGAAATAGTATTTTCCCAGATGCTGATTCCTTTCTTGGTGCTCCATAGTAACAGAAGTTGCATATTCCAGATCAGGCTGTTCATCAACTACCCAAGTATTGATTTCTTGCACTGATGATGTCACCTTGTTGGGCATCTGTAATGTCTGTAAGCAAACAATCAAGTTCAGCATGCACCAAGAACTCTACCATTGATTTCCATACTTGACAATAGTTGTTTATATTTTTCCGCTGGTCTTCCCTACCATTTCCTTAAACAATCAAAGAAGTCAAAGTTTGATTCTGGAATGCATCTATTACAGTCCAATCATATTACAAGTAGTGTGCCTCTTCAACAAACTCAAAATTGTCTTACCGAGCAATAGGCAACCATGCAAAATATATACTGTACATTCTATTGTTATTTTGACATGGACACATAAATAAGTCATCCAATATTGGATCCCCTTATGTGTATTGTCAGGATGGGGAGAAATGTCTTGAATTGCCATCTGTTGCATGCTTCATAAAACAGCATGAATAAAAACATGGTCATCTTTTCACATTTAAAATTTCATTTCCCCTTTAATTTACATTTAAAACAATAGTTAAAATGCATATGTTACAGGAACAAATAAACAGATTAAAGAATCTTGGGACAAATTATATACTACCAGTAAGTTTTATAAGTTTTGAATAGTGTCCATTTCAACAGAAATAGTAAAATATAGGTTTTCAAAATTATTGATTCAAAATTAATGGTGGCCATCACAAGTAATTTCTTAGTTATGACACAGGCATTCTTGTAGCGAGAAGCTGATTATTGCATGTGTAGCACTTGGTCTCCAATATATGCATATTAATGAAAATGTGCTATTGTTTTGTATTGTTTTTGTGTTATTTATTATTCCTGGCTTTTAAATGTTTTAATAATTTGTAAAAATTATTGCCCATAGTTGATGGGAATCTGGCAGCATATAATTTACTAAATTATTGTTATGGTTGATTACTTAGTCAGCCAGATGTTTAGACTGGGTTTAACATTTTTATCCACCTCTCGAGTAATTCCCAAGGATCTAGGATAGGCAGATGTTGTTTGATGTTGTTTGATTGTGTTGAAGGTATCATCACAGGATGTAAGTTGTTCCAAGTAAAGCTCTTGCAATTGACTGATCTGATTTTGTCAATGCTGAGGGTGATTAAGTGGCATTCCAGATGTCTGGAATTGCACCCAAGGTGCTTATTACTATTGGTAAATATTGCTTTCTTTTGCCACAGTTGTTCTACTTCTATTTGCATGTCTTTATAATTTTCTCCAGTTCTTTCCCCCCCCCCTGCTGTCTCCAAATGCTTCCGCGTCCACTACCCAGACTTTTTTTGTCTTTCTTATTGACAGTTGTTAAATCTGGGGTGTTACAGACAAGCAGGTGCTTGTCTGTTTGAATTTTAAAACCCTAAAGCACTTTAGTTTCTTCATTTTCTATTTCTTTGTCTATTTTATGGTCCCACCAGTTTTTGCTTGGAGGTAAATGGTATTTTTTGCAGATGTTTCTATGCACATTTTTGCTATTATTGTGGTTTGTTGTACAGTCAGATGTTTGCATTGGCCTTTTTATCTACCTATGAGTCCTTCCTAATGACTTGGGATAGGCAGATGTTGTTTTATAGCAGCGGTTCTCAACCTGTGGGTCGCGACCCCTTTGGGGGTCGAACGACCCTTTCACAGGGGTCGCCGCGCACGCTAGCCTGCCATCTTGGTGCCACCGTCAGCAGGGATGAAATGCTCCTGGTTCGGGCGTGCCTGCGGGTCGCCGGACAGCTGGTAGCGACGGAAGTGGGAGACCGCCCACCCGCCCGGACGCCACCATTTGGGTTCTTTTACCCTCTGTGCATGCGCAGAATGCTTTGTGCATGCGCAGAGGGTAAAAGAACCCAAATGGTGGCGTCCGGGCGGGTGGGCGAAGTCTCCCGCTTTCGTCACTACCAGCTGTTCGGTGACCCGCAGGCACGCCCAAACGGAGCATTTCACCCCTGGTGCCATGCCCCCTTTGTCACCTCATCGTGCATGGGGAGGGGGCAGGGAGGGGGTCGCGGCAGTGGGGCAGGGGTCGTGGGGGGGTCACGGCATTAGGAAGGTTGAGAACCACTGTTTTATAGTGTTAAGGGTATCATCGCAAGATATAATCTGTTCCAAGTAAAGCTGCCTTCTGTAATTGACTAATGGTGTTTATTATTAGATCTGAAATACCAGGCTAAGGACAGATAGCCAGAAATTTTTTTGTCATTAGGCGCCAACAATGACTTGACTAATCTTCAGCCAATCAATTACATTACAAACTGCAAACCATTAGAAAATCACAGAAAAATGCACATTTTACAAACTGATATCAAAATGGGATGAAGACTGCAAGAACAGAGCAACTAATTTGAAGTTGATGAAACTGGTATCAATAGTGGCTAAGCTAAGATCTTTCCCTGAACTGTGAAAAATAGAGGACGTATTAGATGAGCCAGCTCAATTTCATTTCTTCTGATGGATTTGTGATATCCAATGTTGCTGAACTATCAGCTCAGCTCAGTATGGTCAATCATAGTGGTTTGTAAGGTCTGGCATCATTTGGATGATGATCAATTGACTTTCTGCCTCTTGTTTTGCCTGAGATGTCTGAATTTGAGAAGTCAGGAATGCTACATAAAAGATGTTGCTGTTGACTTGGATTTGAGGTCAAATTAGTCGATGAGAGGACAGAGGTTCTTGTTGTGGTACAACTTTTTCCTTGCTTTAGTATGAGTTTTCTTATTGACTTTGTAAGCAGTACTTTTGATAACCAAAGAACCACAAAAAAATTGAGCAAGAGGCATGTTACTTAATCTTTTTGCATGTTTCTTAATCTTTGTGCTGATGAACATGGCAGCTTATGCATGTCTGTTAGACATGTGCTTAATTTATTTCAGCAAGACTTAATTCCAGCTGGGTGTGCATATCTGATGCTCTCCAAAGGTGTCAGGATTACCACATATCCTTAATTACTGCTTACATATTGGTAAACTCTATTGGGTAATCTTCAACAATTTAACTATTATTGCCTCTCCTCCTTGTCTAATTTAAATAAGCCAGTGTCTCCCACATAAACCAGTTTTTACCATTCAATTACCATACAATTAGGGCTTTAATCCATAACTGGGCTTATTTTTGCTAATTAGTGCCAATACTGGGATAATCAGTTGAATTATACCACATAGTCACCTAATCTCCCCTGGGATTTCTGACAAACATCAACAAACAATTTAAATTGCAGAGCTGGCAAAGAGCTACAATACACAGAAAACTAAGTGCACCTTCTGTCTGTAAAATACAAACTTCATTGTTTGGTAGGAGTGAATGGGAGAAAGGTAACCTTCCAGCTTGTTGAAACTTAGATGGTATTAGGTGTACTGTAAACTATCTGTGCTGAAATCGTTTGCATAGATAGACAATCAGGCTAAGAATTAGAGATACTTTGTTACAATTAGATGGCTTTTTTTAAAGCCTGTAAGAAAACACTATATAAATAAGAGAGGCAGGTTCACTGAGTGTGAATAAATTTCTGTTCTTGGTTGAAAGTCCCTACTGAAGTAATATGGAAGAAGGTTTATTACTGAAGTAAAGAAGTGAGTACTTCAAGCATGTGTTTTTCACTGATAGAATCTATTGGTAGTGTATCATGTCACAATTTCTTTAGAAACTAAGTGATTATTCCTAAATATTTCATTTTGTCGTATTCATATTAAAAACTGAATCTTATTGTCATCAAGTCTGAACGCAAACTTTTCAGTGTACCTGATCAGGTTTACTAGGTTCCACTGATTGAATAAAGACACAAATTTTTGTGCACAAAATATTAGATGTGGAACAGGAAAATTGTGAGTTTAAAACCCTGATAACGTTGAAGCAGATTGAATGACTGAGTTTTGTTGTTTTTGAGCTGTCTGAATTGATCCTGCAGAGTTATTATGAGAGTCAAGGTGGACAGACATTTCATTACTGGATTTGTGAACATTATTAATTAATCAAGTAATAAAACTACATTACTTGGCTTAATTAAAAGTGCATAGGCAGAAAACTCATGTTTTTACCTTATGCTCTTTTGAACAACGTGGTAGCATATTTGGACACATGACCTTTAACAATGCTGAAGAAAATAATTTAATTTTGCCCAAAGGCATATGAAATTGTTTATAATACATGGGTACATATTCAAATTAAATTGGCAAGAAAATTGTCAAGAAGTAAATGCTGAGGTTTATGTAAAAGTATAGCAAACATCTAATTATAATTCAGCAAAAGCAAACAGCACATCTAGAAATAAATATATCATATTAATTTCAAATATGGTTTGATGTGTCCTCTCATTTCTCTCTTTTTTATTTTTAAAATAATGGGTGTATTTTTTTTTGCAAGAAATTACATGTTGTCTGGGTGTTTAATGTTGATTTTTCTTGTAAACTTTGACATTAGCCTTGTAAACTCCATTTTTCCTGTGCAGTAATATTAATGAAAGTCGCAATCTGTATTCACTTTCCTGGAAGTACATTTCCTTGAGTAATTGAGGTGTGCAAAGACTTGCTCCATAAATTTTTAAGATTGATCAGGTAAAGACTATTCATGTCTTTACCTGATGTCTTGAGTTGAATGTCTTCATTTCAAATCTTCACTTAACCTTGAAGGTAATTGAAAATCTTGGGGATATTTTATTCAATTACCATGTCTTGATAATTTGAACACAGTGATGGAAAAGTGGTATACAAGTAAAATAAAAATATGTTTAAGCATAACCATAATATATCTGACAGAAAGTAGTGAACCTTTGAGAGCTTTGAGTAGCTTCATCAAAAGAGATGCTATATTTAAATTTAGTTTAGTATACCGTAGTACCAGACTGATTCCAAAGTGCAGATAATGCTATTACATTTTTTATAAGATGTGATTTTGCTGTGGATTAAGTCTGACCATATTAAGTTCAACTAGTCCTTTTTCAATTAACACAGTTTTAGTTTTAAAAAATGTATATATTAGATTACAGCAGGGACCGAGTATTTTCAGAAACAATGCTATTTATTTTATTTTAAATATTTGTGTTCCAGTTTTCTGTCACAAGGCATTCAGGAGAGGGGGGGAGGCAGAGAGAGAGAGAGAGAGAGAGAGAAAATGAAAGAAAGAAAGAAAGATAGAAAGGAAGGAAGGAAGAAAGGAAGGAAGGAAGGAAGGAAGGAAGGAAGGAAGGAAGGAAGGAAGGAAGGAAGGAAGGAAGGAAGGAAGGAAGGAAGGAAGAAAGAAAAGTGATGTGGACCACAATTGGCCTTATGAAAAGTGGACTTATGCTAATATTGGTATAAGTTAGTTTGCATTAATTTGACAGAAAGTCCCACTGAACTGTACAGTTATTTGTTCATTCATTCATTCATTCATTCATTCATTCATTCATTCATTCATTCACTTTCTATAGTCACCCATCTCAATCACTAACTAAAGTTACAACTGCTATGTATTTGTAACCAAGTTGCAAAAGTAAAAATTTCTTGTGAAACTTTTCTTTTAAAATCCCTCAAAACTTTTTTTGTAAGAATAGAAAAAAATTATTCATGACATATCCACAGAATATACTAAAATTGCCATTTGATTCAAACATTCATAATCTATGTTTTAGATTGGCTATTGAATCTTTTCACTGAGTCCTCAATAAGAGTTGGCAGTAAATTAATTATGCATACTTTAGTCAGAAAGCATTCTGCTTTTTTTTTGAATGGGGCATATTTCTGAATATCCAGTACATAGATTGTTATACTGCATTTGTTACTGTTATTTGAAATGAGAGGTTCCAAATTGCCTTTTCCAAACTATAGCATTTCTAGCTTTACATTTCCAAATATACAATAATGAAGACTTTCCAAGTCCTTGACAAAATTGTTGGAACAGAACAATATGACTATTGTTGCTGCTATTCATATTTTGAAACTTCTTACAGGACACACACACACACACACAAAAAAAACCTTTTATGGCTGGCTGAGCGGTAGAGCTTGGATCTGACAATAATTTGCCACTTCCCCAAGTCATGTTGATGCTTACAAAGAAACATGAAAAAAAAAATACATCGCCTCAAATCTTCCTTATCCTTGCCAGAGAAACTGCAGGCTTATGAAGAAGGCCTTCCTGCTTGAGGTCAGGATATGGTAACTTGTAATCTTGATATAAGCTGACAGATCAGGCTGTCTTTTGGACCTTGTTCATTGACTGGGAACCATCTACAGTTCTGGTTTAGGTGATTCCTTTAATTCATAATGGCATGCGGTCTTCCTTTGTGCTACATTAAAATCCATTTAGGGCTTAAAAATAAGGCTATCATTCCCATCTTTTTATAAGAACATCAACATTAATCAATATTGATGCTGAATTTAGAACAAATGTGTGAAATGTGTGCATGAAATACTACAAACAAAAAAATTAACTTAAGGAGAAAAAGAGAGCAGATGAAGAGAGTTACAAAATGACTATAGTTGCAGAATCCCTCTCTGCCCCTTTCCCCTGCCACAGCTGGAATTATGATACTTCCACAATGCCCTTGCTGTTTTAAAATGTCTTTTCAGATGTTCTGAAAACACCTATCCATTCATTTTTTCTGTTTCAAAGAAAGCAGATTTTGATGAGATAAACACCCACAATGAACTGAATAATACATTATTTCATCAAATACTACAGAAGATGTTATTCTGGGATTTTTGAGGAGAGAGAGAGAGGTTTGGGCCCCAGATCAAGGGTGGGTTCTAACTTATCTCGCTGCCAGTTTGCTTCCTCCCATGCCGCGTGGCCGTGCCTCATGGCCGCGTGCGCGCTTCGCGCATGCGTGCATGCGCAGTGCCAAAAATTCAACCCCCTCCAAAAAAAGCCGAAAACAAGATGGCGGGGCATGCGCAGTGCCTGCAAAAAAAAAATATTTTTTTTTTTTACAAAATTCCAATTTTTTTTTCCAAAAAGAAAGATGGCGGCGTCCACGGACTGGCACCGACTGAACCGGCTCCATGACGTCACCAGCGGGTTGCTACCGGTTCGGGCGAACTGGTCCGAAACCCACCTCTGCACCAGATGCTAGAGTAGCACTAAGAAAATACCGTCCTGGATTTAACAATTAAAATTCTAAGGGGTGTTTAGGTATACAGGTTGATCATCAGATATATTCATCGTTCTTTGTTGGCTGCCTCTTTCCAGCTCTGACTTGTTGTTGCTAGTTCCCCCCCCCTCCTATTTCCATCATAGTTCTATGTTCCTTATCAAATACTTTTTCTTTCTGAAGCCATTGAATCAAGGATGCCATAACTGAAATAAAAATATCATTTTTTTTGTTCCACTTTTTCTTTTCCTAGCTTCATGAGGATACTATTCATTCTTCCATATATAGAGAGTGTATCTATGCATTAATTTAGGTAATCCAGTGTATTAATCTGAAATTGATGTATTTTCTAATGAGCTTCTATTTAGAAAATGATTTGAAAGATGATATAGACACCTTACTATATTGAGGCCTAGTCACTTTTGACACAACTGTATTTGTGTCATTAGGCTGCTGCCAAATGATTTAGACACTATCTTGGAGGAGGAAAAAGAACAAATGTTAAATGAATCAAATGTGAAAAATTAGATCTGCTTCAGGAGGCAGAGTCTCAAGGTTTAGATACAATACTTATCTCAGTAGTTCAAAGCTTTGCATCTGGTTCTCCTTGTCTGGATTTAGAAGCTATGCAGAGTTAAGCCTGGTTAATATTTGAATGGAAATATGGGAGAAAAAAATATAACCTAACCCAGAAGAAGGCAGTGGCAAACTACTTATGTGTTCTGGCCAAGAATATCACCCAATTGTATCTATAATCATCAGGAGCTGAGCTTCACATGAAACTATCTTTATATTCTCCAATTTTCCTCACTTAAATTCTAATACCAGAAGTGAAGGAGGGTAGAAGAGACAGAGCTCTCCTTAACTTTGTATTTCTTTTGTTCTAAATATTGGAACCCATTTCCTGTTTTACAAATTATAACCTAGGTTCAAAAAAAAAAAAAAAAAAAAAGGACTTGATGCCATTAAATCTAATTCACCCATATATTATTAATATATTATTCTGTAGATAGAAAATGGCAGACTCAAGCTGCGGATGCTGGAAAGCATCCTCAGAAAGTTTAGAACCTCATAAACTATTACCGTAATAATAATGTAAACAGCCATTATAGACTTTGTTAAAGAACCAGATTTCAAGAAATAAGCTAAAGACCAAATAGGGGTGATATTCACAGAGATAAAAGAATAATCATTATTTTATTCTGATCAAATTAGTAAGTAAAAATCATAGGCAAACCTTGGTACTCTTTTTTTTTTAAAGCAGTAAGACTTTTTCAACAGATACGAAATATTTACTGAGCTTTGTGAACTTCTAAATTTGTGAACTTCTAGGAATTACTAAGGAGAAAACCATAACTCCACCAACACTAGCATGGCACATAATTATATATAAACAGGAAGCAAGCCCCACACTCATTAGCACTGATGATGTTACCTAGTTGAATAATAAAAGGTCTGCAATAAAACAACCAACCTCAAAAAGCACCATGGACTATATCATACCTCTTAATATGTCTACCTTTCTTTTATTTGTGAATTTCTTGATTTCAGAGGTTTTTATGTGTATACACTCATGCACACGAACACACATACACATGGATGTTCTGATTAGGGGAGACCCAGGGTCTACCTTTGTAATTCATTGCCTCTACTTTCTTTTTTCCCCTTAAGGTAATATTTTATATTTGCAGTATTTCATACACCTTTATTCTCAACTCAGTGTCAGTGTTGATTAATGTTGGTATCCCATCAAAGATAGGAAAGGTAGCCTCACTTTTGAGCCCTCAGTGGGTTTTAATACAGCACAAAGGAAGACCACATGTCATTATGAATTAAAGGAGCCACGTAAGCCAAGAGTGTAGATAGTTCCCAGTCAATGAACAAGATCCAAAAGACAGCGTGATCTGTCAGCTTGCATCAGATTTACAAGTTATAACTTGACTCCAGGCAGGCAGGCAGGCAGGCAGGCAGGCAGGCAGGCAGGCAGGCAGGCAGGCATCCATCATAAGCCTGCAGTTTCTCTGAAAGGAGAAGGAAGATTTGCTGCAACTTATTTTTCCCATGTTTTTCTGAGAGCACAAAAGCTGACTGGGTAAACTTCTGGTTACTCACTCTCTCTCAGGCCTACACTGGGAGGCACTGCTATGATTCCACATTGGATCAACATGGTACACTGTTGTCCATAACCTTCACTGAAATAATAATGCATGTGTATGCACTGTGTGTGTGTGTGTATGTGTATATGCACAGATACATGTACTGTATATACATAACACTATACAGACAGAACTGTTTTTTGCCTTGAATTATCAACACCAAAAGGCTGCATTTGAAAAAAAAACATGCTAATATGCAATTGTCTTATAGTGCACTGTTCTTGTGAAAGAAGCATCTATCTATCATTTTTTAACCCTGGCTTCTATTGAATCTGGACTCTTAGCATATGGAAGCAATTCATTATATGAGGTTTTTTTTTCTTTCCACATTTTCTAGAGTTCAGGTACAATTAGTGGCTGAAGGATGTGCACTTCTCTGAGCCCTAAAGTCCGAGGCCCTGGCCTCTCCGATATGCACCAGTACAGCCAGTGGTTGGCCAGCAGACACGAGGCTAATTTGTTACCAATGAAGGAAGATTTGGCGCTATGGCTGACAAACTTGCTGGGTAAGATTATTTCTACATACTGTAATTATTGTCAAGCATTTCTAAATTTGATCTTGGACCCTGACATGCAAGTGGAAAAACCAGCTCTGAATAAATAATTAAAGTTCTACCATCTGTCTTGTTTATCGTCTAGTTCTATAGGCTGCTTAGAATTCTAATTTCACCTGCTTTCTTATTTGGAAGGCCACAATGAAGTAAATATTTCTTCCATATTAATTTAGCATATGTGTGTATAATATATATATGTATTGGGCGGGGAGGGGGGGAAGGAAAAAAAGGCTATAGTAGAGCTTTGAGAATTTTGTTTATTTACCTGCTATCAAATATATTTATTATATGTATTTATGCTGTGTTAAAAATCTGCTTTACTGTTTCCTTTGCCGGAAGTATTGAAGATTTCTTTCATGTAAGGTCCACCTTACATGAACAAGGTGAATTTCATAGCCATCCTTATAATAGGAGGAACAAGTGAAAAAACATGCATGGCAGTATCATAGTGCAAACTGCACCTTAATGTACAGTACTTCTTTCCACCATCATGATGTAAGTATGAAAGGGTGTAGCCTGTGTTATGACATCACAATGCATATTTTGATAGCATCATGAGTAACCATGGAATACCACTCTTGTGATACCTTTCCTTGGAATTAAATTGAAGTATGAGAAGCCTGGGAATTGGAGATATAATTGGGCAGTAATATTCAAGGCAATTTACACCTACCCTTGGCTGTAAACCTAAATAAGTGCATGAGACTCCTCTCCAATTGTGACATTTTAATATAAATTTTAAGAGCAAATTCTCTTTCATCAGATGGAATGGAATGATAATTGATGGAAAAATAACACAGCATAATTTTTCTGCATTTGCATTTCAATGTCTTGGATATCTTCATCTGGCTTTTTTTTCCTGTCATGTCTCATGCAAACTGGATTCTAATCTCTTTCACATACTCTATTACAAGACATAATACAGCAAATATCATGCAGTGATATATCGTTTATGATTTCAGCACATTTTCATTACTATTTAGTGGTGCTTTTGAATCAGTGCAAGGGACTAAAATATGATTTAAAAAAAAGGACAGTTCAAAAACAATTTTAAAAAGTAAGGCTTTTGTAGAGCTTGAGGAATATATTATTCTATGATTAGTTGGTTTTCTGGGCTGACAAGTTTTTTTTTTTTTTACATGATTCATTGGCAAATTTAGGTTCTTCTAAGAATAATTCACTTTTATGGGAGGAAAATTTTTTTTTTTTTTTACATGATTCATTGGCAAATTTAGGTTCTTCTAAGAATAATTCACTATGCACTACTTGAATAATAATTTAGAAGGCATATCTATGTTTGTTGTCATTATTTTATATATGATTATTACAAGTAAAAAGTGTTGATATTTACTCTTACCAATCACTTAGATGAATCTTGGGGATAAAATTGTATTTATATTTGAAATGGTAGAGAAAGCAATGAGTCTCAATACTGATTTTTGCAAGACTAAAGCCTTAAAATCTCAGCATTCTAATTATATTGACTGGAATGTTAACTTTAGTTGTGGAACTTTGCCATAATTGTGCCATGTACTGCTTTCTAGTGAACTGCTGATGATTTAGCACCTGTGTGTGTGTGAGAAAAAACAAACAAACCAGATTTTATCTTCTTTCTGGCACAGAATCCCTTTTTTCTAGTCAAACTGCTTCATTTACCTTCCATACGTCTTCACTCTTATTTAGATTAAATAGGTAGTGTCAGCCTAGAGTGCTTGGAGCCAAGCATTTTCTGCCCCATTCTCCAGTTCATCTGCTACAGAGGTTTGGTATCATATAGTGACTATGATAGGATCTCAAGCTAAGGTTATAAGCTTACAATAGGAAGGTTGCTTCTAGACATCTGTAATTTGCATACCTTCTTATAGCAATTTCATGCTTGATGTTGCCATTCTCTATTCAATCCATGTTTTTTTTTTCCTTTCATGTTTTCTTTCTAGCAACTACGGTAGTAAAAAAAAGTGATGGCCCAATGCAAAAGAAAATCTGCATCTGGATTTAAACAAATAATTGGTTTGGAAATAGTATTGTGGTTATGAACCATGTTGATCAGAAACACAATTTGTTTGAATCACAAGCAACGCTACGACAACTTTATTCAACCCATCTTGGCCATGCTTAGGAAACCCACACTTTTTCAGTGGTGGGAAAATAATTATACTAACTTGTTTTATAGCATTAATACTATAACTTGTTTACAGCATTAAAACTTCCAGATGTGGTGAGACTCCAAGTCCCAATGAAGGATTGTCCAAGCCAACTTGGACAGCCTTAAGGTAGAGAAGAGTGCTTTGAAGAGATATTGGAAAGAAATATTATAGATTATTGCAAATTAAGTATTTTAAATGAAGAAAAGTTTAGTAAAATGTATTCTATTACTCTATTATTATTCAATAGAAGTTTCAATTTCTGTATGGAAATACAAATCAGAACATAATGAAATATTAATATTGGTTTTATTGCAATAATTTTATAACATTATATCTTAGTATATTCATCCATTTGTTTGATGAGAAATTCAATGTTGGCCAAGAATTCCCAGGAGTATGGAATATTTAACTCCAAGGGATTGCTGAACAATAACTTGGAGCACCTCCAGTTAACAGCCTTGATTTTATTTGGCTTAGAGATTCAGGATTCCATTCGGTATGTTTCAATTCAAGATTCATCAGTAACCCAATTCAATTCAAACTGATTAAAAATTCCACTGAAAAACGTTTTGCTTGTAGACCGTGATACAGAAACTTCAAAACATTTGAAGTCTGATCACTATTTGGCAAAATGAAATGAAAGGAAGGTAGACTTTTTGGATAATTTTAATTTTTTAAAGTTTCAGTTGAAGACTTTCAAGCATTTTACCAGTGAGGGGATGGGCAAAAGCAAGTGGTTTTCCAATATGCTAGTATAATTACTCCACCACCACTGAAAAAAATGTGGATTTCCTAAGTATGGCCAAGAATTCAGCCACCACTTCAGTGCACAATGGACTGCACAAAATATCCATTAATTTATGGGAAGAGTAGGAAGAAAATGCTATGCATTTGAGTTGCTAAGGTCAGAAGAGCCAATAACACCCTCATATTACCAATGGGAAATCAACTATTTATTTAGTCTTATTCATGTGCCAGAAGACTTAAAGCTTAGTAATGCAAAATTTAAAAGTAAGGACAGCCTTGGGTCCATATTTAGAAAGCTGAAGGTTGAGCCAAACTTCTAGTTCTGTTGGCAGGATATATACAAAAGTGTAAGTGCCTGTTACCTTGAGAGAGAGAAGTTTAGGATTCATGTCTGGCTATATTAAAAGAATTGAGAGCTGAGAAAGTGATACTCAAAATTATTGTCAGTCCCCCTACCCAGAAAAGCTCTGATAAGCACAGAATTTAATGTAGTAGATGTCATGGGTTACTTCGTTGTGTCAGTGTCTCTCCATCGTCTAGCAAGGAAACAATAATCATGGATGTTGGAAGATATAGTTGAGCCAGGGGTGAAATGCTACCGGTTAGGGCCGGTTCGCCTGAACCGGTAGTAACAAATGCTTCCAGTTCGCAGAACCGGTAGTAAAAATGCTTAAAAAAAAAAAAAATTCCTTCAAAAAAACATTTCATTTGATTGTCACAGCAGAT
>QLTV01004097.1:507398-531963 GCA_003457575.1 Thermophis baileyi
GCATAAGCGCACCAGCGTGCCTACCGTCCCTGTCCTAATGTTCCCTTTTATTTTTGTTCGTATTCATTTCATGTATTCAAATCATGTTTATACTTATATGTACTATCTAATACGTGTTTGACAAAATAAATAAATAAAATAAAAATAAAACAAAAACAAAATACCAGGAAATAGCCTGAATTTGTAAACATGGAGTCAGGAAGACAAAGGCTCAGAAGGAGCTGAGGCTTACAGGGTGAATGTCAAAAACAGCAACAACAGTCATTTAAATATGTGCAAAATAAGAGAAATTTGAGCAACTTTTGGGAGAAGATGCCAAAGTGGTTAAAGAAATCAGGGAGAAAGCTGAACTGCTTAATTCCTATTTTGCCTCTGACTTTTTTTGGAAGATTAAAAATATGGTCCATCTTGTCAGCAGCTGCAGGAGAGACATGCAGGTCAAAATTGGCAAGAAAGTGGAGAGAGAACACTAGCTGCTTTGAATGAATTCAATTTGCCGGAGCCAGATGGATTACATCCCAGGGTGGTAAAGAAACTGGCAGATATGATCTCAGAACCACTAAGTGTAATCTTAGAGAACTGCTGGAATAGGGGGGATATGCTAGAAGATTGAAGAAGAGCTAACATTTTTCCAATCTTTAAAAAAGGAGAAAAAGTGCACTCAGGAAAATGTATACCATACATGGCTTGATTTCAATATCTGGTTACAGCCTAGAAAAGATAACAAAATAGTGGGTTTTCAGGTATTTAGAAAGGGCCAAAGTGAATACTGAATTCACTTCAGTATTGCCAGCATGAGTTTCTTAAAAATAGTTTAGTAATTTATCCTTTTTTTACAAACTGATTTGAGTAATAGATCAATGGTTGTAATGTGCCTGATCTTCAGTAAGGTAATTGATAAAGTAGACCACAGTCTCTTTCTTGCTAAACTGGGGCAATGTGGGATAGATCTGCAATTGGTTGAATAACCATCATGTGGTGCTTAATGGATTTATGCCTAAGTGGAGAGAGAGATGCAGTTCTGTTCAACATTTTTATGAATCATTGAGATGGGTAGAAGGGATGCAGAGCACACAAATGTGAGGGGAAATAGTGCTGCTGCCTCATAAAACAGGATCAGGATTCAAAATAATCTCTATAGATTTGAATATTGGGCCTTTTGCAACCAAATGCATTTCAATGTGAGAAATGTAGGGTTCTGCACTTAGGTAGGAAAAATCAGACATGGAGATATAACATAAAATATACCTGGTTCAACATAAGTGTTTGTGAGAAGGCTCTGAGTGTCTGATAGACCACACATTAAATATGAGTAGCAATGCTCTCTTCAACTCCCAAAAGAGCCAGTATAATGTTGCAATCTGCTGCACTGGTCAGGTGTAGGGGAAGGAGTGGCAGAACCAGGGGGGTGGAGTTAAGAGAGGGATCAACCTAGAATTTCTACAAAGCCACAAGTCTAAGTACAACCCTTCTTGAATTCCATTGATCCTTATCTAACTCTAGTTGAGAAGATTCCTAATTGCATAAGAATGGCATAACTATTATGCATAATTAGCAATACATTAGTTTGATGAGACCTTCACATGTGGACCTGATCTCTCACACCTGACATCAGGCCACACCTGGAATATTATATCCAGTTTTGTTTGCCACAATAAAAAAGGATGCTGGGGAACTGGAGAAAGCCCAGAGAAAAGTAACAAAAATGGAGAGAGCCTTGGATACTAAATCTTATGAAGAATGGTTAAAGTATGTTTAGCCTAAAGAAGAGAATATTTATCAAATTTATATCACTCACTATCACTCTATCTCATTAAAGGTGACTCTGAGTGGTGCACCACAATTGATAAAACAGCCAATATAAAAACATCAGATAAGGAACGATAAACATGGCCCCCTCAGAGTTAGCCTCAATATATGGAAGGGCTGTCACAGGTATTCTTGCATATCTCTGCAGAGATAATTGTCAGCTGTTGATTGATAATCCAATCCTAACCTATTTGGCAGGGGGGGAAAAACCACAAGCCAGCCAAAATAAGCTCATAATCAATCCAAAACTCACTGGTGGGCAAAAGAAGAAACATGGGATGATCTGAAGTCTCTGGATGGGGAATTGGACTTAAAGAGATCCTTATAATTGTAAAAGATATAATACAGTGTTTAATTTAGACAATTTCTGGATGTGTGGATCTCAGTTTAAGCAATGGTCAGGCTGGCAGGAAACTTGAAAGTTGAAGTCCACACATCTTAGAAGCTGCCGAGATTGGAAACATTTTCTGTGTGGACAAATTGAGACTGTAAAAGGCAGCTGGTTTTAACAAAATCTGAAAGCATACACTGTTGTTATTTAAAGCTTCAGGGTAGATATTAGATAAAAAGTTTCTATGGGTGGGTTCGTAGCTCTGGGCTTGGAGGGTTTCTCAGATGAGATTAGTAACGGCATAGCCTCTCTCCTAAAGTGTTTCCATATTGTAATTTAATGAAAAAGGTTGACTCCCATTAATTACTATTGTGGTATTAAAAGGTGTGCAAACATTTTGCTGGAATGAGTAATGCATACGTTAGACACCTCAAAGCTTTAAGGAGAGTTCAAAGCTAGCTCTGTGTGTTCATTTTAACATACTGGCTAGACATGGATCAGGACTGAGAAAACAATGGGAATTGCAAAAGTTATTTCCATCCCTCTAGAGAGCTCTTGCCTTTTGCCCAACTGATAATCCATCACCTGGCCAGCTATCAGCAGTGCTGAGACAGCTGTCTTGATTAGATTGCTGAGAGAGGACAGGCCTTCTTCCCATCAGTCTTAATAATGTAAAGATATCTATTCTGGTTGGTGTAGCATTCTTTTACATACATATTTCTAACGACCTCAGGTTAGGTCTTGGAAATTAGGTTAGGTTTTGAAAATCAACATTTTGTCTGAAACCTAAACTTTTCAGGAGAGAGAGAAAAACAGTACAACAAAACATAATCCTATCCTATCAACTGATGGAGGGACGCGGTGGCTCAGTGGCTAAGATGCTGAGCTTGTCAATCAGAAAGGTTGGCAGTTCGGCGGTTCGAATCCCTAGCGCCGCGTAACGGAGTGAGTTCCCGTTACTTGTCCCAGCTTCTGCCAACCTAGCAGTTCGAAAGCATGTAAAAATGCAAGTAGAAAAATAGGGACCACTTTGGTGGGAAGGTAACAGCGTTCCGTGCGCCTTTGGCGTTTAGTCATGCCGGCCACATGACCACGGAGATGTCTTCGGACAGTGCTGGCTCTTCGGCTTTGAAATGGAGATGAGCACCGCCCCCTAGAGTCGGGAACGACTAGCACATATGTGCGAGGGGAACCTTTACCTTTACCTATCAACTGATAGGAATGCTTACGGTGTCTCAGTTTGTCTTTTGGGGCTTGTTGCATATTATTTTGGTTTTTGGACGAGACGCTACTGGAGATAAATGACTAAATTGGTAGTAACCCAAACTGTTTGAAGCCATTTTGCCAGGGAAGAAAACTGTAATTCCTAATTTGCAATTCAGCTTCTATATGGAAAGAGAAAATAGTTATGTAGACCCTTACCTTAAAAGGTTTATGGCGCAAACATAGAGCTGCCAAATATTCCAATAGACAAAAATATATGTAGAGGCAAGGTGGTTGAAGGAGACAAAGTTGCAGTGAACAAGACACTATTTAGGAACTATTAAAATCCAGAAATGGCTAATATTCCATAACATGAAAGCTGTGAACCACATTTTACAGACTGATTTGAAAAGTGTTTTTCAACATGATGGGCCCATATGTGATTGGCTATGACTCCCATATAACCTGCAGCCCACATGTTTATGGTGGTTGCAGTCCAGAATATCAAGTGGGCATTAATTTAGAGTAAATTGCATTAACAAGCCAACTTTTTGGCTTCAAAAAGTATTACGTGGTTTTCTGCTGACTCAAAGGCTTTCTTTCATATCTTTTAAAGATGGAATTTATCAGCTGAAATTATTATCAAAATCCATGTTTCCAATTATACTGTGAAGCAATTGATTATTTAGGATGGCTTTCTCCAGTCAATGGCTCTGGTAGCTGGGAACTGTGCAGTTGTAGTCCAACAGAGTTATAGTACGGTACCAGATGTCTTAGCTACACTGTACTGACTTGATAGCAAATGCCTTAGTATGTTGTGAGAGAATACAGCTTATAATGAAATCATTCACTACTACCCAGCAGCTAAATTCCATTTCAGGAAGGAGAACCATGTTTTTGCAAGCAGATTTTTTTTTTTTAAACCCGTGGACCTATAGCAGAGGTGGGTTCCTCCCGGTTCGGACCAGTTCACCTGAACCGGTAGTGACCCACTGGTGATGTCACGGTGACGTCACGGAACCGGTTCTGTCGGTGCCGGTCCGTGGGCACCGCCATTTTTTTTCAGGTTTTTTTTTCTTCTGCACATGCACAGAAGCCGAGTTTCCGGCACTGCGCATGCGTCGGCATCTTGTTTATGGCTTTTTTGGGGGGGGGATTTTTTTTCGATTTTTTGGCACTGCGCAGTGCCGCGAGGCGCGGCCACGCGGCACGGCCACGCGGCGTGGGAGGAAGCGAACCGGCAGCGAGGTAAGTTAGAACCCACCCCTGACCTATAGCTATTGTGTAATTGTTAATCTAGCAGCCTTCTCCACTTCAAAATCATATAACTAAGAAACGGCAGCACAAAAAGCATAATCTACGGTACTTACATTTTTAAAAATCTCTCTATGTCCAGGTCTCCCTAGAATGGTCAGATCCAAAAAATTTTCAAGGAATAGTGACATTAGGAAATTGAATGCATGTCCTTAAAAACTCCCCCCCCCCTCAAATGAGACTTTTCCCCCCCGTTGGGAGGAATTTTGAAGGGGAAAAATTCTGCAAGGGATCTGTTTTATCAATTAACTCATGCAAATCCTGAAAAATATAGTTGAAAATGTTAGTCCTGCTTATTCTGGTGATTTCCTTTATTCATATGTTTTTTGGGGTCTGCTAAAGAAATAAACATTGCGGCCTTATTTTTGAATACAAATAAACAGTGAAGGTTCTCTCCAGAAGTCAGGATTGAATCCTGGTGACTACATAGTCATTTCTTGCTGGTAAGGCAAAAGATTTGTCACAGCTTTCTTCTGAGGTGTTTCTTCGACTTCCATTCTGGCCCACTGCCTTGGGATTTTCTGGTTTTTCCTATCCAATATTAACTCTGTTGGATTCTGCTTAGCCTTTGTGGGGTCAGCAGAATTTCAGTGCCAAAACATTTTTAAATAGCTAATACCAACCCCCTGTAAAATCATATGAGTTAATAATAAAGTAAATAATTAAAGTTGCTCCATCCACTTTCTGCCTGACTTCTCCCATTTTTGAAGCAAGGTTTTTGCATGCAAGATAGTCTCTTGAATTCGTAGAACTTGTATGTGTGGGATGTGTGTTGAATAAGTAAAACTAATCAGGTGTGAGTTCTAACTTACCTTGCTGCCGGTTTCACGCCTCATGGGCGCGTGCACACTTCGCACGCGCGTGCATGTGCAGTGCAAAAAAATACCCCCCCAAAAAAAGCCGAAAACAAGATGGCAACACATGCGCAGTGCCGGAATGTGCGGCACATGTGCAGAAGAAAAAAAAAACCCAGAAAAAATTTCCCCCAAAAAAATAATTAAAAAAAAAAATCCCTAAAAAATAAAAATAATAATAAAAAAGATGGTGGCATCCACAGACCGGCACCGACTGAACCGGATCCATGACATCATCATGACATCACCAGCGGGTCGCTACCAGTTTGGGCGAACCGGTCCGAACCAGGAGGAACCCACCTCTGAAACTAATCCTGTTTGTTCTACTTTCTGTTAGCAAGTAATGCCAATCAGCAAGCAGACAGCCATACTGTATGGACATCAGCTCTCCAATAACCCCAGGGAAGGAAATGAATGCATCTCTTTCTGCTCATGATCTTGTGACGTCACTTTCCCTAGCATCTGAATATTAAGTGAGAATTGAAAATGTCATTGCTAAATGGTGGTTGTTTTAGGTAATTCATTAGCTTATTGCTCATCATCACATAGAGTCCTTATTGCAGGGAACGTTGATTAGCCTGCCATTATAAAAAAAAAAAAGTTGCTCATTTCCCCATATCCTGTTTGACATACAGACCTTAGGCAGACGGGTATGGGGTGCTGATATTGGAGGACAGGACTGCAATTCCATAAAAGAGAAAAAACATAATTTCAAAATATTTCACTAGACCAGGGGTCAGCAACCCACGGCTCTGGAGCCGCATGTGGCTCTTTCATCCCTGTGCTGCGGCTCCCTGTTGCCAGTCGGCTCCACTATTGATAGGGCTTTCGGTTAGGACAGGTAGAGGAAAAAGCATGCCACGCTAGGAGGTGGGGGAACTGGACTTCCGATCAGCAGAGGAAAAAGGATGCCACGCTAGGAGGAGACTATGTTGGGGGAAGTGGACTTCCCGTTGGCTCCAAAATTGAACAGGGGGTTTCTGGTTAGGACCTTTGTGGCTCTTTGAGTGTTTAAGGTTGCCGACCCCTGCACTAGACCTTTGATAGGGTTGAAGTCTCTTGGATTTCAAGGTAATTGTTGTAGATAAAGAATAAATGTTCCTTGCTGAGCTCACAGTCTATACTGAAGGCTGGTGTAGCTCACTTATTTTTCAGGTATAGATGTTGAAAGCAAAATTCATTCATTTTAATTTGCAGGTTTGTGGTGGTTAACAGCATTTCTTTCAGCATCTGATTAACCTTTTTTTTAAAAAACTTTGACTAGGTATATAAAATAAACTAATGAAGTAGGACAGAACCATAAATCATGAAACAGGATATGATTAGGATATCATATGACAATTTTACTCATGCTTAAAGGTATAAAAAACATTTGTGCTAAATGAAACTTCACTTATAGTATTCTACCATCAAATATTGTAAATGTATTAATAAATTTGTGAATAGATCTTGGCCCAATTAAAACGTTCTGTTATGTTGGAAGGGAAAAAAGTGGAGCAACTATTGTATAACAGAGTTTATATACTCAAAAAACCTTACAGTATAGATCAGTCATTAGACTTAACTATTAGAATTTAATGTGATAACTATAATGCACTCATATTTTTTGTCATAATTAAAAAAAAGCCAGAATGTGTTACTATGTATTGCTGCAAAAGCAACATGCTTTTTATATCTTAAATGACTAACATTTTAATTATGGCTTCAATATTAATGCACTTCATTAGATACACAAAAATGGGTTTTTTACATTTCATATTTTTGCATAATGCTCAGCCTTCAGTATTAAATAAATTGATAAATTAAATGTCAAGCTTACTAAATTAGGTTTTGATTTGTTGTATAAACTTGTAAGTGGCAAGTGAAGAAACACTGTAATTTCCACAATATGATAATAGCCATTTAGGTTTTGGTCTTAGGCTTTGGGCAAGCTATAATTTTAAAGAGCACAAAATAGCAATAGCACTTAGACTTATATACCGCTTTACAGTGCTTTACAGCACTCTCTAAGCGGTTCACAGAGTCAGCATATTGCCCCCAACAATCTGGGTCCTCATTTTACCCACCTCAGAAGGATGGAAGGCTGAGTCAACCTTGAGCCGGTGAGATTTGAACCGCTGAACTGCTGAACAGTCAGCTGAAGTAGCCTGCAGTACTGCACTCTAACCACTGCGCCACCTCGGCTCTTTTAAAATTACATAACAATTTACCAACTGAGACATTAAATTAAAGAAACACAAAAAGCCATGATTCTTTACTGTGACTGAACTTGGAAACCTTCAGACCCCATTGAAAAAAAGATATTTTGTTTGGGGATTTGAGGGAGATTTTTTATTTTATTAGATTTATTTTATTTTATTCTTTTTTGAGTTTGCGTAGATGGGGTTGTTTTGTGAAGAAATCCTGATGTTGGAATTTTGCTCTGGATGTAAGAGTCAGCTGTACTTTCTTATTTTATGGATGAACCTTTTTTTCTTCTTCCTCAAGGGGAAAAAAAACAGTCCAGTTGCCTTTTGAAAAAGTACCTTTGAGACAACTATGACTGAGAAGCTCCATAGACTTTTTTTAAGGACAGCTTGGATTAGGAGCTTTAAGCCTCCCCCCCCCTGTTTTAGATTAAACACAGTTGGTGGGTCATCTTGATTTAATAAAGACTGGATTGGTGTAGTAAAACAATAATATACAACAAGCCATTGTTTATAAACAAAAAAACCCAAAGCCCATATAACCATCACAAAAGCCAATCTGATGTAGTGGTTAACACACCTGGCTAAAAACTGGGTGTCTGTGAGTTCTAGACTCACCCTCGGCATGAAGGCTGACTTTGGACTACTCATTCTTTTCTCATCCCTAGGAAGGAGGCAATGCAAATAACTTCTGAAAATCTTGCCAAGAAAACAGCAGGAACTAATCCAGGCAATTGCCAGTAGTCAACAGTGACTGGAAGGAATATTACATATAATAATGTATATTCTGTGTACAATACTGTATACATACCAACACCCGCACTATGTAACAATCTAATGTGTGCACCAGATCAAATTGTAATTAATCATTATGTTTTCTGGAAACATGCCTATTTAAATTACAAGTTAAGAAACTGCCATAGACATTGTGAAGATTATTAGGCAGAGTTTTAGCCATTAAGTCATGGTTATATTAAAATGGTAGTGGAAGTGTGCTGAAAGAAATGAATTGTGAAGACCTCTATTGCATGCTGGGGAACTCTGATTCGGGCTTTTTAGGCAGCATCCCAAATTGCATTGAGAGTTTCAACTGTAGTTAAATGAGAGTGGCAACATTCCATGCATTTTCTGCAGGCAAATGTTGTTTAGGATTGTTATTTGGCTTGCAAGGTATAAATGCATTTGTAGAAATCATAAAGTATCCTCATAATAATTCTATGTCTTCTCCCATGTCTGCACACAGAGGGCCATGAAAACAAACAAAACAACTACCTTCTAATTATTCCAGTTATTTTACAACAGCATTTCTGGCAGTCTGGTACAGAACAAATTCTGTAATAGAAGGAGCAGTGCTTTTCTGCATTCCTATTTTGATGCAAACTAGGTATTGGCAGGAAGATACTTAGAAAAGATTCTTGGAAGATCAAAAATGATCAAGATGCAATAAATGGATAAGGCAATGTTACGTGACTGTTTGCAACAATTTGTTTTCATGTAGTCTGTCATTGGAGATATTATGTAGTCTGTCATTAGGTCGTCTTCGGTCCGACCTAAGCGTACCATAGTACATAAAATCATCTGCTACAATGTCTTTCCTGTCAATGAATACTTCAGCTTCAACCACAACAATACAAGAGCACACAATAGATACAAACTTATGGTAAACCGCTCCAAACTTGATTGCAGAAAATACGACTTCAGTAACAGAGTTGTCAATGCCTGGAATGCACTACCTGACACTCTGGTTTCTTCCCCAAACCCCCAAAACTTTAACCTTAGACTGTCTACTGTAGACCTCACCCCATTCCTAAGAGGTCTGTCCTAATGTTCCCTTTTATTCGTATCCATTTCATGTATTCATAATCATGTTTATACTTGTATCTGTTTTCTAATACATGCTTGATGAAAATAAATGAATAAAAAATAAAAAATAAAGAATGAGGTATAGAAGCATTACATACCACTTACCACTGATGGACATTTGTCTGACATTCTTTTTTACCATAAAAAGCTCAAGGGCAGTGCCGTTCAGGGATATACATTACTCAGAATCTGTTCTCCAGGCCATTTTGTTGAGCTAATCTAAAGGCTGTGGAGGTAGTTGCCAGAGGTGGTATTCTGCCGGTTCAGACTGGTTCGGGAGAACCAGTAGTGGCGACCTGTGGGTGGGCCCGCCCCCGCCCAACCCTGCAATCCCATCCTATATCACTGTGTTTTGTGACGCCGCACATATGCGTGGACGTGGCGCGAGCGAATTGCCGGGTTGTAAGTGAATACCACCTCTGGACTAGTTGCCTCTTTGTTTTTAGTACAAAGATCTTCTGGATTTCTTTGTGCCAATTATCCTCTTCCAGCTCGCTTGCTGTTGTGTGTTTATTTATAAATGCATTATTATCGTTATTTATTTAAACTGGTTATGTATTCATCTATTGCTGTTTATAAAAAGTTAAATACATTTTTTTAAAAAAAATTGTCATATTTACTTTTTTTACACTTCTATATGCATCCTTCCTACCTTTTGCAGTGATAAAATTACTGATGGTAATTTTATCAATGCCGAAGGTGTTCAAGTGTTGTTATTAGCATTATTAGCTGGAGTTTTACCAATAATAAATCAATCAATAAAAATTCAATTTGGTGCTGATTCCAGGATGTATTCGGTTATCTCACAATATATACCAACAAATAAAAATAGAAGATAAATTAGAAAAGTAAAGGAAGAGTAAAACTAAAACAGAAAAAGTGATAAATCCTGCCAGCAACACAAAGAACAGATATAACTAATATCCAGCAAGGGGCTTTGGAGAACAGCAAGTCTTTTCAAGGCCCTCTGGCAGAATGGCAGAATGGAAGCCAGCCAGATCTCAGAGGGAGCCTCACTCCAGTGGGTAGGAAACTATAACTGTGAAGATTAAATAGAGCTATAATATTTATTAAACCTGAATAAGCAAAATACTCTTTTTCTGCTCCAAAAAGTATCCAATACTTCCACCATCCTCATCCCCCCAACTCATTAAGGTAAATGACATCCAATCCATTGGCTGTTGCTTCCAGCACCTTCTCATCAAGTTAAATCATATGTCTTTTGACTGGTGCTCTAGTGTAATGTCATCCTCCCCGAATCCTAAAGGAAAACTGCTAAATTTAGATTATGGAAACATATCTTTTCAGCCAATCTGGCATTGCGATCATCTGCATTTATAAGAAATGTCTCAGTATGTGAAGCTACTACATTGGCTACATGTGTTTTAAGCTTTAGAACAACGCTCTTCAGTGTTACCATTAACTGCTGTGCGGAAAATACAGATTGGCAATCATGAAATAAAATATGTTTTGACTTCATTGACTATAGCTTTCCTCCAATAAAGGTTCTGCCATCTTTTTTTTTTTAAAGTACAAAAGAGTATGTGATTTATAATGTGAGATGTATTTCTTCAGCAGGGAGCAATCACAATTTGATGCAAACAAAATCCACAGTGCAATCATGTTTTTCCACACAATGAACAAGCCACAAAACTGATGCTGATTGGTATTCCTTTTGTATCATTTTCAGGAAAAGAAATAACAGCTGAAACCTTCATGGAGAAATTGGATAATGGTGCTTTGCTCTGTCAGCTAGCAGAGACTTTACAGGAGAAATTTAAAGAAAATTGCATTGAAATCAAGTTTGGGAAGGTAAATTTACCTTAATTTAGGAAAGTACATGTATGTAAGGAGTTTTGTTTATTTTTATGATTTCAATCTTTCCAGTGACAATAACTAATGATTTATTTCAGCTGTCTTTCTTCTGCCATATGCAAAATTACTAATGCTGGTGAAAGCTGCTTTAGTCTGGATATAATCTAATAGGAAATCATGACTCAGTGTTTAATCAATGGCTGTCTTCAATGTCATTTATTGGTGCAAAGTCAGGGTAAACATAAAATCAAATAAATGAGCATTTTAGAGATTATATGAATACTTGTCTCTGTATTAATCTTCCCCTTGTGGAATTGCATACCAGAAGGAATAAGGCAGGGAAGCTGAAGAAATCTATACAATTTAATTACAATTTTGGGTGGGGTGTAGAAAAGATGCAGTGATGTTTAGCTCTGTTTTTGAATATACTCTGACCTAGTATGGCCTGCTTTGAAAACAGTAATAATTTTGTAAGAGTATCTGGAGAAGCCTTTCCAGTTCTATGGCCTGAGGTCTTTTAAAAGTAGAAATAACAAACATCAAACATAGGATCTTCCACAGGCAAAGCTGTATTTTGCTCCTAATCTGAGTTCCATCAGTATTTTTATGTATGATGCCAAAGAATAGTTTATGACTTGATCTGTAAGAAGTATCAGCTAGATGAAAGGGGTACTGAAGGTGAAAGAGCAATGAACAGGAGCTGGTGTCACACCGAACTATGGTGGTTGTTACAATTATTCACATTTGCTTTTCCCTGAAATGGTTAGTGCTGCTTCATAAATTAAAATGAAGATGATTTGTTACTGCTTTACTATTTATGTTAGCACTTAATTTTTAAAAAAAAATAATTGATGGGGATTTTTTATTTCCTGCCTTTATTACCTTTATAAATAACTCAAAGCCACAAATGTACCAAATACTCCTCCCCCTTCATATTTTCCTCACAACAGCAATCCCATAAGGTGGGTTGGGCTGAAAGAGAGTGATTGATCCAAAATCACCCTGCTGGCTTTCATGCCTAAGATTGAAACTAGAATTCAGTTTCCTGGTTTCTAGGCTGGTGAATTAACCATTTGATCAAATTGGTCCAGGGGTGGATTCTGGTTTTCCTCGCTGCCGGTTCGCTCAGTGTCGCACCGTGTTCGACACCGTTCTGCACATGCGCAGAAGCAAAAAACAAAATGGTGGCACCATAGGCGAAAGAACTGGTTTGGGGACGTGGCAGGCCTGGGTCGCTGCCAGTTCTAGCGACCCAGGCCATCAAGTTACTACCGGTTCTAAAGAACCAGTCCGAACCGGGAAGAACCCACCTCTGAATTGGTCTAGTGATTAAGAGTTTTGGTTGTTGTTTTATGCCACAATATGAAGGTATAAAATAACTGATAAATCTGCAGTTCCCTTCTTTCTTGAAGTTTTTTCCCCCTTTCCAGATGCTAGTTTCTTTTCTAAGGTAGTGTAGATGTCATGCAAATGAGAGCAGAAAACCTCACCCTAATACTGTGCAAATGTGAGTGAGAGCGTGAGTGCAAGCATATTATTTCACATTCCATAGCTTAAGAATGAAAAGAAGTGGCAGCATAACAGCTTTTTACCATTGCCAACATTTGCCAAGGCATATTTCCCTTTTCATGGGTTCTTGGGTAGAAGCTTCAAGCTATAAACTCCACAACTGGAAAATGCAAGTCTTGGTACAAAAGAGCATTTACAGCAGCGGTGAAATCTACTTACCTTCCCCACTGGTTTGGAAGCGCGCGCTTTGCGCGTGCGCTTTTCACCCTCTGCGCATGCGCAGAACACTTTGCGCATGCGCAGAGGGTTAAAAAAAAGAAAATGGCAATGTCCGGGCGGGTGGGCGGAGCCTCGCGCTGCCGCTGCTACTGTTCTCCGAACCACCGGTGGCCGCCACTACCAGTATGCCTGGACCGGGCCGAACCGGTAGCATTTCACCCCTGATTTACAGTATATGAGAATGCTGTTACATGGAATTTAACATGCTAAAGGATTCTGTAATGCTCTTCCAAAGCATGAGATTCACTGCATTCATAATATACTGTACATGCTACTACAGAGTCATGCGGCTGCATAAGACTTATAATGGAGCTCATGTCCAGCTGCTGTCTTGAAGATGTGGTTGGCAGCTGGAAACTTTAAGACACTTCAGCTGCTATTAAAAGTGATAAAGCACTCTGTAGGTAGGTGCAGGCTGATTGTTTTTAAAAAGGAAACAGCTGCCAGAGGATCTGTGCTGGAGACAACAGCCAAACTGCAGCTGAGTGAGTGGGAGGCAGACAGCAGAGAAGAGGTTAGAATGAAGGAAAGAGAAAAAGGGATGAAGATTTTACCAATAAAGTAATTCCATGAGCTGAAAGCTTATCAGTCACGTTTTTATATCTCAACAGGGTGCATGTCTCCATCATAATTCATTGACAGTTATTGTCTTTGTTTCATTTCCCAAAGTAAATTAAAACATTACTTTTGTATCTTAATGCATTCTTTCATATAATGGGAGCATTCTGGTTTCTTTCTGGTGCCAAATCATGCCTCTCGAAGTAGAGCTTAAGAATTTATTGCACACTGAATCTCAAAGGGATTCCTTCTTTTTCAATAATACAGAGATTGAGCAAGTGACTCATATTGAGTCTTTGTTTAATTATATGGGAGCAAGAAATAACAAATTTTATATAAGCCATCACACATTAACCAAGCACATTTTTACTTAGCCTGTTGTCTGGAATTCAAACCATAGTAGTTTAGCATGCTGTGTGAATGCAGAAAAATGAGTCAACCGAGTGAGTACACATTATTAAGTGAAGACAAGTAAAATGTGAAGAACAGAGTTCTACCTGGTTTTATGCAGTTATCCTTGATGCAACTTCTGCTACAAACCTACTCATTCTTCAGTTTATCTGCTAAAATCACACTACAAACCACATGTACATGTGAATATCAGTAGGGATGGACTGAAATTGTCTGCAGTTTAAGCATATTGTTAATTCAAGTGTTACTTCAGTGGTGTAGTCACATAGCTTGGTGGTTAAGAATGGTGGTGAATTAATATCCCTGAAATATTTTGAGGGCACTGAGTAGAGAAAATTGTTTTAGGATGTTGTTTGGATGGTTCATGTGCCAAGACCTTATGCCTCAGCCACACATTTCCTTAGGCAGCATTAGTAGCATGAGTATATTACTTCAGATTGGAACACAATGGTGAATAATCACAATCCAAATGATTTTCTTTTGGTAGAGGCCATCTATGTGACTGAAGTGAGCTGTGGTGGCACAGTGGTTAGAATGCAGTATTGCAGGCTAACTCTTCATTCCACTGCCAGGAGTTCGATCCTGACCAGCTCAAGCAAGGTTGACTCATTCTTCCATCCTTCCAATGTCGGTAAAATGAGGACCCAGATTGTTAGGGGCAATATGCTGACTCTGTAAACTGCTTAGAGAGGACTGTAAAGTACTATGAACCAGTATATAAGTCTAAATGCTATTGCTATTGCTATTGCTAAAGTGATACTTGGCTTGGCTCATATTTTATAAAAAGCCTGACAGAAAGTGTTTGAGCTTCAGAGTTTGAGAGGTAGGTGTTTAGGGGGAAAATTTAAATAGCTATTATCCAAAAGGATGTTTATATAATGAAAGTAAGTTTCTCAACTCAACGCAAATAAATATAAATTTGAGACAGTCTATGTTAATTATATTTCAGACTTAATACTGGTTACATTCCAACATCTCTTAAGGCAATATAATGAAAAATGTGTGCTGTCTTATGTTCACCTAAAAATAAATAGTACCAATTCTAATAGCAAAATGTAGGTTTGATGCTTTTCCCCTTGTCAGTTTTCTAGGTCTTTTTTCAGAAGCAAGACAGGAAAAAAATGTAACAGGTAGATGTTTCTTTCCTCATCTTTATGTAAGTTGATTTTCTGCCCACTGTGCAGTACCCTGACAGGATAAAAAAAGTGTCAGCAAAACCAAAGATTAGATTTGCAAGGATCAAAATCATGAGGTAGATTGATCAGAGGTTGTGGTCATTTTCTCATTTAGAACAAAATATTATCACTGAAAACTACAGTGGGCTTTGTTGACACTCATATTTCATCTTCACACAATGACTCATTTGGAATGACTAATGCTATGAGGAGCCTTCAGTGTCAGTAAGATGAGCCCCATCTGGCACTTTGTGTGGTCCTGCTAGGTTCTATCTCTTCCTACAAAGGGGAGGAAAAGTATAGACTTCCTTTGCAACTTTCCTCTGTTACTGACAAGCCTTCAAAGGCCATGAGGGCACATCATTATTTTCATCTCAAAGTAATGGAATGCAACAAACTATTTTGGTCTTGTCAGAATCAATTTGAGCATGGCTCTTTCCATGATGTAAACCCATGAGAATAGTTTCCAAAAAGCCTGGATATGGAAAGCCCAAGACTATAAAGAATCCTATTGTGAAGAATCTGGGATAGCATAGAGTTCACATTTGGTGCATAGAATTTGTGCAAGTCATGTAGTATACATGCATTTGTGCTGGGAAAACAGGCTGAATCTGTTTCTCTAGCTGGGCGTGATGAGATACTTTGCCAATAGAAAAGACACTGTATCTCTATTCATACTCATGTTTTTTGTGTAAATTATTTCCAGATTTTTTTTTATTCCAAGCATTACAGTGCCTTCCCCCACCCACTCCCATCTCAGCTCGTTTCTTGATCAGGAAACATATTGCCTCAATTTTTATTATGCTTCCATATAGAATTCTATATTTGATGTATGTATACTATTATAATGATCATTATAATGTTAATTACAGGTAGTCCATGACTTACAACCATAATTGAGCTCAGAGTTATAGTCATAAGTTGTGCCAGTCATTAATTGAGTCATTGCCTGGTTCTACTTTTTTGAGAAAGTCATTAAGCAAACACCAGGGTTATTAACCAAATGCTACAATTGTTAAGCAAACATCTGAAAATAAGGACCTGATACTTGCAAAAAAACCCCACCAAAAATCATGGTGGGGAGGAACGACCATTGGAACTTTAAAAATTGGTAATAAATAGGGACTCTAGGGAGGCCCATTGTAACTTCAAATAGTCGCTTAGCAAGGATTACTTGCATTTACCAATTTGGGTATATAATACAATTTCGTGCAAGTTGGGAAGGAGGATCTAGAGTTGGACTTCCATTGGCTTAATGGTTTCCAATTGTCAAAGATCAAAATTGTGTAAACTGTGCAATGTTGCTCATACCTTCTAAATTTATATGGTTTCCTTAGATATAATACAATCACGTCAGTGTCAAGGTGAAATTCTACCTTGTTTTAAATTGAACATTGGGGAGAAAATCCAATTTGTTCTGGTAATGATTTCCTATACCCATTCTTCTTTAATAACTTGTAGCACTGGGGAGCATATAATACGCCCACTAATCAGGGATTTAAAACAAATTCCAAATAAAGGAACTCTCTCTTAGGAAAAAAGGCTACAATTCAGTGATTGAATATGTGGTCTATATAGAGAAGGATGCCAGGTTTAAACTTTAGCACAGGGGTGTCCAACCTTGGCAACTTTATGTTTTGTGGTCTTCAACTTCAGCATGGTGGCTGGGGAGTTGACGTTTACAAATCTTAAAGTTACTAAGGTTGGACACCTCTTTCTTTCTTTTAAAGACAAGAGAATCAATATTGGGCAGAGTGACCAAATACCAAACGAAATCTTATGGGTCAGACTGGGCCTTATGTTTATTAACAATTAGAATTGTGCAATGTGTTCCCTGTGACACTCTATGGCAGGGGTGTCAAACTCAAGGCCCGTGTGCCGGATCCAGCCCACGATGAGGCTGAATCCGGCCCGCGTGGCCATTCTGGAAACTCTAAGGGTTCGGCCCGCATCACTTCGGCCTGCCCCCCCCGCCATGCCGGTGGGCGTGCGCGTGCACAGGATCAGTTCTCCGTCAGCGTGTGCAGAGCAACTAAAGCAGTCTGTGGGACTACGGTAAAAAAATAGTTCAGACCTTCCAATCTCACGAGATCTTTTTTTTTTCCGTGAGAAGTTGGAAGGTCTGAACTATTTTTTTTATTGTAGTCCCACAGACTACTTTAGTTGCTCTGCACGCAGCGGTGGTGAAAGGAGCTGGAAAGGTTAGTGAAGGGATGTGGCTGCCCTTGGTGGCAGTGGGTGAGGGTTTGGCCTGGCTGAAGGGCCCTCAGGTAAGTCAGGATGGGGCGCGGCAGGTGGGGCAGCTCTGCACCTTCTGCCTTGCTTCATCCTCCACCCCCCCCGCCTCACTTCGCTCTTTGCCACTTCTTCTCCTTCCTCACTGCCGTAACCTAGCAGGAGGCTGAGCAACGCACTGGTGCGATGGCCACAAAGTGAGGTGGGGGGTGGAGTATGAAGCAAGGCAGTGGGTGCGAAGCTTCCTCCCCTCGCCCCGCCAGCCAGGCACTGAAGTGCTGCAACTGCCGCCGCAGCGAGACAGAAACAGAGAAGAGGGGGCCTCTCCAAACTCTGTGTGTGTGTGTGTGTGTGTGTGTGTGAGAGAGAGAGAGAGAGAGAGAGAGAGAGAGAGAGAGAGAGAGAGAGCACATGATCCCTGCTTTAGTCGGGTCACCCAAGCTGCTGGCAGCGGTACAGGCGACAGGAGCCACCTGAGCAGTGAGGTGGTGGGGTGGAGTACGAAGCAAGGCAGGGGTGCAGAGCTGCCCCCCACGCCCCGCACCAGCTTACCTGAGCATCCCGCCAGCCAGGCACTGGCCAGGCAGTGCCGCAACTGCTGCCGCAGCAAGACAGAGACAGAGAGAGGGGCGGGTCTCTCCAAACTCTGTGTGTGTGGGTGTATGAGAGCGAGCGAGAGCACAATCCCTGCTTTAGTTGGGGCATTCAAGCTGCTGGCAGCAGTGGTGGTGGTGGGAACAGCCAACTGAGCAGATGTTTTTCTCCTTGTCTTCCCCACTCAAGCAGCGCAGGCTCTGTGGGACAGCAGGGCCTCTTATTTCTCTCCCGGCACGGCGAACTCCAGCTTCAGTCGGGGCATTTAAGCTGCTGGCACCGGCAGCCACCTAATGATTGCCCCCTCCCTAACCAGCCAGCCTGCACCGCCTGACCTTCTCCCTGCCTGGCCAGCCGGTGCAAAGCCTCGCCGTTCTCCTCCTCCTCCTCGTCCTCGTCCTCGTCCTCCCCACCCAAGCAGCAGCAGGCTCCATGGGACAGGGTCTCATTCCTGCTCCGGTGCAGCAAACTCTGGTGGGCTGGACACAGGTGTGAAGGGCCTGGCTCCACAGTGCTTCCTTGCTCAGTTGAAGGCTTTGTTCAGCCTTCGAACAGTAAGGCCAGCTGTGGAATCGGAATCGGCTGGATGCAGGAACCAACGCTGTCTGTGCGTGCTCACATTTGCGAACCGGTAGGAAAGGTAAGTGAATACCACCCCTGAAGTGAGTCCTTGTGGCAGGAAGGGAGGGAGAAGCATGAGGTATCTTAGTGGGTCGGGGAGGCCTTGAGGGCCTGTTCTATCACTAGGCCCCCTGTGGCCTTCCCCGCCCTGAGATACCTCATGTGCACATTGGTATTCTTGAATTGTGAGCTCTTAGGAAAGTATCCCATCCTTGTGTGTTGCAAACAACTATTTCCAATGGGGAAAACAGGACAAGGAAAGATGGGAAAAGAGCAAGGAATGAAAAAGAAGGAAAGAGGGGAAGGAAGAAGAGAGAAAGAAAGTATGAAGAGGGAGGGAGGGAGGGAGGGAAGGAAAAGAAGGAAGGAAGGAAGGAAGGAAGGAAGGAAGGAAGGAAGGAAGGAAGGAAGGAAGGAAGGAAGGAAGGAAAGTAGATTATAATGAGAGAGAGAGGGAGGGTAAATCCTGCCTTAGCACATGGCCACCAGCAGCCCTGCTTTCTTTTGCCATCCCCTTTTCCCCTCCTGACCTCTCCTGGTGGTCTTCCATCCTATCACTTTGGTTACAAAGCCAGGTCTCCTCATAAGGAGATGGAGTGGGCCTCCCTCTGACCCACATACTTTGCCCTCCTGCACGCACCATGACCAACCTGGCCAAGGAGAACGAGCACAGCAGCAGTGGGAGCTGGCCACAGCCACCCTGGCCACGCCCACCCCGGCCACGCAATCCTGATGAGGCCCTCAATGAAATTGAGTTTGACACCCCTGCTCTATGGAAACAAAAGTTGGACTTTGAAAAAGCAAAATGGGAAGACTATGGGTGCTTCTGAACTTTCATGTTGGAGAAGACTTCTGAGAATACCGTGGACAGCCAAGAAAACAAAGAAATTGATTACTGAACAAATTAGTGACTTGTGCACTCAAGGCACAAATGACCTGGTTCAAATATAGGAGCACAGCGGCTTGTGTGGTTAGGCTCTGGGTTGGAGATTAGCAGGCCCGCATTTGAGATCTGAGTGTTGCCGTGGAGTGGGGTGAGTTCCCATCCTTTGCTCCAACTCCTGCCGGGGACATGAAAGGAGCCCCCAACTGGGCATCCTCTGGGCAATGGTGATATCAGTAATCCTTTCAACCTGGAAACACCTTGGTGCTTCTGACATGAGTGCAATGCGACCAGGCTCAAATTACCCAGATATATTATGCAAAGACCACAGAGAAGGCTCTAATGCTGAGAAAGTGGCAGGAAAGAGAAGAAGAGGCTGACCAGCAATGGGGCAGATAGTAGCAATGAATACACCATTGGAAGTACTGAAGGACTAGGTTAGGGGCAGATCATGGAGAAATTTTATCATGTGGTTGCTAAGAATTGACAACAATTTGATGGCACATCATCCTAATTTCCTATGGCTATTGACTCTTTATACAATTGTTTATTATTTCTAATCCTTTAAGACTGTTTCTGAAATTATAAGACAGGGTTGCCATTGAAAAAGTCAACTCTGTACTCTTCTACAGCTTGCAGCAATGTGTCCAGCATTCTGAGGCATTATCATTTGAAGCATTTTAACATCTCTGATGTATTCTGTTGGTTGCTTATAATGCTTTCAGAGGGTCCATCTTAAAACTGGGAACTCCCTATTTTGGGAATCTAGGAGGGTACCTTCCTATTCAGGATGGATTTGTGTCATAGAAGAGATACATTTTATGTCATGAAATTTTACTTGGTAAAACTGCTCCCATGTTTCCCCGAAAATGAGACCCGGTCTTATATTTTTGGGGGGCTACAAAATAGCCATTAGGCCTTATTTTCAGGGAAACAGGATATCCGGGTGATATCCTGGGCACCCCACCCCCCTGCGCACGCAGAAAAGGCAGTGCATGCAGGGGCCGATGTTGTCCGGCAGCAGCTGCAGCCCACTGGCCCATTGGTTGGCGCACTCTGGGGTTGCGCAGCCCACACAGTGCAGGTGAATTGATTACTTGTCCAAGCAGCAGGTGAAGGCAGAGGTAGGGGGAGGCACGTGATCCAGACATGTCGTGCAGGCCGCTGGAAAGTCGAGAATCAGTCTGCAGTGGCCGGGTGGTTGCAGAAGGCTCGTCTTCTTACAGTGGTACCAGCAACAGATGGAGGAAGAGGCGTGGGGGGAGGCAGGCGATCCTGACATGCTGTGTGGGCCACAGGCAAGCCAAGAGATGGTGGGACGGAATGGGTGGGCGGCCATCTTTGCATCTCTCAGCTGGCCTGCAGCCCACGTGGTGCATCCGGATCATGTGCCACCCCCACCTCTGCTTTCTCCTGCTGCTTGGACAGGTAATCAACTTACCTATGCTGTGTTGCGTAGGCTGCGGTTGCTGCTAGACACCATTGGCCCCTGCGCCCTCGCCACCTCCGGTGCTGGCCACATTCCGCACCAATGACAACCTTAACTAGGGCTTATTTTTGAGGTAGAGCTTATATTAGGAGCACGTAAAAATCAGGCTAGGGCTTATTTTCAGGGTAGGTCTTATTTTCAGAGAAACAGGATATACAGTTTTCCTTTTTGTAATTTTTTGTCTTGTTGTCTTGGTTTTTTTTTGTCAATTACTTTAATTCTTATATTGGTTTTAAATATTGGTAGATATTAATGGGGCGTCATATGCACTAGAATGACAGGATTTGTACTGTTTGTATATATGTGTGGGGTATATATCTGAATATTTATACATGTTGCAGAGGTTAGTCCAGAGACTGGAAATGGACTGCCACACTTTTAAGTGTCCAGTCCTTTAAAAATACGCAAACAAGCAACAAACTAAACACTTTCTGTTGAAATGCAATGAAAGAATGACACATAGCTGATATGTACTGACACAATCAGAATGATAAAAAGCATGTCATGTAAATGTATAATCTTAATTTGCCTCAAGAAAATGTAATCATTAAAATCTGAGAATTTAATAGCAGGCTTATTCCATGGGAACCGAGTGATCATTTCTGAAGATTGCAGTTCTGTTTTCCTGCCTGCAGACTTGCCTCTGGGACACTGTGTGGTATTTGCATTATGACCAAATTTATATTCCAGCAGATTTAAGAGAAAAGGAGATTCACTGACAGCTATGTCAATAAATGCTGCCTATTAGTAAATGGCTGGAACTATCCAGGTTATTGCTAATGATATACTGGTTTTCCAACTACAGGTTATTATTCTAGAAAGTGTGAGAGTTTTTCTCTCTCTCTCTCTTTTTGAAGTAATTCATATTGCAGAAGTTCATTTTGTAATTTTTCTCCCAGTGTCTTGGATTTCATCTCCTTACTTTCCAGACCATATTTTACTTCTCCTGACAGATAGTTAATCTGAGAATTTTGCAGCTGTACAAATAAATTTAAAGCACCAAGGCATGTGTGGTATGCACAGAGTCCTTATTACTTTGAAATCACTAAATAATCTCTATGTATGCTCACATGTGTTTTGAAGAGTTAAACTCAAATAACATGTGCATTAGTAGTTATCGGGATAGTATTCACGGCATTATTCCAACGGTACCCAAAGATGGATTACCTTTCTGGTATTATTGCTAAAGAAAAAAACAACGCTAGGTTCTGAAATGAAAGGATATACTGTAAACCAGAAGATGAAATGACTCTGTCTTTAGCTCTCAAAATAGGTGTGTGTGCATAATTCTAACATGCAAGCATTGTTATAGTCTTTTACATGAGCATTTTAGCGCAGTTTGTGATAAGATCATGTCATTTATATCTGAGGACAGGTATAAAATTGGCATCAGATATCATGTCCAGTCTAACAAAAAAAAAAATATAAAAAAAATTAAAAAAAAAAAAAAAAAAAAAAAAAAAAAAAAAAAAAAAAAAAAAAAAAAAAAAAAAAAAAAAAAAAAAAAAAAAAAAAAAAAAAAAAGTTTCATGAGATTTTTTTTTCCAGAATCTGAGTGTTAATAGCAGGCCAGATAGAATAACATAAATTTAATTTATTAACACAAACCTAGTAAAGGGCATTAAGCCAATGAACGCAGTAGAAGGTAATGGCTGGACAATATGCCAGTGGACCGGAACCAATAATGGTAGCAGTTCTTAATTTCACTTGTGCCAATTTCCACTAAAAGAGGAAGGGCAGCTCCTGAACATTATCCCAGGTATACAGATAATAGGTATAATACATCTTTTATTTTCTTTTATAATCAATCAATCTATCTATCTATCTATCTATCTATCTATCTATCTATCTATCTATCTATCTATCTATCTATCAATCAGAATAGAGCTGGAAGGGACTTTGGAGAGAGAGTTTGATACTGTATTGGAGTACTTCCAGACAGATAGCTTCGGTGAAATCCAATTTTTTTTACTACCGGTTCTGTGGGCGTGGCTTGGTGGGCGTGGTGTGGCTTGGTGGGCATGGCTTGGTGGGCGTGGCAGGGGAAGGATACTGCAAAATCCCCATTCCCTCCCGACTCCTGGGGGAAGGATATTGCAAAATCTCCATTCTCACCCCACTCTGGGGCCAGCCAGAGGTGGTATTTGCTGGTTCTCCGAACTACTAAAAATTTCCGCTACTGGTTCTCCAGAACCTGTTAGAACTTGCTGGATTTCACCCCTGGATAGCTTCCCAATCACAATTTGAGATAGCATGATATAAAAGTGCTTTTCGTAAAGTAGCATTTTCAAATCAAGTTTAAACATATTTTATTTTGATCAAAGTTCAGGAGAAAATGAAATTTAAAACTACAGGGTTAACTAATCCTTCCAAACATAACAATTCATAAATACTATCTGTATGTACATCTGTATGTATATATGCATGCAAGACAAGTGAATTGCAGAATGAGTGGCTAAAATTGCCTTATACTTTCCTCCTGCTACCAGTAATATCAACTCAAGTATTACTACTATTGTGCAAGGATAATGTCTTCCAGTTTCTCGAAAACTTTCCTTTTAGAATTTTAGAGCAAAGATGTTTCTAATGTATAATTTGAATTGGGAGGGTATAACATAGTGTTAACATGTGTTAATCCATCTGGACAGGATTATTTTCATAGGATTGTAAAACTGCTTGCATTTTTATCTTGCCTATCAAGTTGCATCCATGTTCCAGAGACTCTGAAAAATCAGGACATAATTTAGGACAAACAAATGATTTTTTTTAAAAAAATTATCTAAATAATGAAGGTTGGCATGCCATATCATAAACCCAGACAAAGCCAAATTCCTGTCACTTCCCTTGGTTTCATATAGTATGAGAAGAAATTTCTACTTTTTCCAAACTCATTCCTAATATTGTTGGATGTTTTCAGCAGGGGTGGGTTCCAATTTTTTTTACTACCACTCTGTGGGCGTGGCTTAATTTTGTGGGAGTGGCTTGACGGCCATGTGACTGGGTGGGAGTGGCTTGACGGCCATGTGACTGGGTGGGAGTGGCTTGACGGCCATGTGACTGGGTGGGAGTGGCTTGGCGGTCGTGTGACCGGTTGGGAGTGGCCAACTTGTAAAATGTGGTGAAAAAGTGACTTATGACCATTTTTCACACTTAACGACCGTCGGTCGTTAAGTGTGAAAAATAGCAATAGCACTAGCAATAGCAGACTTATATACCGCTTCATAGTGCTTTACAGCCCTCTCTAAGCGGTTTACAGAGTTAGCATATTGCCCCCAACAATCTGGGTCCTCATTTTACCCACCTCAGAAGGATGGAAGGCTGAGTCAACCTTGAGCCGGTGAGATTTGAACCGCTGAACTGCAGCTAGCAGTCAGCTGAAGTAGCCTGCAGTACTGCACTCTAACCACTGCGCCACCTCGGCTCTTAAAAATGGTCA
>QLTV01004097.1:542986-576277 GCA_003457575.1 Thermophis baileyi
GCTGCCTCACCACCATCTGTATTGCGCAGGTCTAGTAGTGCTCCAAAACGCCCCGCCTACCTGCGTGATTACGTATGCTGGACAGCTCCATCCAGGAGGGGAGGGGTGTTATGTTCTAACTGTTTCAACTGTGTTGCATGGTTCCAACCAGGTCCAGCGTTTGAGCGGGAAAAAGCTCAAACGCTATTGGCTGGTCTGTCTGACAGCTCCCTATAAAAGGGCAAGCTGTCAGACTGCTCTTTGCTGGTTGCTTACACAAGAGCTGAAATAAAGAGCTGCTTTGGAAGTCTGTCTCCTGTCATCTCTACCCACTATCTAACACCTACTAAAATGGTTGATTTGCTGCAAAACAGGAATTTGTTCCCATGATGCAGCTGATAACAGATCACCTACAGGAAAGTTAAATATAACCATGGATGTGCAAACTTTTTGAATTCAGATGTGTTATTTTGAGCATGAAACAGGCTTCCTTGGTTGTGTGTGTGTGTGTGTGTTTGTGTGTGTGTGTGTGAATGTTTTGAACTCAATCTATTTGGTATTCTGATCAGGAGTTGCATCCAGAACAGGATGTTTTATGAAGTTTCACAATGAAATGTTTTGCACTTCTCTAGATGCAACTACAAGGCTGAACGTGGGCTGAACAAACAAGGTTCAGCTGTGATCCAGGAGCAAATATGAAACACGAGACATAAAATACTGTAGCACAGTATAGGATTCCATATTTTAAATGCCAAAGAGTTCACTCAATGCCATCTCTTTGAATAAATCATCTAAGATTAAGAAGAAATGTGCATAAGAAGAAACAGGCTTCAGGTATATCCATTTCTCAATTTACCATTGTCCTTTGCAACTGAATCTATCCATCTCTTGTTCTTTCTTTGCTGCTAGACCAGGGGTGTCAAACTCAAGGCCTGCGGGCCGGATCTTGCCCACAGGGTGCTTAGATCTGGCCCATGGGGCTGCCCTGGAAACAGAAAATGACCGGCCTGCAGTGCCTCTGCCAGTGAACACATGCACCCCCCCCAGCTCTGTTTTTGCTGGCAGAGGGCTAGCAAAACAAACTAAAAACAAAACAAAAGGAGAAATGTTTCCCCTTTTGCATTTGAGCATCTAAGAAGGGACAGGAAAGGAGAAAGGGAAAGAGGAAAGACAAAGAAAAAGAAGGAAAGATGGGAAGAGAGCAAAGAAAGAAAAATAAGGAAAGAGGGGAAGGAAGAAGAAAGGAGAATGAAGAGGGAAGGAAAAAGAAGAGGAAGGAAGGGAAGGAAGGAAGAAGGAAGGAAGGAAGGAAGGACGATTATAATGAGAGTGAGGGGGGGGAAGGAAGGAAGGAAGGAAGGAAGGAAGGAAGGAAGGAAGGAAGGAAGGAAGGAGGAAGGAGGAAGGAAGGAGATTATAATGGGAGTGAGGGAGGGTCTGAGGGAAGTCCTTCCTTAGCACTTGGCCACCACAGGTGCCCCTGACACAAGTGACGTCAGGCTGGCCATGCCACACTGGCCACACCCACACTGGCCACGCCTATCCCACCCACCCTGGCCCCCCAAGGTTAAACACAACCCTGATGCGGCCCTCAATGAAATCGAGTTTGACACCCCTGTGCTAGACAATATCATTTAAGCTACAGAAAAGCAATTGTTCCAGTATTCCACTGAGTGAATACTGATTAAAACTGCCTTGGTGATGAGTAAAATGACCCTTAACTACAAATTAAGCTTTTCACTACTGGTAATCATCTCGACTCATTTGATTTTTCTACAGATATGTGGATAAAGTTCCTCCCCTAAATGCTAAATTTGCTTGGTTTTGTGTTTACTTGATTTCTTACTACAGTTGAATCATTTTTAGAGTGGAATTACCTGTTCTGCATTAAGGAAAAGGAAATACCATGTATTGTTTTAATTATAGAAAGCAGGTGAAAGCAGTACCATTCTGGCTTGACTGGAGACATGATAATATATCACTGTCATGTTAGTTTTAAGTACTTTAAAACTGCCCAATAACTTTGTAATTGCTTAGAGGGTTGTAATGTGAGATTGTGAGCATAAGGAACCTAGATTATTCATGGTGTCACAGCTCTGGACATAAATGTATGTCTAGGCTTAGCTTTATAGAAATTCCTAAGAAATTATACTTAAAATTAAGTGGTTAATGGACCAAGACAGAAGTAAGTAACTACATCAGTTCTGAGGAGCCAGTAAGATTTTTAAATTGAAAATTATGAAGTTAGAACTATCCAGTATATTATCTTGGTGATGCATTCTTCATTCTCCAGATTTTGTTTTTATTCTTAGAATATACTGCAAAAAAGATCTTAGGCAGACAGCTTGTGTTTGTTAGTTCTGAGGAATATTGATCTCCTTTAACTACCTGAAATTTCTGTAATGAATTTTAAGCCTGGAACAAAATGCTTCACAAATTTATTTGATGTAATGAGTTGATTTATTTGCACTTTATTCTACAAAGAAGCTCCTTGGTGCCTTTGGCTATTATGCCAGGGAAAATGAAAAACAAAACAAAACAAACATTATTACCAATTTTATCATGTTCAAAGCCAGGCACATGTAGACAACATATGTTGTATCAGTAGACAATCATCCTCTTTACTATAGAGTCCCAAAGTGATTGATTGCATTTTATCAGTTTTAATCAGTTTTATTAGGTTAGGTGGTCTGGGGTTCAGGATTCCAGATTTAGGGCAGAAGAGGATTTATTCAATCAATTAATTTAAAAGTGGTTAATTCTAAACCTTTTGCCTACAACTTATTTCTTTTGAGACCTGTTCAGTCTTTGGGTTTGAAATTCAATAAAATAAGACTTGGTTAGATGGCAGAACACTGAATAATGTTAAAGCTACATTGTCATGACTAGGGAGTTAAAACATTTAAAAGGAAGGCTGGGGAAAACCACTTTGCAGGAAAAACTGTGTGACTGTGACCATGTTATCTCCAGAGGTTGAGGGCATCTTTGCCTTCTAAAATATATTATGCAATTAAGGAAAAAAAATAAGTAACCCAGTGGGATTAACAATTAAAGCCATGAACGAGGGTTGAGAAAAAAATGTGGCCCCTCAGCCACAAAGCTTTCTGGGTTAGTTGAGGCCAATATCTTAGGTTAACCTATCTCACATGATTCTGAAGCAGGGGTGGGTTCTAACTTACCTCGCTGCCGGTTCGCTTTCTCCCGTGCCGCGTGGCCATGCCTTGTGGGCGCGCGTGCATGCGCAGTCCCCCCCAAAATTTAAAAAATTTAAAAATGCCAAAAACAAGATGGCAACGCATGCGCAGTGCCGGAAACTCGGCTTCTGCGCATGCGCAGAAGAAAAAATAAATAATTTTTTTTTCAAAAAAAAATATCAATTTTTTTTTAAAAAAAGATGGCGGCGCCCATGGACTGGAACCGACCGAACTGGATCGGTGATATCATCATGATGTCACCAGCACCGGTCCGAACCGGGAGGAACCCACCTCTGCTCTGAAGATAAAATGGACAGGGAGTGTATTAACTGCTTTCACTGCTGAAGGAGTGGTAGGATACTTTGGAAAAATAACAATAACAAATAGTAAAACAAGTCTAGATTTTGTGTGTGTGTCTATGAATGTGCTGATTGCTCAATGCTTTGTTTTCCTGTCTTTTTATATTATGCTTATCATTTTACACAGAGTCATCATATTTCCCAGAGAAGAAATCATGGAAGTAATATAAGGACTTCCTGGTTGTTTAACTGCAATCATATCAGTTTTACTATTCTAAAAAAAGAGCTAAGAACTTATCTGAATAAGTCATATAAAAGCAAAGGGTCTGAAGTGCATTTATGTATTTGTTTTTGTAAGTATCTCAGCTTTCTTATCAAAGAGGTCCACAATAAAAAGCTGTGTTTCAGAATTTCACTCAGTTAAGGTTGGTTTTGGAAATTTGGCTCCCTCTGTTAACATTCCAGCATGTTTTTTAAATCATGGAGCCATTAAAGAAAGAAAAAAAAAAACCCAAGACTTATCCAGCTTTGTATTCCCCAGATCTCAGCAGCTTCTTTGTGGTCTCTGATTTGAAGAATTACAGAAAAAAAATTAAGCTTTATCACAGAAGGGGAAGAGAAATGAAATGTTTTAGAATAATGTCAAATTAAATTTCAGACAGATCAAGACTGAAATTCCCAGTGAACATTTTGAGTGACAGCATCAACTTCTCTGAATATCTGGCAATTTCATAAATGTCAGCAAAACCTATCTATCTTGTCTATCTACACATAGGCACATACATACATGCACTTTTATATTATCTAAATTGCTGTCCTGGGGTTGCCAGCTGGCCCCTAAAAGGTAAAGCACCATTTGGAACTAATTTTGCAGGAGAGTGGGGACTGGAGATAATTTTTGGACAACTACCTACTATGAGACTATCCATTAAGAAATAAGGTGAAACCAAAGAAGATAAGTTGAATATGGCAACACATTCCATGTGGTCCCAACTGCTGTTGGGAATCTGCACAGAATTTTTATTATTATTAGTCAGATTTTACTGTCTGCAATTTTAATAAGTGAGAGTCAAAGGTTGGTTCTTTGGAAAGAATGGTTGCAGTTTACAAGATTGGGGTAATGGAATAATTGACGGTAGTTCTCTACAATGTACATCTAAAGAATCTTTTAAAGTTAATAGAATGTTACTAAAATAGTTTTCTACCAACTTTAAAAACTCAGTTTTTAGCTAATTTACAATGTGGGATTTTTTTTAAAAAAATATAGTATTTCTATCTTTGTTTATCACCTATTATCCTCTGTCACCATTCAATTAGCTTTATAAAACATCTAATCTTACAAAACAAAACTCTTGATGCAAGCCATCATACATTAGGAATTGACCGAAGGTATTAGCTTTTTATTAGTACTGGTAATCTTCAGGAACTTGTTTAAGGATTCCAAATCTCATAAAGTTGTGCACTCTAGTATTTAAGATTGCTTGTATTTTAGGAATGTATGTTTCTAAAAGGACACAACAGAAGAATATATTAGAGACAGAAATACATCTTTCTCCCTCTTTTTAAACATTAACTCTTGGATTCATACAACATATAATGGGAATTCATAACCAAAAGAGAAGTATTTCTTAACCCTGGGCTATTTAACTACTGAAAACTTATACATGGGGTGATACTGATCCAGTATTGAAAAGAGAAATTGCTTATATTCAGAAGGGGGCTTTACCTTGATCAATATGTCCCTTGAACATGGTATCCTGGATCAAAGCTATCTTTGAAATTCCAGATCAGAATGGTCATGCCATCTTAAATCAAACATTATCAGAGTCCCATTTCCATTAATACTCTTATGATCAGAGGCTACTTGCATTAAGTCAGTCTCCTTCAACTGAAAGAATCAAGGCAGAGCAACTTGAAATTTCAAGTTAAGATATCATCTCGAATAAGATTAGTGAAGTGATCCGAATGGAAGCAACATTTTCAAGATGGAGCTGGAGCAATTTTCAGCAGATCTTATTAAAGGCAGTATAGGCAAATTCATAGAAAATAAAGCCACTGGTACAACTAGTCATTATAAATGAATCATTACATGGAGAATAATCTTGTGCCCATGTCTTGCACTTGGGCTTCACAGTAAATGTCTCTGTAAGAATACAGATAGGAAAGGCCTTTGGCCCAGTCCAGTGGGATCTTTTTTGATGCTGCATTTGTTGATGCAACAATATGAAACCCATAAAGGAAAAAAAGCAGAACCAGTCTGAGTCTTCCTTCCTTCCTTCCTTCCTTCCTTCCTTCCTTCCTTCCTTCCTTCCTTCCTTCCTTCCTTCCTTCCTTCCTGTCCTTGGGGAAAATGAGAATGAATAAGGAATTTGGTCACTGATGTCCTCTCAGTTTTCCTGCATAACATAGTTAAACTGTAATTCCGTTCCAAGCTCCATTAAATGCAATGGAGTTTCTGGTTTTTCCTGTTTTCCTCATTAATTTCAGTTCCCAAATATATTTTTTTTCATTTTCCTTTCAGCGAATCAGCAGTTTATAAGAAACTCTGTTTTCCAATCACTGTTCAGCTTGATAGTCAAGCACAAATTACTGAGTTAATCAGAATGAAATGACAAGCAGCAACTTCTTTTTTCCATAACAAAAATACTTATCTCTAGAACTTCTCATGTAACAAGCAATTCTTCAACTTTTAACAGTGCAGTATACATTTACAGGGAATATTTTACATCCCCTTCCTCTATTGGCTGTGATGGTTGATATTTGGCAATAGCAAGCCTTCCTGTTGAATTTTGAAGGAAAGAATTCATTATGGAACAATTAGTGCACACATTGAAAAGCCTCAAGAGTCCTGCTTCTACATAATGCCAGACTATCTGGGTTGATGGAGTTGAAGAGGTTGGAAATACTCTGTTGATTAAGAAAGCATATATGTTTATTTCCAGATTGGACCTGGTCATCACCAAATTGCAAATAACCATTTAGAACAACAGGGCTCTTCTAGAAATCAGATTAAAGTATCCACATCCAAAATGGGAAAACTATCTGGCCTCCATTTAAATATACTTAATTAGGGTTACTCCATCATCTCTCTGCATATTGCATGAACTCATATCTCTTGTTGAGATAAAAGAAATGAATCTCTGATAGAGTTGAATCTCATAGAATGAATCTCCCATGGAAATTAATCTAATCAAATTCTATCATGATATCAATAGTTTCCACCTCACCATTAATTTGATGCCATAGTGAAACTAGACAATGTACACATAAACATCATGTCATACAGGTAACCTATAGATCTCTATGTGCACGTACAAATTTCCAGCTTCCACTAAGAACACACCACCAAATCTATTATCTATAACTAGGCTCTATCCTCTGGTAACCTTTGTTGACTCAATTGATAAAATGGAATTTAATGGAATTAAACCAGACATTCAAGAGACTGACTAACTACCCTAGTGAGATCAATACATAAATCAACAAAACCAGATTGATTTCCAGGGAGGATGAATTAAAAGGCAAACCACAAAAACAGAATAACTAAACACTACTGGATGTTACCTACCACTCATATCATTCAAACACAGTAATAATAAGCTATAGCCCATTCTGGAAAATGACACTGCTTCCTCATGCAATGGATGATAAGGCCACACTTAGATATACAATATCTAATACAACAGAATACCTTATGCCACCAGACTTGAGATTTTGGGCTTAGACAACTTAGAACTATGCTGCCTTTGGTCTGACCTAAGCGTAGTACATAAAATTATTTACTACAATGTCCTACCTGTCAGTGACTACTTCAGCTTCAACCACAACAATACACGAGCACACAATAGATACAAACTTAAGGTAAACCGCACCAAACTCGATTGCAGGAAATACGACTTCAGCAACAGAGTGGTCAATGCCTGGAATGCACTACCTGACTCTGTGGTTTCTTCCCCAAACCCCCAAAACTTTAACCTTAGACTATCTACTATAAATAAATAAATAAATAAATAAATAAATAAATAAATATCAATAGCCACCTAATCTGAATCAGAATCTCAAACAATACAAACATCTGCTCACAATAAAATATAGTGACAAAATAAACTAAATATATATCTATCACTATATTTTATCTATCAATCATCTCTCTCTCTCTCTCTCTCTCTCTCTCTCTCTCTCTCTCTCTCTCTCTCTCTCTCTCTCTCTCTCTCTCTTTCTCCCTCTCTTCCCCTCTCCCCCCTCCCCCCCCCTCCCAACGATCGCCACCCCCAGCGAAGGCTGCTCCCACTAGAAATAGTGCCAGGTTACCCCATTCTAGAGAATAAGGTTCTCATTTGATATTTAACTATATTTAGGTAGAGTAGGTTATACATGTATATAGTTGAACCTTTTGATGATAAATTATGTGGGAGATTATTGCAAAAACAGATTTAATAAGGTATGTATCAAATATTTCGTTTGAGGTCATTCAAGTACCACATGCTGTAGATGAAGAAGAAAAATGGTTTCTGCTAACACATGTGACTTGTATAAAGTAGATGCACTGAAGAAAGATAATTGCACAATAGGATATGGTAAGGTTGGGGAGGAGGCATAAGATTTTATTTCAGTAGCCCATAGTGCATAAATGCCTGTGTGTATTTGTTAAATCTGTTTCTGACTTTCCACTATTGGTATGTAAGGTGACAAATACAAAGACAATAAAGTGCAATCAAAGAGCAATATAAAGAAAAAAAACACATGAAAGGCAAAGCAGAATGGTGAAATGATATAAGTAATCATAATTGTAGCAAAGTCTGCATACATTTTCTTTATCTTTACCGCCATTCCAGTGCATTAGGTTTGCTGCCAAAGACCTATCTGAACAAATGCATGTTTACCTTTTGGTGGAGAGTTATTTGAGATGGTTAGAAAATCACCCCGCCTCCTGAAATTCCTTCTAGAATAGCCACAGCCAGACTCATTTCAATTTCTGCCAAATGTGCTTCAGAAGTTGGCAGAACAGAAAGAAAGGTTTTCTTGAAGATATTAAAACTCAGACTCACCTGGAGGAATGTGTTTAAAAAACCAGATTTAAAGTTATGCACAATTTTATAGAGCATGAACAGTACTTTGAATTACTCCTGAAAATAACTGTTACGTGAGGTAACTGCTGCCACACTGGGGTTGTATGTTCCCTATAACCAGATCTGTTTGATTAAGAGCCTGGCTGTAGCATTTTACTGTTGGTAGCTATCAAGCATTCTTCGAAAACATTGACACATAAAACAGGATCCAGTAAACCAGAGAAGATGTGGTTATGTTTTCGTCTGGCTTGGTCTGAACATATGATCTGAACCCATGGTTATTATATCCATGCAAAGCAACATAGATTCATTTACTCCCACAGATTGATTTGGGCCATGGAGTTGAAGGAGAGCTCTTCTAGTTCATACTGACTTTGTGGGGAAATGCTGAGAATGACTCTGAAGTAGACCAGCGGTGGGTTGCTCCCGGTTCGGCCTGGTTCTGTGAACTGGTAGCGGCAGCGGTGGGAGGCTCCGCCCACCCACCTGGGAGTCTCCGCCCACCCGCCCGGGAGGCTTCTGCTCATGCGCAGAAGAGGCCCGCGTGCGAGCACGTGTGTGAACCCGTAGCAACGGCATTTAGAACCCACTACTGAACTAGACCAAAGTAAAGCAATAAGACCACTTTACTTTGAAATTAGAGGACTGCATTGCTGTGCAAAGTAACAGTGAGGGCACGTTTCACCCATCCTTAAACTTGTCAAATTCTATCATGATTTCAATAGTTTCCACCCTGCCATTAATTTGCCTTAATCTGTGTATGTCTTCAAATACCCATAGATTTGGATTTTAGGAATCCATTTCCACTCAAGCATAATGCCATGGACCTAGATGGTTTTTCAATTTATTTTTACCTGATTGACCAAACTGTATTTTTTTAAAAAGACCATCTGCTCGTTGGCAGTGATGGGAATTGCAGCCTGGAGTTCATCAGTTAGAAAAGACTGCTTGTTGTTGTTTCAGTGTAAAATCATATTCCTCCATATTTGTTTTTGTATGTTTTGTTTTGAATATTCATTCACCTTAAATCACAGTGAACCATATCCCAAAGCAGTTTTTTCTTGCGACGAACCGCTACTGTCTGCATAGGCAGGCTCTTAAGTTTGAAGTCCTGCAGGCAAGCAGCCCTTCTCTCGATTAAGAATGTGGTTCTGGGAAGAAGCCAGTCGTTGCTGGATATACTAGGCTTCTAGTATGTCGAGGATATTTTTCCTCTTGGGGGGAAAGGGAATAAAAATGATATTCCAGCAGTTGCAATCTGAAATAGAGCAGTTCAAGAAATTCTCCTTCATGTGCTTTTCCCAGGAGCACAGAGCAACTCATAAAGGAAGAATCTAGGAGGGAATTTACAGAATGAAAATGATAGCTTCTCCAGACAGAGGAGTCTTTTTTGTTTTTGTTTTTGAAGGTCTGAGAAATCAGTGGATTATATGTATGTATAAATGATAGCTACAATGGACAGAAAAGATTACTGAAATGATTTAGCCCATCAGGGTTCTTTCCCTTGGAGCAGCAGCCTGGCTCACTGCAGCTCTCTCTCTTTTAGGCTTACTTAATTGTGAGGGAAAAGAAAGAAAATAAAAGAGGAAAGAAAGAAAGAAAGAAAGAAAGAAAGAAAGAAAGAAAGAAAGAAAGAAGAAAGAAAGAAAGGGCAGTATATAAGTCTCAGTGCTGTTACTGTTGCAAAAACAATAAAGGGAAGAAGGAAGGAAGGAAGGAAGGAAGAAAAAGAAAGAGAGGAAAAGGAAAAGGAAGGAAGGAAAAGAAAGTTCCTTTTTCTTTTCTAAAGATTTTAAAATACGCTTTGAGTATCTGTTTGTAAAATAGAATGATGGAGCCTCATTTGGAAAAATTATATCAATTTATTTCTTTTTCCATATGATTTCATATATCCATAGCCTCTCTTGGGGTGTGAGCATGAACCTGGCCACATTTTTCCAGGCTGACATCATCTGTTTCACTCTCACTTTCACATCCTGCCTTAAACTGCCTGCATGCACATCAACAAAACTGAGGGTGGGGAGTAGTAGGGGGGGTGTTGATATTTGATAGGAGTAATTGTGTGCACTGCTGTTTTAGGCTAACTGTGGATATACACTGCTATGTCAACAAAAGTCACTTTTGCCATATGGAAACCTAATTAGGTCAGGACAATCTGTTCCAAACACTGAAGAATTTCAAGTCATTTTTAAAAAGCAGTTGGATTTTATCTAATAAAATATCTAACAGCAAATCTTTGTTAAATAAGTCTTATATTTCAGAGTTGGAATTTACTTTTTACAGAGTTGAGGATAATAAAAATTGAGATTTTAGTTATGTGTAAGTGTTTGTAAATGTATTAGGTAAGAAGTAAATGTAAGTATTTCTCCCACTTCTTCAGTAAAAGTTTAATCTAAACTGGGTGCCTTGATTTTAAAGCCATAATAGCCATGTCTTTTTCATTTTTATGCTAAAGTAACACAATTCAAATGAACACCTGACTGTAGATAAGAAGAGACATTTTAATCTTTTGCCTTCTTTTCTGTTAAATTGCATAGATTTTTTTTATTTTTTTTTATTTTTTGGTAGCAGATACTGCCTGCAATTGGACTTCAATATATATCAACATATATGTCAGCTCTGGGGAAAGACTCAGGAAATGGGTATCAGTGTATAGTACAAAGATACTTCAGTGACTTCTGCCTTTTATAATTAACCATCAACAGTAAAGGAATGAGCAGTCAAGAAAAATGCCACAGACTAGTACTTGGTAAAACAGTCATGAAAGCTCTGGAAAAGATATTCAGATGCTGTGGTATCTTCTATATTGACAAAAAGCACAGTGCAAGCCATGGTATTTCCTCTGTCACCCAATGGAAGTGAAAATTGAAAAAGCAGAATAGGAAAAGTATTGACGCTTTTAAACTTTGGTGCTGGAGAAGATTCTTAAGAACGCTGTGGACAGCCACAAAACAAACCAATGGATCATTGAATAAGTCGACTCGAATTCTCACTTGATGCATAAACGATCAAGTTCAAATTATCCTACTTCAGACACATTATGTGAAGATCTAGCTTTCTGGAGAATGCTCTAGGTGAAAGGAAAGAGAAGAGGACGACCAGCAGTGAGGTGGATGGACTCATTTATAGTGAAGGTTGGTACAGTGTTGAAAGACATTGAAGATCAGGCTAGGAACAAATCATCATGCAGAAAATATGTGTGGTTGCTAAGAATTGACACTGACTCGATTGTACCTAATCAATTAAAACAAAAAGGATAAATTATCCAGAAAAGCTTAGTTTCCACATCTAGTCCTCTCTTACTCCTTAAAGGCTTCCATGATTATGATAAGCAGAAAGCCAAAAACTGAATGGGAGTTAGTAGGAAAATGGGAATACTTGGCTCTTAGACCCTTTTCCATCCCAGCTGCTTCACCTGACATGTTTGCCATTTAATATTAATCTGTTGCTTCTCCTGTGGAACATCCCAGGGAGAGCGATCCTCCCAATATGTTTATATGGACTGCAATCCGTATAAGTACATGTGGGCCTGAGCACTATGATGTGGAATGCAAATAACATCTCAAAACATAGTTTTGAGGCTTTATAGCAAAATCCTCACTGCTCCCAAAATGATTCCATTATTTTTAAATAATTTTCTTTACTGGAATCATATATCAGATACAGTTAGTTTTCCAGTAATTACAGTTAAATGTAATCCAGTCAGTTCTGTGTTGCTTGTGTGTGCTCCCTTCCCCATGACTGTTTTGTGATATTGCCAAGAATTGTCTAAGGCTGTTTGTTTGGGTTTTTTTTCCCTACATGCAATTATGTCTGGACTCAAAGCTGGAAGGTTTTGCAGACATCATTTGTACTTCCCAGGACTTGGCTTAAACACAATCTTGAATTTAATAACCAGCTCCAGAACAGAAGCAGATACTCCATAAATCATTTTAATAGAGAAACAGAATATTATAACCCATTTATTTTTAGCCTAACTTTCTCACAGATGAGAAAAATTTGAATGTGTGTGTATTATTGTTTCATCTCTATATGAACATATGTACCTTGTCACAGATAAATTCATTTAATCTTGGTGTCCCACATAAATATGCACATTTTTCTATTTATAGAAACATTCCTAAGAATGTTCATTTGTGTCCATGAGGGATTAAGAGGGAGCAACTGCTGAAATGTACATCACAATATCATGATGCAGAGCTTTTTTATTTGCATAATAATGTCAGACAAAAGTTCATCATGGATTAAGCTTGCATTGTCACAATGCATGTGTAGTCATGTTGACAAACTCTTGGCTTGCTTGTTTATTCTCTATATACTTTAAATCTCCAGCCATACATGAGTAGTTGTTCTGTGATTTATAGGGATTGTACTGATTTGGGAGTTTTGAAGACTTGATTTGTTTCTGTATAGAAGATTAGGTATATTGGTTTGGATCCATATGTTCATGTTATACTTAGTATGCATGTCTAATATTAACAAACCTAGGTAATAACTGTAAGAAGAGTGCACAACCTGAGCCAGTGGATGTTATGTTGCTGCTAAAATCTTTTCAGTGTGATCTTATCATTCCAGTAGAATCTAAAACAAACAAGTACGATTTTAAAAATTATGGCACGTCAGTCATGATTTCATTTCACAAAGGACATAAGTCATATCAGTGATTTGATGTCATGACACACGTATCTTAATTGTTCTCATTGTTTCTCTGCAGACATTCATGCCTGAGTTTCTCCAAAATTTGCCATTTTTCATGTGACAGAAGTAAAGAATTATGGAGAATAATTAATTTACTTACATTGTTAAATTAAATTTATTCCAGTCATCTCCACCTTTTTCTCTTGAACATGCATAGTTGTGTGACCAATGGCTCAGGCATACCTCTCAAAATCCAAGTATACCTCAGTGTAAGAAAATATAGTTGAAAACATTTTTGAACTTGAAAAGTGTGCATAGGATTATATGGGTTATGGGCAATTTATGACAATAAAGAATCTTGGACGTAAAGAATAACAAATTAATTATGTTATAATAATAGCCAGCCACTTAATTTGCCAGTGAATGTTTGTTTAAAAGAAAGAGCTGTGTTATGGGTTCTGGAAAAAGGAAAACAGTTTTAATTGATATAATCCTGAAAGAAAGCAAGAGGATAGGGAGCACTCTGCAAGATTGTTGTGGTATTGAGGTAAACCAGATAGAAGACCAAAATCCAAATATGGTACAAGAGGCCTGTGCAGAACAATTAAGATTTGCTTCATCAAAGATATTTGCACCACAGTGGCAAAGTAGTTTTCTTCACTGAAAAAAGTATAATGCTCTGATGAAGCACTTAATGTTGACATGCAATTTCCTGAGTACTGCTTCCAAAGCCAGGAGAAGATTCTGCAAATAAACTATACTTGGTTAGAAGCTTTCTCAGGTTTTGTGAAGAACACACTGGACAAAGTAGAGTAATGTATCCTTCAGGATGGCTCACCAAAACTTGGGCAAGATGTATTGGAAGAGGAGTGCTGTATTCTCTGAAGCACATGTCAAAAGTTTATTTGTGAAAGCATAGCTAATCAAAATGACATGGTCATTTTGTTTTCAAGGGAAGGGAGGCGACTTCAAGAAACAACTTCAATGAAGTGATTTGTTTGAATACTCAAAGAAGCAAAGCTTTGAAAATATGCACTGCTCTATGATGCAACATGTATTGATACAGGGGAAACAAGCATGTACAGAGAGAGAGGGAGGGAGGGAGGAATACAAAGCATGCATTCATGCATGACTGACACCCATCAATCATTGTAATGCCTGCATTAATCATTGTATTGCCTGCATCTCCTACTTGGTGGGTTGCAAAAAAAAATTTAGGTAGCCTTTACATTACAATAAAATGGTGCAAAACATCATTCTTTGTGCATATCAGTAGTTTTCAGTATGGGCCATATGTTCTCCCCAGCCTGTTATATTTTTAGAAGTCACAGAAGTAAATGAGGCTTAGAAGGTGACTATGAGGGAAAAAATGGTTTAGAACCTCTGATATAGATGAGCCAAAGTGTGGGTGAGATGGCAGAGAAGAGGAGTTGATGCACAAATTGTCCCATGGTTGCAGAAAGAGTCATCTTCTCTTTTGGGTTATTTGTTTATTTTTCATTTTTATTTATTTTCACATTTGAAAAGAATTTCTGTTTATATTGACTGCAAGGCTGAGAAAATGTTACAGTATGTTTTGTCTTCACTGGTGGCTTGGATTGTTGGCCCAACCTATTAAAAACGCTGTCATTTTTCCTCACAACATTCTAAGATCGTTTCTGGTGTACACGCCCTTGTCCACTCTTGTTTACTTTCCCATTGTATAGCTGGGTCTGCCATGACAAGCTTATTCTATGTCTATGCTGGTCATCTGATATGTGATTGCTTACCTTTGTTATGTACAAGTTAGATGTCTACAAATTAGTTGTCTATAAGTTTCTAGAAACCTAGAATGTGTCTTGCTGAGCTTTGATGTTCCAGACTGTTGCTATCTCCATACCTACATTCTGATCTTGTGTTCTATTTGATTTTAAACTTTCGCCTTCTTTGCATACTTTCAGCCTTCCCCCAGCCTTATTCTATATTGCTTCAAACTATTTCAGTCTTTTCACAGAGTTGTAAAATATGATTCGGCTATCAAGTTCAACTCATGGATCATTTCATGGACTAAACTAGCCCTCCACAGGTTGTGCCTTTGTATGAGTCGCCATTGTATGCAAAGATGGGCCACCATTCACAACTATCTTTGTGTTACAGAAAATGCCAGTGAGGAAAATTCCCTGCAAAGCCAATGCTCCATCTGGATCTTTTTTTGCACGGGACAATACAGCAAATTTCCTATCTTGGTGCAGAGATGTGGGAGTGGATGATACTTGTCTCTTTGAATCTGAAGGATTGGGTATGTATCAGCCAGTAACATGAGGCACTTTTTAGTATATTGCACTGTATACCACATATGTTTTTAATGATTTTCATGGGATACAATCAATCTATCGTGAGGTCATGTTCTGTTTCAAAAAGTAATTATATGAATGACGTCATTATTTCTCCTCCATATTTTTTTGCAGAACTCAAGAATTTATAATTTCTTTACTTTTGGAATAATGTGCATTATTTTAAGTGTATAATAATAATTCAGAGGTTTGAAGAAAATAAAGACATTTCAATAAACAGGTAAAAAAAAACCTTGATTCAACTCTGATGTGTTTTAGATTGTAATCAGAATAAGTCTTCCACACAATTTTGATGCCCATAGCTTCACAATGGATATTTTTAATTTCTTGACAAGTACACTTGTTCAATAGACTAGTACTCTCTGCAACTGGCTACTTGGAGATTACAGAAAATTAAAATGCTGCTATAATCTCTGTCATTGTCCCACAGATATTGCAGAGGATGGGAATGGGTGGCAAGGCATGGTGGTATCTTGATTTTAAGAAAAATGGAGCAGCTCTGAGGAGCTAAATGGGTCCAGGCAGTAGTTCTTTCTCTTGGAGAATTTCACCTTAAGGAAACGTAGTTTTCTCTGGAACAGCATATAATCAACTGTGAATCAGCATTCAGAACTCAACTGTCCCACTTTGCTAAGACTTCTAAAACCCTTAAGGCATTGTGAGGACTTGAGGTGCAGCCCTGATCTCAAGTTGGTGCAGCTATTGTAGAAGGATCTTTACTTAGATGCCAATTTGATACTCATTCATTTGGGAGGTTAATACATTGATTACTTTGATTACATTGTATGATTGCTATGCATGCAAGAAAAACTGAATGATGTAGTTGTTGTATCACTTCAAAACATAGGAAATAATTGCATTACTGAATTTTTCTCTGTTATTCTTTTTTTTTTTAAGAAAGGGCAGTTTTCTCTTTACCTGTTGTCTGCATGTAGTAGGTTTCTATAAAAAAAAAACCTGGGGAAGCATTTAGATAAGCAACCACTTAAATATATTTTAATAGTAGTAGAATTCTGGAGATCTTTATCATATTTCCCCCCTAAATGTTTTAGTACTAGATCATTTCTCAGAGAAAATTATTCAAGAAAGTGAGCAAAAATTCAGAGTATACAATTCATTATGCTCAGGATTTTTCTATTATATGCTATTATTTCTCTAATCACAACTAGAATTCTTTATCTTACTGATCTAGTCACTCATTTAGATCTTAATAACTAAAGTAGACCCACAGTTTGAGGCTTCAACTGTATGCTTATAATTTTGTAGTATGTGAGTATCATTATTTTAAGATTAGACTTATTCTGCTTCTTCCAGCTTTTTTTTTCTGATTATTTGGCTTACTAGCCAAAAATGTTCTGCAAATCCTCAACAACATTTGTAAAATAATGGCAAATCAGAAAAAGATCTTAAATATAATAACTGATAATCATTTGCTTCCTCAAATGATCTTTTTTTTAAAGTATGCCCTGAATAAATAAGAAAGGAACAAAGGAATCATATGTAATTATTTATTTAATTTTGATAATAAATAATAACATCAATTGTATATAATACCAAATTTAATATCAAGATCTTTCAGTTAGTAATTCCTTCTGCCAATTATATAAATTTTGATTTTCATCTTTAGATCATGAATGATCAAATATTAACAAAGATGAAATTAGCACCACTGGATAATACTTGCTTGCACTCTTTTTCTTTTATGAGATTATATGGCAGCTGTAAAGAGTATTTGTCCAGCTTTGAGAACATACTAAACTGCTTTAAAGAATTGCAGATAATTGCTAATGTCATGATTCCAGATACTTTGAAATCAGACTTAATATGCCAATACCATGTTGCTCTGCTTTTCAAATCAAGTTACTATTAATCTACATGAAAACACAAAGCCAAGGTTGGCTAATATTGAAAAGTTAAGCAGTGTTGGACCTGGGTAGTTACTGGATAGCAGACCACAAGGATATTCCAGGACTTTGTGTTAATCTGGGAAAGCTTTTTTAAAAAAATAAAAATATTCTGGAAGAAAATGATAAATCACACCTATAATTTTGCTAAAAAAATATCTACATGGATTGTGCACAACATCCTCAGGGCTTGAGGAAATTTCCTTTTTTAAAGTCACTTTTTCAGCAGATGTAAAACTGGCTTGTTGATTTGTATACTTGATTTGTTGATCACTATAATAGTGTAGATGTTTGGTTCAAGTCATCTATTCGTTGGTTAAAACATAACATGCAGAAATCCAATTCTTTTACATCTCCAGGAGATAGAAATGGATGTTGCTTGTCCTTGAATTCATATCTAGAATTCAACTGAACGTGTGATTTTAAAAATAGCATATAATCATTTTAAAAATAACAGGATGGAATTACTCTTGCCTTATATTGATGTACCGCTAGCCATTTCATTCAGAGAAAAAGAGAAATCAAGTGACAATATCTTGTGCCTTATCTTGTATCAGATTTGTACCACAAAGGCACTAGTTCAGGTGAAATCCTCATCTTTGCAGTGTTTTGTGCTCCTTTTCATTCTTACAATAGATCTCTTTTGATACAAAATTTAGGACAACTATTTTGCCTCAGGATTGCATTTCAGCAGAAGATGAAAAGAACCAGTTGTTTGTTTGGAAATGAAATTCAGCTGTTGTGATGGAAGATGAGCCTAGTGAATCAACTGGGCTATCATCAAGAGGCTTCTGTTTTCCACCACTCAAAAGGTTTTTGAATATGTGTAACTCATATCTGAGTTGCAAATGATCTGTTTGTCTTCTGTATTGAACTTCCTTTTCTTACATTTTTGTATGTGCGAATATTGTGTTCGCATTGTGTTCTTCACTGTCATTATTACTCATGTTGATTACATAATATATATCTATGGACAGCTGTAGTTCTGTTAAATTGTTTTTAAACACACTGATATGCTAAAGAAATTGCAAATTTTGCCCTATTGCCCCATAAGAAAAAAACCTGTAAATTCATAGAATGATAATTTAGGTTTGTAAAAGAATAAGCCTTCCTTCAAAACAATTTTCTTGGGTAGTTTAGAACATTGGAAAATCATGTTAAATTCTTATAAAGAGTTGAATCTGAAGTTAGAAATAATAAAATCATCAATCTTTATAATGAACCAAAATATTACAAAGGCAGATATTATATTTGAGATTCCCAGAAATCTTCATTAGCAAGATGAATAATTCAATAGAGTTGTTTTCACTACTTTCATTTGAAGTTTCAAATATCTCTTCAGGCGATTGTTCATTTAGTTTTAATTGATTGTATCCACTTAATTTTAATTAAAAAAAAAACCTGTAAGAAGAACCTACCTGGATCACATGAAAAAAACTTATCCTGCCTACTATCTTGTTTCCCATAGTAGCCAATTAATTGCTTCTGACCATTCTAAATACTGAATTTTATTAGTTTTGATTGCAAATAGTTGCCATGATCAGTAGCTATGTAAATAGATAATCCACTATTTAAAATATTCAGAAGGTTAATGGACATGATTTTTGAAGTATGTGTCCCCCTCCTGTTACTGAAGATACTTTCTTAAAAGTGGTCTTAATTTCACTTCTGCTAATGACTTGTTTTCTACTCTACTGCAACCACCTAGAAGTGGGAGAGCTATGAATAATTACACAAATAAATAAATATCTATGGAGATTCTCAGTCATCATGGTTGTCCCAAAGATGCTTTTTCAAGAGGCAACTGGACTTTCTGGTTTTTTTCTTTGAAGAAGTTTCACTTCTCATCCAAGAAGCTTCTTCAGCTTCTGAAGAACTGCAGAAGCTTCTTGGATGAGAAGCAAAACATCTTCAAAGAAAAAAAAAACAGAAAGTCCGGTTGCCTATTGAAAAAGCACCTTTGGGAAAATAAATAAATACATTTACCAGACCATGATAATGTTATATAAACATTTTAATGACTTTACAGAATCCCCTTCCTCTCATCCTTTATTTTAGCATACCGTCTTCCAATATGGCTTTAGAGAAGTATCCACAGGCTATGCATTATAATAGTCCAAAGTAATTTATTTTATTGCTTGCTTTCCATCAGTTTCTGGGATTACAGTACAAGCAAAATTAAGCCTACAGATTACTCAGTGACTAGGGCTGACATGCAAATCCCTGTATCAGTAACTTCAGATAATAGATACAAGAATTGGTCACAGATGGTATACCCAGACAACTATAGTAAAACTTTTTTTTTTTTTAAATATCAGCAAACCTTATTGTAGAACCATTCCAGGAAAACCATTTCTCCTGATTGTTTGGAGAAAAGAAGCTGTTTTGGAGTGAGCATCTGTTCTTTCAGTTATATATCAGTTCAGTCATCTCTGCAGGAAGGATAATATTTAATTCCTTAGATATTTTCTAGGAAGACTGTTACAAAAAATAACATAAAATAGCCAATAGTGTTCAGAATATATTGTCAAAATGGAATTACGTATATACAGTATCTATTTCTCTTCCATGGGGATTTGGGAGAGATTGGATAAAGAAAACTATAAAACTGTTATTGAAACTAGTGAAGGCTGAAACTGAGCACTATTTTGCATACTAAATCAATACCTGAACACTTATTTTGTGTACTAAAAATGCAAAATTAAAAGGCTCTTCATTTAAAAGTTAGAGATCTTAATGGCTGCTTTTCAGACAGCTGCTAGCAGATAACAGTGGCTGTTGGGGCTTAAAAAAATCTTACATAAGCTCTTTTCAAGCAATCGGTTATATAAATCAAGCGCATACAGAGTTGGAAAATGGAGATGTAAGTATGTCTGCCCTTTATTCTTCCTGAATTCCATACCTTCAGATGGGTTTCTGAAAGGGGAAATGAGCTCACATCACTTTGAGTGTGCGTATCTCCATAGAGTTCAGCTCCTTAATAAAACAGGGTACCACATTATCAGGAGAACGTACGCATATTCAAGCAAATAAGAATTACTATTTCTTCTTTGAATGCCAGCTAAATCTGTGGAAGTCTGTGGAAGTCAGGGGAGAAAAGGTGGGGCCAATCTGCACATCCAATTCTATAGCCAAATTGAAGTCCTCCACATGCCTGAACACTGTGATCAACTTCTGAAGTTCCTAAGATGGAACATCAGCTGGATATGCAGAAGAAAACAGTCTTGCCCTTTTTATAATTTATTAGTAAAATGCAGGATGTTGTCATCATAACTATTAAGATAATCCCATTTAAGACAACAGCCCAGTTCCACCATCTTTCTTATCCCACCTCACTTATTTCCTGCACGTGGTGAATACTGTAACAGCATTCACGGTTGCTACAAGAATAATTCTTATGATGCAGTGCTAAAACTTGTGAACTTTTTGAAAAAATCTTTTGTCATTTGGATCCCTTTGAAATATTTCCTTTTGTAGGTCTGAAGACACCTTTGTTAGAAAACTTTCCCCCTCCCCCCCCAAGGTAATTAATTTGGATTTTTTCCCCTCACCTTTTAAGAAAAAGAAATATGTGCTTTGAAGAATTTTCTTCTCCTGTTTGTTGATTACGGTCTCTCCCATAAAGTGAATTTGGTAGCTCCCAGACAAAGTGCCTTCTCCTGAAGTGCCCTGTCACACCTGCTTGTTGATGTTCTCTTTCAGCATCAATCATTTTTTTAAAAAAGCTCCTGATCTTGTTTCATCAGATTACACTTTCTTGGATGTTTATGCTACATTTGGCTTTTAATATGCTATAATTATATTTTTGCACATACAGTATATTTGGCTTTTCTTACATAAGCTACTAAGAAAATATGATTGAGGGATGGATATAAGAAAACAAAATCAGCTGGGTTTCAATCAGCTATTTCATTACATGAAGTTCTTTTCTCCAGCTATTTTTTTTCCCATTTTTTTTTCAGTATTCTTTCAGCAGAGGACTAAATAAATCAATGGCAGCTTGATATCTTCTGACAGATTAAATTCTCCATCTGGAAATTATGTAACAGAAAGTCCCAGTTGTTTGGGGTTTTGTATAGTAATCCATCTTCAATTTATAATAGTAGAATGGAACCTAAAGTGAATCTTCCATAGTTGAGTTAGTTCTTTCAAAGAGCAAAACTAAAAAGGAAAAGATTTCAGTGTATTATTTTACAAAACGATTTACTTGGCTATCATCTGAGTGATGGAAACCTGATTAAAATCATTTCCTCAAATGTATTTAATTATCTGGCAACTGAACAATTTAATAAGATGTTTGCTTCTGTTTTACCTTACTTCATGCTAAACATATATTAAAGTGATGACTTGATCACCTTTGGATGCTTACTTAAATGAAGGAATGGCTTAGTAGATATATTTCCAATCTACAGTGCAAATACAAGCTGGAGGAATTTTTTTTTAAAAAAAATGATGCTAGACAGTATTCGTGAAATATGTTCTGGTGTGACGTTACTGAAAATGTGTTGTTTGCGATGATTTATGAAAAACTTCATGACTTTATAGCTCTAGCACTCTGGCAGTTGCCAAGGCAACTTAGCCTTTTCATGAAGAGGTATGAAAAAAAGTGTGTAGATGGGTAATGGGCATAGAAGATGCTTGTTTTAATTCCTCTCTTAGTTCCTGTCTTGATTTCTGTGCTCATTTCCCACATTGTCTTGATTAATCTAACTCTTTTCAACAGCCTTGTCCCACAGTAACTAATGGATGGAAGAAAGGGAGGGCTTAAGTGATAAATCTCTGAATGATTTTGCATAGATTTGTAAGAGGCTCAATAATTAAGCCATGGCATTAGGGCTGCCATTATGTTGATCATTTATCTCATTGTGTCAATGTTTCCCACTTGCAAGATATGGGTATTAATGGATTCAATGACTACATATTTATGCAGGGAATTTGAAAGATTGAGCCTGGAAACTCTGCCATTAGAGGCAGGTTTATGCTAGATCTGTAAACAAAACAGCCCAAGATGTCATAGTATAATAAATTTGTCCTCTCAAAAGTATGCACTGCACAGGAAGGAAAAAGAGGCACAAAAATTGAACTTTACTTCATTTTAAATGGGGCTTGCATGCTATACTTGGCAGTTTCCAGATTTCTTTATTGAATGTCATTTCTACTATTTTTTAAATAAATCTACTTGTCAAAATCACTTCATTCTAGAGTCCTTGCCGGCATGGCTTTTACTCTAGAATAGGCAAGGAAAAGTCTGACACTATCCATACAGTATACAACTAGTTCTCACCTTACATCTGTTTGCCTAGTGACTGTTCGTAGTTACAACTGAACAGCACTAAAAAAAAAGTGATTTACAACTGGTTCTTGCACTGAAAATTGTTGCAGCAGTCTACATGGTCACATGATCAAAATTTGGGTGCTTAGTAGCTAGCATGCATTTACAATACCGGTAGTTGCAGCATCCTGGTATCGTGTGATCATCATTTACAACTTTTACAGCCATTTTCCAGCAAACAAGGTCAATGGAAGGGGGAGCTAGAGTTGCTGAACAACCATGTGTTTTACTTCACAACTGCAGTAATCATGGCAATAAAGGTTGTAGAATCAGGCACAACTCCCTTTAACAAGCACCTTGCTGAACAATGGAAATACTGGTCTCAATTGTAGTTGTAAATCAAGGATTACCTGTATAGTTCTTGGGGTAGACAAGTGATTCCAATCCCAGCCACTAATTGCATCTGGATCTACTTAATGAATCTCAGGGTTCTAGATGTCTCAAGTCAGAAATAACTGCCAATTATGCTGTAATATTTGTTTTTTGGTTGTTGTTTTTGTATGTTTTTTTCCTGAGAGTGATATTCAGTGTATGCCTTAATTATTAGAGGGGCAGATTCACACATTCCATCAATTAGATACTTGTGAAGCTGAAGTTCATGCAACATATGGCTATAACGGTCCTGTCCAAATTTAAGAAAAAAGGGCATTGGCCTGTTTTATGTTAATATCTCAATGTTGCTCATCTTGGCCTCTTAATTCCATCTTTGGGATAAATAATAGATTCTGAATATGGGCTTCTGGCTTGTTTTATTGTAATTATGGATAATTCTGCTTATTTCAGGGAGAGAAAAGAAAGGGCTAAGATCACTTAACGTGCATTGATACAACATTTGAGGTGAAGCCTGAACAGAGAGGTATAAAAGGCCCTTTTGTCTTATAATTGACATCTTTGTGCCTTTATATTAACCATACCCAATTTAGAAAGTATGTTGTGCTTTTCCTGTCATAACACATGCTACAACACACATAGCTCTACTCAAATGAAGTAGAGCTATGTGTTACTATGAAGTAACTCATGACGGGTAGGAAATTATGACAGGTTCTACAGTATGTGCCATATGCATAGAAATTAAAAGCAGTTGTTGTAATTGCTTGAGTCAGCATGGCTGGTTCAGATCATAGCCTGTTACTTTTATGGAATGTGATCTGTTTGGCCACATATCCTTTCAATTAGACAAATTACTTTCTTTAAAAGATCTTTTGTGACCAAAGATGCAACTAAAATAATCTCTTTGCGGATTATAGAATTGTTTAAATAATCAGGCCCCTGAACTTCTTTTCCAAATTGTTTCTTTGCAGATTGTTTGCATTAAAAGTTTGTTTTTCTGGCCAACTCGTTCTTAAAGGCATTCTTGGGTTTGTAAATGGGGTTACTATCAGGTCACACAAGAAAGTTTGTTGTTAGGTGGGAATCAGAGAGGAACTAGGAGCATTCCCTCTCCTTCCCTCTTTCCAGAATGTGCAAATATAGGGTTTGGTTTGATTTGGTTTGATTTTAATTTGAATTGCACCTTGAGGCAAGGTTGAAGTGAGTTCCAGAGATATCTTGGAAAGAATGAACATATAAACAGATTCAGAAAAATAGGTGCTAAATGCCCCTGGAAGTAAGGAACTAATCACAAATTTTAGATTCCAACCTCATGTGCATACATGTACACACACACACACACACACACACAAACCCCCACCTTCCCCCCCCATGTGTGTGTCTGCCTGTGTGTGTAACACTTTGTTAAAACATGCCATTGAGCTTTCACTATGGGAGACCTGAGAAAAATTGTAGGTTTATTTCACACATAAGTTGCAGCTTTCTTTAGAAAATCAAATGGGTAGGGAGCAATTGCCTCAATTGTTTTTTCTATTTCATAGACTAACTCCAGGGAGACGCCTGTCTTTTTCTCTGGCAGCATTACATTGACATTTGCCCAGTAGAATATATTCCATATGTTCCTATTCAAAATAATCTGAAGACTGTATCAATGTAGCTGTAGCTGCTTATACGCTACAGTAAATGCACAGAAATAAATGAAAATCAAAATGCATCCACTAAACATATATAATTTCCAAACCACTGATGTCAGCTATATTTTGGATGTTATACAGGTTGAGATTTATTCTAGCATTTGTTCTTACAATAGATACGTCTGCTGCTTATGTATTCTTCAGAAGCTTATGATCTGATTGATCTGATTGAAATGCCTTGATAGATGAAATGTACACATTAAAAGTGATGATAGGACGTTCAGTCTGTTTAGATATATAGTCATGAACCATTAGGTTCAGCTCTCATTGGTGACAAATTATGAGAGTTCTTGTACTGAATATCTGAAGGGCGTGACAAAGAACCAAGTCACTGGCATTTCCTTAAAGGCAAAAGGAATGATGCATTAGACAAGAAAAGTGTTGTAATCAATGGGATTAAGAGGGAGTTAAGAAGAGAAGAAAACCAAAGAGGAACAGTCTGCAAAACACCATTAACTTTTTTCAATTGCCGGTGGCACTTGTTACACAACAGAATTGAATGTATTTTATTGCAGATCTAAAACTTAGAAGAGTTTTACCTTGTAGCATTTGTTGTCTGATGTCAAATGCCTATCTTTCCCTGTTCCATCATTAATCCTGTTGACATAGGGAACAGGGGGCCGAAGATCAGCCTACAGAACTCCCACTTGTAATATTGCAAAACTTGGTTATGGTTGTGCAAGAAAACAAAGCAAAAGCAAAGAAAAAAGAGCTTGATTTCTTATACATCACTTATTCTTTATGGTTCAAACTTTTTTTTTCTTTTTGCAAACTATGAGGAATTTGAGTATTGTGTAGGTGGTTGCTATCTACTGCCAAAAGCTCCTTTTAAAGTACAACAGTATTTTTTAACTGACAATAGATGGTTCTTGTTTTGTAAACATGCAATGCTCTATTTTCAAATAAGTGTGACTGTCCTGTGTTGTTTAATGGTTATAGGATATGGAGGCAATGAACCTTCATCTTTTGCTTCAAGGAATCTACTGAGCAAGAAAAGGGTTTGCTTTTTAGCTATGCTAAGCATGCTATAATATATGTGATTTACTTTTGGAGTGCTTCACAATATTTTTTTTCCTCCATCACTAGTTCTTGTGATACTTATGCATACCTATGGCATACCTACATGTGATTGATTCAGACTCATTTTGATGCAACACACAGCAGGACTTTTACCACATAAGTGGACCTGGTTCTCATTTACAGTCTGCTTTAAATAAAAAGCCACCCAGTAGGCCACCCCTTATGATGTATCATTTTCAGCCTTACAACATTGGAATAAAATCTACATCATGAGTTATCAGTTTTCTGCAACTGTGACTTCTTTCCAACCTGTTATGTCTTCCAATCATATGTGATGGTCCACTGATATAGCAATTATCCTGTGGGAGTGACACTGAATCTAATGGGCCTAGATTTACTTACTTTGTTATTCCACCTTGCATGGCACCTAACCCTAGACTAATGGTTAAAAATGCACTGTAAAATAAAAATAAGAGTAACAAATAGTAAAGACATGGTCATGCTTGCCAACATTGCATGCACCTCTCATTTGGTGCCTTATAAATTTGTAAGAGTGTAGTGTGTATTTATCATTAGGATGCAATGACATTTTCTCAATTGTCAGTTGTTTCCTTCATAGTGTTGCTGTCTAAAACTTCCAATTATATCATTTTGAAGTTCTGCCCATGGTGAAACTCACTTATGAGTAGAAGTGTATTCCATTTCTTACTGTGGTGACCAAACTAATTGATTAATCCAGGGCCTTTGCTTTGGAATTACATTTTTAATGTAATTTTTTGAAAATGCAATTTAGGAGTCTCAGTTTTGGTACGTGGCAAAGACAGTCTGAGGTGTTTTCAGCGAGTGGCTTTCCAAAGCAGCAAATGAATTAACTAATTCTCCTCCCTCCCAGTTGCATCAGAATAAGTCTTGTTTTATTCTGTCTGTGTCTTTCACAAAATTTGCTTGAACTATTCACAGTTTTGTGTTTTTCTTACTGTGATTTATTTACTGTTCATTTTTATTTGTGTTATTGCACAAACAATGAATCTTTAAAGTTATTTAAAGTCAGTCACCCTCAACTGATATAGAATGTTTGCAATGTGGTTTTTTTCAGCATAATGCCAGTAGAACATATTGATAATGATGATTTTAATCAGTGTTGAAGACTGGATACAAGAAAGGATTCAACGCCTGAAACTAAGTGAACAATATTTAGAAAAGCTAATAACATTTCTACTGTATATGAGATAAATGAAGGTTTCATAGGAAATAATCATTAAGGATTGAAAGATACCCAGTTCTACATACTAGGTTTTGGGCAAAAAACAAATATTTCATTCAATCTGAAGGCAAGCTCCTCCTTGCTGGTTGTATGATTTAAATGATGTTTCTAAGTAATAAACAATCTTCTGTCTCCTAACTTAACAATTAATTTGCTTTTACCTTCACTAATTGACATGACCTAATTAACCTTACTGGGTTTCTGGGTTATTCATTACCTTCAATTGTCCTACTTTCTGCATAGTGTATAAACACTATATTTTTATAGCACATCCTTAATTTTTAGTATATACCAAGTTAAAATCCTTTTGGAAATTAAGCTGCAAACTGTACAGACATTTTTTTCAATATATATCTGAGTGTGTAACAAGAGCAAGTACATCTGAAAGTAATTATTTCCATGAATATGGCGGTATAACTTGCATATGTACCACATTTTTATTTGTTTGTAACTACAATTGTCCCTGAAGTTTTGTCAAAGTCATAAGAAGGTACTTTTTAATTTAATATGCCTAATATCAAGGAAGATAAGAATAATGTAATTTAGCTTTTAAAGATATGGCATTTCATAGATAGAAATAGTAATTCCAGTTCCACAAAATGCAAAACTATAAGTATACATTTCTATAATAATAATTCTTCTCATCACTTGTTTTGTTCAAGAGCTTCTCTAGATAATCAGAAATGATAGTCTTGCTTTCATATACACTATGGCATCACATTCTTAACATAGCATGAATTTTTTTAATGATTGAATGTTGTCTATATTGTCCTATTTGCTTTAATAACCATTTCACTGTTCGACATTATTCATCATGAAATGAGTTGTAGCCAGATTGCTGTGACCCAGATGCACAGAAACAAATTAATTTGCATCCACAAATGAACACTTTTGTAGGAACCAACTTTCACTTCTTCATATTGTCCAATTATCATCTCTGTCATTTCTTGAAATGTTATATTGCTTTAAAAATTTGAACAGCTTTTTAAAAAAATATCCCATGGGATATTTCAGAATTAATTTATGTTAAAGAGTATTTTAATATGTACATTAATTTATGTGCCCCATGTGAGTCAGTTTCTAAGGACTTTTCCCATTTTGACCTTAGTAGGGTGATTGCTGCCAACACATCAAATCATACAGAGTTCAAAGCTATGACATGCAATGTCTATGAGAAGCAAATTGGTGGATTTTTTTCACATGCTATTCCATAAAACTTTAGCTGCCTGAACAAAACTTTTAAGTTTGCAAAATCTTTATACTTTGGGAACCAAAGAATATAACTTTGAAATGGTCCTGTGCCAGACTAAATTATTTCAAACACACTTTATTCTCCAAATCCCCTCCTTCATTTATGTAAAGATCTTATTAGTTGTAACCTGTTTAATGTACAGTATGTTTCAAAGAGTGACTAGTTATATGTTTGTGATGTATAACTTTTTTTTAAAAAAAACTGCATATATATAGTTTGTTGATCACATTATAGAAATCTCTAAACCCATTAGCACCTTTAAATTTTATTCTACAATCCTTTGTTTATTTGAAATATCTAAGAATCTTAATTTAGGGCTGCCACTCTGGAAGGAAAAAAATGACTTACTCATAAGTGATTAATTAATGAATTAATCATTTACATCAATTTACTGAGGAGTAGAGATTTTTTTTTTAAAAAAAACCCACACTATTAATTTCTCGTCTTTAATGAAGCCTGCATGTTTCACATCAGATGTCATCTGACAAGAGTTGTCTTCTTCTAAGACAGCACGTGCCATCCAGATCTTAATTTTTCAATAAACTGTTGTAGCCTTACTGTCATTTATCTGTGTCAGCCATTCAACTCTGTAGTTTAGGATTCAACATATTACAAGCATGTATCATTAAGTGCTTCAAATGCCTTTGCCATAAATACTTTTTGTTTCCAATTTGTTTTTACAGTCCTCCACAAGCAGCCCAGAGAAGTGTGCCTTTGTTTGCTTGAGCTTGGAAGGATTGCAGCCAGGTAGGCAAACTTACTTAAAGAATAAGCAAGAATGTCACCCTTGGCAGCCGGAGAAATGGAGAGAATTAGTGGTTCAGTGCACTGTCAAACTAACATTTATACTAGTCTGGGTCAAGGCAAAGGTCCAACTATTAGTACATGTAGAGCATATTGGGGGCAGTTGTTCAAACAAAACAGTCAAGGTTTTATTTTATTTTTAAAAAAGTGATAGAGCTTGTATGTCATTTCAAAAAGCTGAAAAAAATCATCCTGAAAAAAAATCTGTAATAGAGGACTGATTCCTCCATAGAGTATTTGACATGTTCAAGTCAAAGTATTTGCTTCAATAACTGGGATCTTTTTGCTTTGGGTCCTTATTGTAAACAGTAATATGGTAATCTCTCTTTGCACCATCATCCTCTTCCTCATATGAAGTGTGTTTTTTCCAGTGTACTCCAGCACAAGTAAAACCAAGTCGAGACGACTTTTGACTTCTTTTGTGTCGAGGTAGTTAACCCATTAATACAGGTGACAAAAAAGAAATTTTGTTACAGTGCTAACAGCAAAAAGTTAGGGAAAAGGAGCGGAAATGATGGAGGTGCAAAGTAAGTTGTAAATAAACCCAACTTGATTTTTTTAATGTTTCCAAAGTTTGAAAGAACACAGGGCGAACTTTCAAACGTTGGGCCGTGGATGATAACGCTGTTCCTGACTGGATAGGGAAGTAATAAGAGTTCACACCATTATCTCAACAAATGCCCAACCTTTGATGTAAGAGTTTTGCAGGCATGCCAGCTCCTGTGGTGGCTGAAGTCTTGTAGTGCCATGCATATGCTGAGGGGGGAAAAGGGGCCACCCCCATTGCCTTTAGTACTTCAAGTGAAAATATGTGACAGAAACAACAGCAGATAATATTAACCAACAATAGAAATACAAACAGACCAAAAGATAATGCTGTGAGGAAGGCAAAACATATGCCTGCCAAGATAAATCATGAATGACAGTCTACCCACCCAGGGCTAATCTCAGTCTAAATGTATAAGGTTCAGTAAAATGTAGATATGGTAAGAAGGCTACATAAACCTGTTGCATTAAAATAATTTATTTTTACATTTAAAAACTGCTCTATTAAAGTTGCCATGCCTGAGTGTGGGCAAAAATTGGGTTTCTGTTTGTGACCATCGTCTCCATGAGGAAATAAACTTGTGTACCCTACCCTTTTCACTAAAGGTATTTTATGCAATTAAGACTTTTCACATAGAGAACATGGAATTCCAAACAGAATGGAGGCATCTTATGGCATGGAATACTTCCATCATTTTGCACTTACAGGGAACTCAAAAGGGAGGAAAAAGAATTCAAAGATGTCTCTTAGATCCCTAGAGAGTCATACAGTAAAGAATATTAATTCTCAGAAGAAAGATATGAAGTGAGAAACTCCTCCCTATTACATACTTTCCTTCCAGTTCCATTAGGCTTGCAAGATCCAGAATTTATAGTTAATTGCTACTGATTCCTGGTGATGTATGGACACATATCTTGTGTCTTGACCTTTATCTGATGACAATCTAGAGCTCCCTCATCCTGCCTATCAATTTTATTCTATATTCTCCCATCTTGGCAAACATAATAATTGTTTGTAATCCATCATCCATTTGCATTATGTGATCAAAATATGTGAGCTCCTACTTGCTTCAATCAGGCAATAAGTCGTAATTTCTTTGAGGACTGATTGATTGGTTCTTAAGAATCCATAATATTATTTCCAAATCTCTAATTTGAAGGAGTTTGTCCTCATTCTCCCATTGTGAATACTTTCCCCCAGCCTTATATTACCATTGAGAAATCTATATCTTTAACTATTCTGATGTTTGTTATCACTGAAAGTTAAGTTGTGACTCTCTTGGGGAGACCCATAGGCTCACTATTATCCATTTGACCTTTCCACTAAAGATAACTCTATAAAGGAGTTTATACTTCGCTGGCATTACTTTCAAGTGAATACAGTTTCTAATCCCACCATATTAAAAAAAAGTAATAAATTACAAGAAAAAACGAATTGATTGGACAGAGTTGAATAATCAAATTTTCATATCAATTTAATCTTCATTTAGTGTGTATCAAGATATAAGCATATGTAGATGTAGTTCCATTTAATATAAAGGACTGGAACAAAATAAGAGTGACAGCTAAACTGGGGGAAAGCACTCTTAAGCCATGAAATAGGATACATTGTATTATAAGATGTTGAAGTGGAAGAGAAAATGGATTTGAATTCACTTGAAGATTACAGGAACTATATCTGATGACTAAGTGTATAGTCAGGGTCCAATGGGAACAGCATAATTTATGGCCTCTCAGCATCTGCATGTCTGTACTAGTTGCATTATTAAAAATCTGGGGTCTGGAATTAGAAAAAGAAAAGCCAATGAGGTAAATTTGACTTGGATCTGCACTGCATAACAAACAGCACTGACATTTTTGTATTAGATATATCTGAATTCTCTACAAATTAGAAGAAATATTTCCACTGTCTGATAGCATAGCACTGTCTTTTCCAATATGTCACTGTCTTCTTTCCTGGGCCTGCATAATGGCTAGTAATTTTGAGCCTCAATATTTCTGGAAAATCTGAAAGGGGAAAACCTTTTTAAGGCTATGAATTGCTCCTTAATCCCAGAAAGAATGGGACCATGCCCAATAGCTTTGTATAATGAAACAAGACAAGTTATGTATTAAATGCTGCAAAGTATGTAAGTTGTGCCTTTTGACCAAGGGTACTTCCAGATGGTCAGCCATTAAAACCACAGATTTTTATTATTTCAATTTGCTTGAATGGTTCAGATTGTTCTGACCATTTCAAATCGTTTAGAAATTGGAACAATCAGTAGTGACATTGGTTGGTGCAAAACAGCTTTTCTCTATTGACCAGCTAGTCAAGCTGGTATTCACTTGACTTTATATCATGTTCACATGCAATCAGTGATGGCATTATAGGGTCATAGGGAAGGGCTTATCTCTAGTGATGGAATTGTCTGCAAGACCCCTCTGAAGAAGAACAATTCAGAAGCTCTATGTCAGTAAATTCAGGGCTGTATAATTAAAATATGTGCCTGAAATCCAAAATTAAATGGTAATGTTGATATATCATGTAAGATTGTGTTAATACCAATACAGTAGTTGCTTTTCCCCAGGCCTACCCTCAGAACTAATACAGGCCTCAGGATTTATTTTAAGCAAGAATTTCTAATGTGATTTTTAGATGCTTTGCTTTTTCACAATTTTCAGCAACTGATGTCATTATGATGTAATTGATTTATAAGTTTAGGATTCAATCTATCCTTTTAAAAGGTTTGGTGTAGAGCCTTCTGGATTGATAAAGCTGGAGAAAGAGATTGAACAAGAAGAGACACTTTCGACCCCTCTTCCTTCTCCTTCCCCTTCCCCGACAAAGTCACCTGGCAAAAAGAGCACAGGAAAACTCCTGGATGATGCAGTAAGTTTGTTTTGTTATACCTCTTAGAGTCTTATTTTGTTATACTGTACCTCTTAGAGCCTTATTTATTCAACTTCAGCCTCCTCCAATCTAAAACGTTTGACGGTACTATTTGGGAATTCTGAAAGCTACAGCTCTACACATCTGAGACTTACACATCTGATTCATAAGTTGTTTTTTTTTTCAAATTTGAATAGCATACACACACACATACACAGTAATTCACAGTAGTAAACTAAATAAACACATGTAAGAACTTAGTGGAAATTTAGTTCAAATTAGGGACTGATTAAAAACATGTTGATAACAGTAAGGCACAGTGAAGTTTTTATAATACTGAACCATTTGTTACTAACTCCATACTGATGGAACGGAACAGAACAGAATGGAATGGAATGGAATGGAAGCATTGCCCAACTCCAAATTACCTCAGTGATGTACAGTGAAAGCAAACAAAATACAAAATGCAATAAAATTATAAAAGAAAGGGAATAAGGAATAAGAGGAAGAATACAGACATATTTTCTCACAGGATGTTAAAGGCTGTTTTCTTCCAAGGATCGTAACAGTAAGATTCAGGGACTCGTTCATTCAAGGTATATATACAGTCACTTTTCAGATATGCTGAAATATAGATATTTATATCTATATATAAATATAAATTTATAGTTTATATATATTTATAGTTTATATGTGTGTGTATGTATGTATGTATGTATGTGTGTGTGTGTATAAGCAGGTGCTGACAGGATCTGGAGAAC
>QLTV01004097.1:584553-602433 GCA_003457575.1 Thermophis baileyi
CTGCACAGGTTCGGCTGGTGCACCAATTGTGACCCTACCTGGATCAAGAGGCTCTCCTCACAGTCACTAATGCCCTTGTCACCTCAAGATTAGATTATTGCAATGCGCTCTACATGGGGCTACCCTTGAAGAGTGTTCGGAGACTACAGTTGGACCAGAATGCAGCTGAGCGGGCCGTCGTGGGTGCACCTAGGTACACCCACATTACACCAATCCTCCACGAGCTGTACTGGCTTCCTATTGGTCTCCGGGCAAAATTCAAGGTGTTGGTTATTACCTTTAAAGCCCTTCATGGCTCAGGGTCAGGTAATCTTCGAGACTGCCTTCTACCGCATAGCTCCCAGCGACCGGTGAGATCCCACAGAGTTGGTCTCCTCCAGGTCCCGTCAGCTAAACAGTGTCGGCTGGCAGGCCCGCGGGGGAGGGCTTTCTCTGTGGCTGCCCCGGCTCTCTGTAACCAGTTACCTCCTGAGATCCGGACCACCCCCACCCTATTGGCCTTCCGAAAAGCAGTAAAGACCTGGCTTTTCCGGCAGGCCTGAGGCCGCGATCTCGCAGTTGTAATCTGCGAGATCCGGCCATGATGGGATATGCATGAATTTTAAATTGTTTTAATGTTTAATGTTTTTAATGTTTTATTATTGATTAGGATGTTTTTAATGTGTTTATGATGTTTTTAATGTTTTTTTGTTGTTGTTAAGCCGCCCAGAGTTCTTTGGGAGTTGGGCAGCATACAAATATAATAAATAAAAAAATAAATAAAATAAATATAATCTGAGATAATAGAAGAATAATGCAGAAGATACATTGAAATTATAACTTTTTTTTTCCAGGTCAAACATATTTCTGAAGACCCTCCTTGTAAATGCCCTAGTAAATTTTGTGTGGAGCGCCTTTCTCAGGGAAGGTACAGAGTTGGAGAGAAGATCCTTTTCATCAGGGTAAGAAAAAAATGACTATCCCTTTTGTGAAGTGAAATATAGGAAGTAAGCAAATGAGTGAGAGAAATGATCATGAAAGAATTGTTTTGTGACCTCTGCTATCATAAAGACCTATGCAGGACATCAAGGACTATTCAAGTCAATATTGAAGGGGCTGTGAGCAGGATGTCATCTACTCTTCAGAAGTCTTACCTACTCTTCTGAATACTTGAACACTCCCTCCAAACCAAAATTTGTTCTCTCCATCCTGTTCACTGAACTCCTCTTTCTCCCTTTCTCCTCATTCTTTCCTTCTCTCCCCACCCTTCAATCAGCTGTAATCCTGCTGCGGTTCTTGTTTTGTTTAAAAAGGCATTTGTGCTACTGAATTTGGGGGACCTTCAGGGCCAGCCTTTCACCTGTACTATTCATATGAAAAACAGTCTGAAATAAGGCTCTAGTTCAGATTATATTCTTAATATGATTGCTGTGATTATCAACTTCTAGCCATGTTTGCTTTTAGAACATTGTTTTCTCATCAAAAACCACAGCATCAACCAATAACAAACCAATTATGTATTGTTGACAATAAAGTGACATAGACAGCTACGTGAAAGCACCAAGCACTGAGCTCAGTTCAGGGGAACATTTCTTTTACTTGTTCATCTATCCTCAACTATTGTTGCAAGATACTCACTTCTAGATCCTACTATGCTTGTGCGTTGAGGTAAATATGAATTTGAGCTCAACGCCTGGTGACTACATGAATACAACCTTATGGTTTTCTTGGCGCTAGCTCGAAAGTGGTTTGATATTACATTCTTCTTCCCTTCCTGCCTCTTTGAGTTTTCAGTGTGCCTTACAGGCTTGTAGTCTTCTAAATGTTATTTATCCTGCTTCTGAATGTGGACAAGTTGGTCAGCTGCTTCTACTATGATACAGTCATGAGTATTTTCAATTTTTCACCTCATGGAAAATAAAAAAATACTATTCTCTCCTCTTGAAAAATCTGTGGAAGATTTATTGATTTTTAATATAATTATTACATTAAATAAATAAGCAAATTAAATTTATTTATTTAAGTTATTAATTAGTGGATGTAGCATCCTATAGCAAGATAGAGATAGGTCAAAATGTGAGAAATCAATTAAATAATGCAGAGAGTGAAATTACGGTAAAGGAAAACAATATAAAGAATGAAAATAAAATTAATAAAGGCAAAACCATATATTTAGGCTCCCATTTCAAAGTATTTTAGATATGATGGCTGAGAACTGTATACAAGGCAAGTTTTGGATGTAATATCTTCAGTTGTTTTTAAAGGATTCTTGATTGCAGATTCTATTTTTCCTTGTTTATTTGTGTTTTTATATGTGTGTATGAATACATTTTAAGTATGTACAAGATACATGGCTATGTATTTTGTCTGTCTGACAGCCAAAGGAAAAATAATGGGTTACTTTTCAAGTTTCATACTTTTGTAGTGTTTCTATGGATTAGTGGTTTTATGTTCAAACATGCCTCAGACTTGTTTCAGTAATAAACATTGTAAGGAATGTAATTCATCTATTCTAGCAAATCCCAGGCTCAGATGGTAAAATTCTCTTTGATTTCAATTTGTATGGATTTGTTGCTCTTTCACCACCACCACCATGGTCTTCGGAACAACTTAGAGCAGCGGTTCTCAACCTGTGGATCGCGACCCCTTTGGGGGTCGAACGACCCTTTCACAGGGGTCGCCTAAGCATGCGTTAGCCCGCCATCTTGGTGCCATGCCCCCTTTGTCACCTCATCGTGCGTGGGGAGGGGGCGGGGAGGGGGTCGCAGCGGCGGGGCAGAGTCACGGCATTAGGAAGGTTGAGAACCACTGACTTAGAGCAAAACAAGAAAGTGATATAAAATAGACCAAAGGTCAAACTAAAGCACTAACAACATATTACAAATGGAAACAATGAAGCTTATTAATAATAGCAGTAACAAACCATTAAGTTATTAAGAGATCTGTTGTGAGATTAGGAAGAGGTCATAGCTTATTCACAGAGCAAATATTATAGAGGCAAAAAGGTCTCAGGTTTTATTTCAGGTAGGACAGTAGAAGAAATCCAGAGATTTATTTTCCAATAGTCCTTTCAGGGCAGACCTTCATATCTGAAAAAAAAAATGAGGATCTTGTCCTATTTGCTAAATATCCTGTTGGTGAGATTTATGAAGAGCTAGTCTACACAACCCACAATATGGATGTCTCTATTAGGATGAAGTTTTGATGCAGATATATAAACTTCTACATGACTTGGACCCTGGTAGTCCAAGATTTTAGCTCATGTGAAAGGATCAGATGGTGGAAGCCAGGGGTGGGTTCCACTTACCTTCCCCACTGGTTTGCTTCATGACGTTTTGCGCACATTCCCTCGCGTAATTTGGCTTCCGCACATGCTCAGTAGCTGCAATCAGCCTGAAACACAGCTGAGGAGCTGATCAGCTGTGCTTCGGGCGAAGGAATAAAGGTCAGTATAAACCCAGGGGTGGATGGGAGGGCCTTTTTTCAAGCAGCAGAACAGGAAAAACAGTAAAAAATTCACAAAAAATTCCCAAAAAAAGATGGCGGCGCCCACGGACCGGCACCGACCGAACCGGATCCGTGACGTCACCAGCTGGTCGCTAATGGTTCGGGCGATCCAGTCAGAACCGGGAGGAACCCACCCCTGGTGGAAGCTACTTCTCGACGACACATAGTTATTCTGTTTCTAAAGGCTCATGGAGATCAATGTTGCAAATGAGTGTACCAGCTGCTTAATGTTTCTATAGAGGCTATTGGAATGTTAAGATCTACGTAACCCTTAACCCTAAACCTAGTTCATTTTCAATGGTAATGGAATTTTCCCTGTGGATCACAAACAACTCCAGAAAAAAAGCTGTCACTGATGCTTTCCTAAGAAAGCACTATGAATCTATCCCTAGAATTAGATTTCAGCAATGACTCCAAGTAGACCTAATCCTAACCCTAACCCTAGTTTCATATTCAATGCCAATGGGATATTCCCATGTATTTTACTACGGACCACAAACAGCTCTGAACAAAAGGCTATCATCATCGCTTCCCTTAGAAAACTTCTCAGAAACTATCCCTGGCGTTACTTTTCAGCCATGACTCCAAGCAGAGGTAACCCTAACCCTAATCCTAGTTCATTTTCAATGGAAATAGAATTTTCCCATGTATTTTACTGCGAACCAAAAACAACTCTGAGAGAAAAGCTGTCACTGACAATTTCCTTAGAAACCCGCTAAAATCCTATCACTAGCATTAGATTTTCGGCAAGACTTCAAGTAGACCTTACCCTAATCCTAACCCTATCCCTAATCAGTGGTGAAATCCTATTTTTTTTACTACCGGTTCTGTGGGTGTGGCTTGGTGGGCATGGTGTGGCTTGGTGGGCGTGGCAGGGGAAGGATACTGCAAAATCTCCATTCCCTCCCCACTCCAGGGGAAGGATACTGCAAAATCTCCATTCCCACCCCACTCCAGGGGAAGGATACTGCAAAATCCCCATTCCCTCCCCACTCCTGGGGGAAGGATATTGCAAAATCTCCATTCCCACCCCACTCTGGGGCCAGCCAGAGGTGGTATTTGCCAGTTCTCCGAACTACTCAAAATTTCCGCTACCGGTTTTCCAGAACCTGTCAGAACCTGCTGGATTTCACCCCTGTCCCTAACCCTAACCCTAACCTTATTTTCATTTTTAATACCAATGGGATTTTCACATATATTTTACTGTGGACCAGAAACAAGTCTGAATGAAAAGCTGTCACTGACCCATTCCTCAGAAAACCTCAAAGAATCTCTCCTCTCTCCATAGCATTAGTTTTCAGCCATGACTCCAAGAAGACCTAAACTTAAGCCTAGGTTTATTTTCAATGCCAATGGTTTTTTCCCCCTCATGTATTTTACTGTGGATGACAACTCCAAACAAAAAATGTCATTGCTGCTTCTGTCAGAAAACTTCTAAGAACCTATCCTTGAATTAATATTTGGCCCTGATTCCAGGTAGACATAACTCTAACTCTTACTCTAACCCTCAACTTAGTTTACTGCGGACTAGAAACAACTCTGAATTAAAAGCTGTCACCATTCCTTCCCTTAGAAAAATATCTAAGAATCTATCCCTCACATTAGTTTTCAGCCATGACTCCAAGTAGACCTAAACCTAACTGTAACCCTAACTCTAGTTTCATTTCCAATGTAGTTTTAGACTATATACTGTATTGTTATCATGGAAAATGTAAATCAATACCACCAGAGGGTTGATAATAATTTGGCACTCTAATATGAGATTTTAAAAAGTGGTGTGTGTTTTTTTAAAATATTTTCAGGAAAGGTACATCTAGAATCTGGTTTCAATATCAGTTCACTATAAATCACAGTGTCTTCAATATTGTGCTGCTATTTCTTCTTTCAATTCCAGTTGTATTAGTCTAGAATGCAACTTAATTCAGAACATTTTGACATTGTTGAATGGAAGTTGCAGTAGATAGCTAAGTAGCTATCGTGAAGGTTACAACCTCAGGATGACTCCCTGCTAGCATTGGGCAAAACCTTTTGGGAAAGCATTATTCCTTCTTCCCTATGTTTTGAGGGCTTATGTGCATACTGTTCATAAAACAAATGTTAACAGCATTAACAATTGAGGTCTATATCTATAGGTTTCCTATATTTCCCAATATTTTGTTTTGCTACCCTAAAATAGAAAGAAATATTCTTAAAGATACAATTCTGTACTTATTTCTAGATAGTCATGCTTGCTTAGAGCATTACAATCTAGAAATGTATCCCAGTTCAATTCCTAAAATAACTTTTAATTTAAAGGTGAAATTAAGAATGATTTTCTGATCTTTTTTTAAATTTACTTATTTACTTTATTTACAGATTTGCTCTCTGTCTGCCTTTTGCCAAGCAAATAATATTACTCAAAGAGGAAAATGGCCTTTCTCTTAAGCTATTTGTTTACATCCAATTGTAGCAGAGCAAATTAGAGTTACACATTACTGATTAGCAATTTTTTTCCAATTAAGGTAAACAGATAACATATATATTAGCTGTTAGATAGATACCAAAAGTTGGTTTTTAGATCTTTGATTCCAGAAAGATTTCCTAGGGTAAAAAAAAAATATAGTGAGCAGATAAAAAGCAACAAATAAACCTGAGAATTTCTTCATGCTTTACACACACACCCCTTATGTGTGTTCATACATACACACAAACTGTGTATAGAGTTCCTCTTTGTCTCCTGTGTTATAACCAAAAAGCGTTGGATTCTGACCAGCTACTTTTCATCAATCTTGCTAAGAAAATTGTTACAAATTTAAAAGGTAGTTTGGAGTGCGGTGTAGCCATTCTTGGGCAATTGTTGATCGGGCAAGTTCATGTCCTGACTTGGTGCTTTTATCCATCAGTTATACTTTGATCTTCTCCTGGGCTTTGGCAGCATACTCTTGCATGCTATTGTCTCTTCGTGCACCTGTGCATTCAGATAGACTGTGTGTGTTTTATGAGACTGAGCATTCATCATCTAGTTCATTAAGCTCAATATCCATCATGATCACCAGAAAAGGTTATTTCCTGGGCAAGCCTGAAAAGAGGTTCCATTGTCTTCAAATGGAGATTCTCTCAGGTTCAGCAAACCTTTCAGTTTCTGTGTATCCAAAGTACCCTCCAATCAAGCTGTACTTTGCTTTTCTTAGCAGATGAGAACTAGGTTAAGCTTCTAATAAACTTAATAATCACTCAGGTGAAGGGACTTGTTGCTTTTGGCATTCTGAAAGCACTTTCTGGTGCAAATTGACAGGTCTGCATTACTGAAAAAGGATAATGTAAATCTGTGTTGAAGGTGTATAATTCTCTGAATTCTTTATGTAGCCACACTAATCTCTATAATACAGAAACGAGGTACAGTAAATGGGTTTCATATATGGGAGTTGTCTGTATATTTGTCATCAGCTTTGTGAGTTCTGCTTTTGATTCTTTCAAAGTAATCTGACATCTCAGAATTAAATAGTGTGGCTTTCTGAAAATGAAGAGACAGAAACAAACTTCATCCGTTTAATTTCTTTATTCCACTTGCTACTGAAAGTGGTTGAAAATGATCAACCTTGATGTAACTTTTTATAAATTATGGCACTGAATTTATAACTCTATGTATACTAGACACATGATTTGGATCTTCAACTAGAAGATTTTTAGAAGGATACAACCTGGGCAAAGATGCCCATGTCTGGATATCTTATGTGCATAAACATTGGAAATATATTTCTTGTGAATGGAAACATAATTATATTCTTCTACTATATATAACCACAACTATGGAATATCATTTAAAGCATCTTCAAGCCCATATGTAACCTTTTGTATTTAAAAAGTTGCTAATACAATCCATGAATTATTAGATTACTTTCTATTTGCTTTAATAATTAGATTAATTCCTATTTAAGTAGGATTAAAGTAAAAGATACAGGAGGTAAGGAAGAAGAGTAGAAACAACTACATTGAAATTAGCAATAGTAATAAGTGTGAATGTTTTTCAAATATAGAAATATATAATATGGTTTTAGATTCACAATCTTTGACATTTAAAACAAAATTGAAGCATCATAGTACTTTTATGGTTTAACTCAATTTTCCCAACATTCAATAAAATATATGAAATTTTAATCCAATTTTTGGAGAAAGCAAGTTCTTTTAAAAAAAATGAAGTAAATAAAATTCTTACTCATGTGTTTTCATCCAAGTTGGTAAACAGTTGTTTGCCAGCATGGAAGAAGAAAACTCATGGGATTGAACAATATATGATTGAATATATAGGAACGTAAATTGAAAATTTAAGAACTAGGCCTTCAAAACCTTTTGCACAAATGGACACTTTACTTAATTTTATTTTTTCCCCACATTTTAATTTTTAACAATTAAACTTGTTTTGCACCCAGATGACATTTGGGGAATTGGATACATTTTTACCAAAGGTAAAGATAATGAAACTTGCATTCCTGGGATGTTTTTAAACTATGTAATTTCATACCTTACCCAGATATTTAGCAATATTCTTTTATAATTTCAAAGATCTCAAACTCAAAATAAAAAATCTGTGTGCAATTCATGTTTGGATAAAAGCAGTACAATGTCCCATAAATCAAGAGGAATGTTTATCTGAACCACATGTTATAGACTATTTAAAAAAGCAGTGAAATTCTAGGATACGCAGGAAAGAAAGATGATATTTCATGTCTCATTTTGTTGGTTGGATGGTATTAAATGCATCATAACCTCTTAATATTTCATTCAACATTAACCAATTTGATATCAAACTTCCCCCAACACACACTTAATCTTGATCAGTCTATTTACTTTACTACATGCTCTATAGCCAACAATGTGTTTTAAATTTACAAACCAAAAAGAAATTCTAAGAATCACTTTAACAATTAAGACAATAATCTCAGCCAACTTATTCTGGGCAAAAGGCACTGTTGACTTTTCTTGTTGAGATGAGGTATTCTTTGTTAAGAATCCCATAATCAGCTGTCGTTGTCCACTGGAAACTGGCCAGTGATCTAATAGTGGTCTCTGATCTACCATTTGCTCATTCCGATGAAACACTCCTCTTTATACATTAATAAGCAGGCATATTTCAGAAGAAATAGTAACATTGGTCCACTGTTTTCTCTTTCTATCCAGTTGAATAACCACTGAATAATTTTTTCCTTTGTTGTTGTTCACTTTAGGATTTGATTAAACAAACACAAAACAATAAAATTAAAAGGATTAAACAATAGGATTGTACACTTTATTATTTGGTTTTGTTATTTGGAACCTACCATCTGGTTTTATAAACAGATCAATGTTAGCTCTTTACCCTAGTCCCTCCAGATAATTTGACTTACATCATCCAAACCATTGTGTCTTATGAATATTTACATGTCCTCCCCACAAATGATGGGGAAAGTATCTAATACACTATCATTATAAAGCTTTTGCAATATTATTCTAAAAAGCTTAGCAGAAAATTAGAGCTTCTGAATTAAATAAAGCATAGTTATAGAAAGAAAGTAGCTATGTTTGTACATTTGTATGTTTATTTTTTAGCACATGTGTGCATCAGAAAATGTAAACAGAGCATTCATGAAGGAAATGGAACTTCCGTTTTTAAAATGCATTGTTTTAATGGTTCCTTGATTTATAGGATTACCATTAGCAGAAATCTTTGACCATTTAAAGAAAAAGATACTGCAGACATTTATTCTGAAAGGACTTAATTACATGGCCACCCTCTGAAAATACTTCTGAAGACAAGGCATCTCAAAATTACATGTAATCTTTGCGAAGCATTTCAAGGAGAGTTGGCAGTATGCTGCCATATTCCCAGTGATGGGGAACATTGCATTAATCTTTATCTTCTAATAGAGATGTTCAGCGAGAGAGTTTTTTTAGTCAAGGAAACCAGCTAAAACTGGGTCCTTGAGTTGGATCAAACTTTAACTGAAACACAGTGATTAGTTTTGGATACTGCAGATTAAAATGTCTACAACGGATATGGTGATCAGGTAAGAGATCCTGCTTTATGAGAAAAGATTGAGAGAGTTGCATTACAATTAGCATATAAATAAAAAGATGAAGACACAGTTTAATTTCCATCTTCAAATATTGGAAAGGTTGTATAGTTGATGGGAGCTGATCGGTAACAAAGGGAGAAAAAAGTTAATTAAATCTTAGGAGGCAAAAGCATTTCCAATAGATCTTTAATGGATTCTCCTCATTAATTTTTTTCCCAGCTAATACCATCTGTCAGTATAGTATAGCAGTAAGTTTCAATTAAATGATTCCATTTTACCATCACAGAAAGTGTAAAATAATAAGCTTTTTAAAGTAAGTACAACAGTGAATGTCTTACAGTGTTTTTTCAGGGAAAATTACGAAGCCAGTTATTTTACTTACAGAATATAAAACAAAATTTAAAAATGATTCCAGGGATCAATTTCCAGACTGAATTGCATTTTCAGATGATGAAGCACTTCAAAAAATGCTGGTGATAAGGAAGGTTATAAGTTTCCTTTTTGGAATATTCCAAAATCTTGACATTAATCCATATTCTTTAGTTTTAAATGTATTGTTTTATGTTATCTATAAAACTATTATGTTTTCAAGGGAAACTAATTTTGGAAAATGAACTCTCTGCTGGGAATAATTCAGTCTAACCACAAAAATAAATGCAGGGTAATAGTTTAGCAACACCTTTGACAAAATATGTGAAAGTTCATATTATATCATGGGTATTACTTTTTAAGATAAACAAACCTATGATACCATAAATATAGTTCGGTTTCTACCATTATGTACATTAAAATATCAGTTTCTTTAAATAATACTTCAAAATAGTCTTTGGAATGAAATTTGTATTCTCTCTCAGAATCTTTAGAAAATTATATTTTCCAAAGTAGGGAGGATTTTTGCATTACATTTTTTCTGTGTAAAAAGGAGATTTTTCACTCTACCCCATCTCTTTTCTCCTCAGTATTTTTTTTAAATGGGTAAGGTTAAAAGTTTTCACATTAATTTATAATATGATAGTTGTTATTTTTGCACAGTGACTAAGTAAGCATAGCACTTTCCTGATAGTACTGCAAAGATATGGTTTCTATAATGAGAGTTTACTTGTTGTAGTGTAAATACCCCCTAAATCCTAGAATGTCTGTTCTGAAGGAAAGGCAGTCTGGGGGGAAAAAAAACCCATAGAGGCAGTTTGGTACAATGGTTTAAGACTTCAAGCTAGAAAGCAGAATACTCTTGAGTTTTAGTCCTGCCTTACATAGAAAGTCAGTCACTTTTTCTCAGTCCTGGGAATAAGACAACAACAAGCCTGTTTTGAAAAATGTTAGCAAGAAAAATGAATGGGCATGTCCAGACGATTCCCAGGAATAAAGAAAAATGTGAAGGAACATTTAAAAAACAACAACTTTTTTGGTGTTCCCTCTTGTGTTCCATTAATGATAAGCTCATACAAATGTATCCCCTCCAAATCATTCTTGTTATGAGCAAGAATTTCTGATAGACCAACTGGGAATTTGATCTATGTTCTGTATCATCACTGGAACACTAGGGGAAAAAAGATGGACTTTACTGCTTTCCCATTCAAATTTCTGTTCCCTCAACACAAGTGTTGGCAACAGGCCTTTTGGTGAACATATCATTATTTACCTAGTGGTGCTAGGCAGATCTTTGTAATTGGATGGGATTGGCAATGTAGGACCTCTGAAATCCTGGGAGGCAATCCACTATTTTCCAATTTAAATAAATTAAGAAACATAAATAAAATGATCCAGATTTTATGCATTATCTCTGTTCTCTCATTGGACTTTGCTTGAGCTTTTGGACATTTTATTATTTTCATCTCTCTTGCTTATTCCACCCACAGCATTGCCTGAAATCTCACGGTAGTACCTAATGCTTGAAAATATTCCTGATTCCTGCAATAGAAAGAGGAATGAATGTATATTTTTCTTACAAGCTAATTGGATACCATGAAAGGAGTGGATGTAATAAAAGCACTTAAGTATGCTTGTTAAATGTGTTTTAATTTATAAACTTAAATGCCAATTAACGGGAGGAAAGGGAGGTACAGTAGCATCATATAGCAAGATTTTTTTTTTAATGTAAACTATTTTGCCAATTTTAAATTAGCTTTACTCAGGATCTCTCAGTTTTAGGTAAAACATTAGAAAATACAATATTGTTGATATAAAAGGTTTTGATATCTTGCTATCCATTATTATGACAAGGATATTTTTACACTACCTGAAAAAAGCAACATTGATTTTCATGTGGCTTGAAGATCTAAATGAATTAAAAGGACAAGACCACTGCAGATTTTTAGTGGAGTCAAAATGTGGGCTTGCTTGACTTTTCCTTGGTACTGCCATGCTTTCCCATCAAATATTCCATCCTCTTACTTAATAGCAGATCAGAATAGGATGGTGGCCCATTCTATAACTAATTAAACTTGTTTAATTAATTCAAACTTTCCTTTATTAAGGCTGCCTGCATAGTAAAACAGATATTTAGACTGAATCTGGCCTTATTGTTGTATCCACAACAATGTGAAATTACAGCTGCCAGATTTTTAGCTGATGTTGGCTTTCATACACATTGAGTTCTTCCCAAAACAAAATCTCAGGATTTTGTAAGGTGTCAATGTAGAATATGTGTGGTTCCAAGCAGTACGGCCTTTTGTAATTGAGAGATGGACATTTTATCAAAATGTAGATTTTCTAATTGCCATTCCAGACTTTTTTTTTTTTGTATAGCACCCAGTGTGCTTTACCCACTGGTGCAACCATGGCTGCTTTATGCCATAATCTTTCACCTTCAATTTTTAGATCTTGAAAGTGAAAGGAATATGCCAAATTTAGGCTTATAATAACCTCATATAAATGTGACCAAATTCCCTGCATTAACCAATGAATAATTGAAGTTGGAATGAGAAAGTGACTCATTAAAATAAATGTAGCAAATAAGAAAGATTTCTTTTCCGTTCGGCTCGTAAAGCCCTTCAGAAATCTTTATTAACGATAACATGGTATTGATATTATGAATTAATGTGCAACAGTATGTGTGTAATGATAATCACTAGTATTGGTAAAAAAAAAAAAGTTAAGTTCAGTTTCTTGTAACGCCCAGAGACTATTAGCAGAGTAAAATAGACAGCATATAATAAATAAATAAACTACATGGACACAACCACAGATTTGTTATAGATGGTCACATAATCAGTTAGATGTTTAAACAAGGACCTGGAAAAGGCAGGTGCCTGATGTTGTATAATATTTCAGGTATCATCACAAGTTGTTCCAAATAAAGCTGCTATTTGCAATTGACTGATTGTGATTTTGTCAATGCTGATGGACTTACTAATTTGCCAACCTAACAATATTAAATACTTACTTAAAGCTGATGGCCCCCTTTGTAAATCTAATTACCAAATTTATTTGAAATTCATATAAATAATTACACATTTGCTAGTTGTCTGTAGCAATAAACACAGCATTTTTTGTCAGAGATAAACAATTTTACCTTTTATATTGAGCTATGATTCTTGATTGGTATTATTCACAGTAAATTGTATCTGTTGCCTTTGATTCACTAGCTAGCTTTGCATTTCATAGTAGAAAAAGATTCCTCATTTATGTATCCATAATGTGAATACTGTAAGTTTAGATCTAAAAGCAAAAATGTATGAGACTTGTAGTTTATTGTTTTTTGTATGACTTGGATTTGGTCCAATTGACTTTACTATTTTCTTGATTGATTTTTTAAAAGTTGTTTTTCAGAAACAACACTGCTATTGTTCAAACTAATTTCTTGTTTTGTATAGGCAGTTACTTGTTATGTCATGTCGCTTGCCATGATTTACTAAGAGGAGAGGAAAAGACTCATATAACATTTTGAGACATGTATAAAAAGCCTGTTTCTCAATTTCCTTCCCCTCCTCCTCTTTCTCCAGGGTATATGATTATAGCAAGCCAAAAAGTGATATCATGCCTTGTTCATGCAGAAAGTGTACATCAGTCCCCAATTCTCTCTGGAGCAGACGTGATCCCTGTTATTTATTCATTTTATTTATTTGATGTTGCTGATTTAAATGAATGAAACATGCCCATTAATCGATGCATAATTGTGATCAGAATAAGAAATCTTCCAAAGCTGAAGCAGTTCTTAATTGATGTCTAAGAAACACACAGATTCTTGGGGACTGTTTTAACTATCAGTACTCCTAGATAGACATTGGTTTTATATAAAATAAACTTGCCTATATTTCATTCAAACTGTATATCACATGACTCTTTATTTGAACCTATTCAACTACCTTCAAATATGAGATGAAAGCAAAGATCGGCAAAGGCACCTGCTGAAGCTAACTTTGAAATACATCACAACAGTGAGATGCTGATTCCAAACTCTTTAGAATGAACTTCAGTATGGTGAGTCATGGTTCAAGGAAATTACATTTTTAAAATGATTGCGATAAAACTCTGGAGAAGTTCTGTAGTTACCGTAGTTATCAGTATTTTCCCCTCTTACAAGGTAATCAAACTCCATTTTTCTGAGATATTTATTAATAGCAATAGCACTTAGACTTATATACCACTTTACAGTGCCAAATTGCAGGCAGCCGGCAGTCAGCAGAAGTAGCCTGCAGTTCTGCACTCTAACCACTGTGCCACCGCGGCTCATAGTATCTCATAGTTTATTATATATAGTTTATCCCTTATCACCTAAATAAAACAGGTCTGTTTAGGAAGAAGATAAAAATAACTAGATCTGGAAAAAAAAGAAAGGGGTTTAGTAGCCAAAGATTAAAGAAATGTTTAACTGTATCAAGAAAGAATAGGATTCAAAGAAATTCAAATGAAAAGTACTTTGTGACATTTTTGTTTTGTATTCAGTATTGGAAGAAGCACCCTGCATATGATGTTTAGTTCTAATGGTTTAATAAATAAATAAATCCTGAAATCTGAGCAGTTATTTCTGCTCAGGGGTTCATTTCTCCCCCACCCTGCCCCCATTTTGTGCTACTCCTAATAACCCATAAATCTTGAGAGTGAAAGCGCTTAGAAATAAAAAAAGGTGTTTTTTTTTCTTATAAATGTTGGTGAGCTTCATCTGGTTCACCTTCCAAAATAATCTTTATTCTTTCAGAAGTATTCATCTCAAAGGAGATATAAACTAGAAATTTCCAAATTCTCTTCCAAGTTGGATTGAATTTATGCATTTAGAAAAGGACCCACTTGTAATGTTTCTCCACTTCTTTGTTTGGGCAGTTGAGTTAAGTTGCCCTAGCTAAAACTGGTGATGAAAGCCTCCTTGGATACAATCCTTTGGCTGGGAAATGGTATGAACATTTGATAAATAAATCAGTACAGTTAGTAGGGATTTATTTGTAAAAAACATCCAAGATTATCCTTTTTTTAAAAACATTTTATAAATTAGAGGTGAATGAACAAAAGCTTTACTTTTGAAGACCTGATATTTTTGCACAGAGGTATACTTGCTTTTGCAGGTGACTGTTACCTGCATAAGTCATGGTCTGTTACCTGTTATTCATGGTCTCCTAGTTTGCATGCATAGTCTTTCAATCCTTTATGGATATGCATGCAAACTAGGAGACCATGAATTCAAGTCCCACCTTAGCCATGAAAGCCAGCTGGGTGATTGTGGGCCAGTCACACTCTCTCAGTCCAATCCATCTCACAGGGCTGTTGTGAAGAAAATAGGAAGAGGGAGGAGTATTAGATATGTTAGCCACTTTGAGTTGTTTATAAAAATAATAATAAAAACAGGATATTAGCTAGCTAGCTAACTAGATGATAGATAGATAGATAGATAGATAGATAGATAGATAGATAGATAGATGATAGATGATAGATATCCTGTAGGTAAATAGATAAGTTAAAATGCAGAAAGAAAGCTGAATAGCACCCATTGAAATGGAAGTATGACATTGAGATGGGCAGCTATACAAATTGAATTAATAGAAATTAATAAATAAGTGGAGAATAGTCTCAGGATGGCTATGAATGGAGCATGTGTTGGGGAAGAGGAGTGGTAAAAGATTTGGCTGTTCCATTAATATATGAACATATTAATTAAGTCATACAGGGGCTGTGTACCAGGATCCTCTGTTCTTTTTTAACCTATTAGAACTGAGATGGATACTATGAAACTCTTTCTTAGGAAAGCTACTCACCAGATATTTGTTTCTGTCAAAAGGCCAAATTCTACACCAGAATCCAGTTTTCACGCTGAAAGGAAATAGAAGGATAAAAGCTCCCAGATATTCTGTTACAACAATCAGTATTTTTCTGGCATTTAGAGCACATTTCTGGTCCAAACACTTTGCCAAAGTCTTCTTTTTTTATTTCATTCTTCTTCTGGTCTTCTAGTTTAAAGAGGAAGATATAAAATTGATGAACATAAAGGCATCCAATGTGCTCAGATTTCTTATGTTAAGGATTTCAGCAAGGTTTTGTCTAAATTCCTCCATGTTGCATTTGGCAACACACAGCAGCCAAGATGGTTAATACTAAATGCAGATCATTTATCTTCATATCACCATCAAAGCTACATGATTTCCATATCTTCATATTTAAACAATGCGTTTTGGAAATTTCCTTTGGAACCTTTTGATTTGATACTGTATATAAAAATGCTTCTATGAAAAGTTACCACTACAGCAATCTCATCAGTATAGAATCACTTTATAATTTATTCATTAAATAAATGAATAATGAATATACAAGGGTGAAATAAAATAAAGTTCTTCCTCGTATCTATTAAGCTCCTGAGGCAAATGTCTGAATCCTATAAAGATGATAATTATAGTAATAGAAGTAGAATTGTTTTTTTTTAATGTTGCAAGCAAATAAGGCATTCAAAAGTACAAGTGTTATTTTTCATCACTGTTGTAAATGCAAACAGCAGCTGTATGAGGACTATCTGAATATTTTGCCATAGTCACACTGAATTTAATTTTTATCTTACTTCGAACCAGCTTAGGTATAAATTTTGGTGTGGAGGCAACATGTAGACTAAATGAATTGAATCTCATTGAGCCACTACTAAAAGGATCTTGTTGCTAGCGCTCAGCACTCATATTAATACATTATCAGAACTGACCATGTATCACATACCATATCTATACAAATGAAAGTGGTACCTCAGATTATGACACTGCAGGATTTTTTTTTAAAGCTAGGATCAGGAAACAAGATGTATCCTCTGTAACCATCATAATACAGATGCATGTATTCCAACTCTTTGTGCCTACCAATGGTGTTGTTGTTTTTTGCTACAACAATAGTTCCTCACCTGTTTGCAAAGAGAGCCTCATGTAATCCTAGCATTTGTCTACTCAAAGCCAGCCCTCTTCTTATAGAGGAGCTAGAACTGGTCAAACAGCCAGTGCTGGCAAGAGGCTTTCCAAGTCAATGAAGTTACCTGTTTTTGGTTGATGGTTCCAAATCAGAAGAATGTCCAGGATGCCCACCAGACTGTTTCAGGAAAAGTATTATCCCCAGCCAAATCAACTGTCCACCAGTACATAAACACACCTAAAGAACATGAGAGAAAGGACCACAGATTATATAAACATACCGGCTTTTCACTGGCTCTTGTGCACCCAACCTACTTTTGCTTAGATTAACTGGGTAATTAGTTTTTCAGAAAGTTGCAATAACATGTAGCCCTGATCTTATGTCTCTTCGGAACTGTAATAAAGTGCACTTAGATTATCTTAAGAAAAATGTATGAATGTTTCCCCCAGCCCTTTCTCTTTTGTTTACAATTTAAAAAGATTTCAGAACCAGACATTCTAAAAAGCTACAGGGTCTTCTAACAAAAAAACCATCCTTTTTAATCTTCTAGAACAGTGGTTCTCAACCTTCCTGTTAGATAGTGGGTAGAGATGACAGGAGACAGACTTCCAAAGCAGCTCTTTATTTCAGCTCTTGTATCAGCAACCAGCAAAGAGCAGTCTGACAGCTTGCCCTTTTATAGGGAGCTGTCAGACAGACCAGCCAATAGCGTTTGAGCTTTTTCCCGCTCAAACGCTGGACCTGGTTGGAACCATGTAACGCAGTTTAAACAGTTAGAACATAACACCCCTCCCCTCCTGGATGGAGCTGTCCAGCATACGTAATCACGCAGGTAGGCGGGGCGTTATGAAGCCCTACTAGACCTGCGCAATTCAGATGGCGGTGAGGCAGCGGACTGTGCGGCCAGGNCGGGGCGTCTTACTAGACCTGCGCAATTCAGTTGGTGGTGAGGCAGCGGCCTGTGCGGACAGGTCTGCTGCCGCTCCGGGGCTCGAGCATGGAAGCTCCTGGAAGGTACTGGGTGTGGCCTCCACGGCCGAACGGCCGA
>QLTV01004097.1:605675-617366 GCA_003457575.1 Thermophis baileyi
GACTCCACTCCTCTCTGTCGCAGTCTCTCAAATATTGGAACACTGCTATCATGTCCCCCCTGGTCCTTCTTTTCACTAGACTAGCCATGCCCAGTTCCTGCAACCCTTCATCGTATGTTTGAGCCTCCAGTCCTTATGACAGTGGTTCTCAACCTTCCTAATGCCGTGACCCCCTCCCCGCCCCCTCCCCGCGCGTGTGCGTTGCCAGGTGAGAAGCAATGAGGCGACAAAGGGGGCGTGGCACCAAGATGGCGGGCTAGCGCGCACAGCCCTTCCTTTGGCGCCTGCGCATTCGAGGGCCGCCCGTGCGTCGCACTGTCCCCGGGTACTCGTATGTGGACAGATAGAGGAGCGGTGTCTCAGTTCCTAAGACCATCAGAAATATGTGTTTTCCGATGGTCTTAGGCGACCCCTGTGAAAGGGTCGTTCGACCCCCAAAGGGGTCGCGACCCACAGGTTGAGAACTGCTGTTCTAGAAGAAAGGAAAAAATGATCCTGTGTTTTTCTCATTAATGTTTTATGTTTGCAGGGAATTTTTATGCAGGGAGCTTTGGCAATTTACCACAAATATTGAAGAGAAGTATATAACATAACCCTTTGTAAGAGTGTAGCACAAAGGCCCCATAGTTTCTGTGGGTTTTTTTCTTTTGCATTATTCTCACAATGCTAAGCAACCAAGGTCACACTGCTTTGTATCCTGTGCTATATGTTCTGTCATTTTTAAAGCTGCCTTCCCCCCATCCACCCCGGTCTCTTCAAAAACATTGTCATTATTTGGGAGCAGAATTAATAGATTCTAAGGATGTGATGACTTTCTCAAATCATTCTGGTTTTCTGGCACGGTGCTTCATCCAAGCCAGGGCAGCCACACAGCTGTGGCTCAGCTAGCTGAAGAGTTCTCCCTTACGAGGTTTAATTAAAATTTCTAGCTAGTTCAATCTGTCATTCCTGTTTTGAAAGCTGCGGTTCCTGCAGCCCAGAGTGGTTCCAGTGCACATTTGCAATTTTGATTTACATCTTCAAAGCTGCCTTCGCATGTATAACCCTGAGTGACAGCCAAATATGTCTGTACAGTGTTTGGGCCAATTCTAATTGGAAGCAACTAGTTCAACACAATTACTCCCTGCCTTGTTCTTCTTGCAAATGTGTTTTGAGAAAATGGCTTTTAAAAGTGTACAGTGGGCTCCCAATATTAAGTTGGGAGCATCGACCGTGATTTGGGGCAATGAGGATGGGAAAAAAAAACCTAAAATGGGTGTTTTAAGACGGGGGGGGGGGTTATATGCTTACCTTAAAAATCAAACCATTATTCATAAGCAGAATGGATCTCCAGACTATGCATCAAGAACAAAACCCTAGCATTTCCTGATGTTGGTTCATATATAGCTGTGGGAGGATCATTGCTTAGTTTTTTTTTAAAAAGGAAACAGGGCTTCTCGTTAGTGGCCCTTGCATTATGAAATGCTTTATCTCTGGAGAAATGTCTGGTAATGACCTACCCCCCCGCCCCTATTTTAGGAGTAGCTTTCAAAGTTATGCCTGAGATTTGAAGGCGGTGCGAGCTCCAGCCTTTCCTTCAGGTAGGCGACACTCGCCAGTCACATAAAAGGGGCGGAGCTTATGGCCCAGCAGCGCGAGCCTCTGGTCCCTTATTTGGGGCAACCTTTTTATCTGGATTTTTGGGAGGGGGGATTATAAGAGCTAGGGAAAATAAAGGGCAGCCATTTTTTTTTTATTTTGATTCTGTTATTCCTGCTTTGTTTCTTGGGTGGAGAGAAAGCTTCCCCCTCTGCTGTTGGTAGAGTGGTTTGGGATTTTGTGATATCCAGCCAGCCAGCCAGCCAGCCAGCCATCCCATTTCTACACCTAGCTAAATGACTTGTTTGGGGTGATTTAAAAATTCTGTTAAATAAATGATTCTAAAGAAGACTGTCCCAAAATTCTCTCATGAATTTAGTGTAATTGATATGGAATAATATTCATAGAACTGCAAATGACTACAGCATAAGGCGAAAGATTAGTAGAAGGGAGTTTCATCCCAATAAAAAGCAAATACTTCAGCGGCGCATGTCTAGGACACAGAATCACAGAGGGACCTTGGAGGACTTCTTGTCCAACCTTCTGCTGGAGCAGACCATAGGAATGTGGCCATGCCAAGCTTGGGGGAAAAAAAAATATCCAAGCAACTTGCTTTGCATCCTACTCAGTGCTGAACAGTGGTTGCCAATTTTTTTTAAACCCTCCACCCCCCCTTACAGCTTCGGTTTAGGATCAAATAGACACATCATAGGAATGAATGTTTTGAAACTATGAAATGTACACTCAAGACTTACGGGATTTCCAAGCCAGGTTCAGATTTTTTTTCTGTAATAATTAAATGTATGTATGTATGTATGTATGTATGTATGTATGTATGTATGTATGTATGTATGTGTATATGTAGGTATATATGATTCATTTTCAATGAAATCTTTACTCTCCTACCCACAGGTTAGTGTGTGTAGAGATTAGCACACATTATACAGAGCATGTCTGCCATCTAGTGTTAGATGTCATATTTGCAACTTCTTTGACTTACTGTAACTATTATTTGAGGATTTCCAAGTTATTAAATTGGTTGCAGAACTAATAGGTTTCTCGGAAATTATTCATTTATGTAGTATTTTCACTTCATAGCAATATCAGGCCTTATTCATATGTAGAAGCATTGACTTATATCTCTCAGATATCTTTTTCATGAAATGACAAGCATTTCATTTGAGGGCAGCTCTCTTTTGTTATATGAATGTCCTTTCTTTCTTCCCAAAGTATACTAATGGAAGACATATCAGATCAGTAAAACAAATCAGTCTATTTCTTGTTTCAGTAAATCAATTTTTTATTTAGTTTTAATTCAAGCCAATCTAATTCACATGCCCCAAATAAACACGTGATCTATTAAGCCATCATCCTTTGTCTGCATTTCTTCTGAGCAATTTCTATATATATTTCTCTCTCTCTCTCTTTCTGTCTCTCTGTCTCTCTCTCTCTCTGTCATATAAAACTTAAATGAAATATGGAAACATGTTATTGGTACATTTTAAAAATGTACAAAAAGGAGTATACAAATACATATACAAATTATTTCACACTGTATACTTGTGTATACAAATGTACAAAATATTCATTCTGGTATTTTGTTTCATGTTTCCCAATCAGCGTACCAATGTTGCAAAATGTGATAATATGGGCTTGTGCTTCAGAAAATTCAAAAGCTGTGAGAAGATTGTTTCAGTCATCCTTAGTGTCTTGCAATAGCAACAATTCTTGAACCAGTCTTAGGAAAGTCAAATGAAACTTGGACAGAAATAAAATCAGTTGACCAGATGTGAATTCATTAATCCCCATGTGAGCAAAGAGACATTATCAATAGGACTTCAACTCATCTGAATTTAATTGTCTTTTCAAAGCAAAACAAAGTTTTCACAAGCAGTGGATTTTTTTTTATTTGTCCAATGATTTCATATTTTGCTGACCTAAAGTACAAATGAAACTGGCTTTATATCAATAACTAACATATTTGCATTAAATGTACTGTGTACCAATCATGCCAACTACCGTATTTTTTGGAGTATAAGACGCACCGGAGTATAAGACACACCTTAGTTTTGGTGGAGGAAAACAAGGGGGGAAAATCTGCCTCTGCCTCCCAGCAATTTGCCTCCCAGCAAACAGCAAACTGTACAGATGATATACACTGTTTGCTGTGTATTTCTGTGCATGTGTGCCTGACCCATAGAAATAGCAAAGAATTGGAGAAATGTACATTATGGCAGTATATTAATGCCAGAAAGTTTTCTTAAATGTAGTCACATTAACTCCTCCCACTTATTTACACAGATCTACACAAAACAGTCAGGGTTTAACTCAGCTGCCTTATTTTAATACTAAAACAGGACACTGTTACATTTCAGATTTTTACTTGTACAGATGCTGTTAAAATTGATGTGGCTTTCTTGAAGTATACATTATTCTCTGCTATTTAAAAGAAGATACACTAGCACTGGGGCTCTTCAGATCAAGCATTTATTTTAAAAAGCTTCTTCATTTTGTCTTTCAGCAATTTGTCTCCTTGCAGTTCTAGCTTCACTTTCATTTTAGCAGGTGGGCCTGCCTAGCCTCTATCAGCTGATGGTCGGGAGGCCGATAATCAGTTGCTTCTGCTAATCAGGCTCTGCATTGTTTGCTGCAAGGAGGTAAATTGCTGGGAGGCAGAGGCCAAAGGGTGGGGGTGGCTGGGTGGGGCTACATTCAGTGTATAAGACACACCCAAGTTTTCACCCTCTTTTTGGGGGTAAAAAGGTGCGTCTTATACTCTGAAAAATACGGTAATCTTAAATCTACCACATTCATACAAGCCTTCTTCCATTGCCTTTTCTTCTTCAAAACTCTTACTAGCTACCCACTTTTACATTCCATCTGCATTCTTTCAGCAGCCATACATTTATGACCCTGTCTCATATTTTGCTACATGTTTCATAAGTATGCCATTCCCATTACTCTCAACCTATTTGTGGCACCACTTGTTCTTGATGGGCTTTCAAAGGAAGTGCATGTTTTAGGTTTCTTCCTTGAAGCAATGGCATCTGACAGTATCCAGAAAGTGTACCTTTTCCATTGCAGTGCCTGTTCTCTGGAATGATCTTCCTCTAACTGTCCTGCAAAAACATTTGACCCTGACCCTAATAGCCTTCAGAAAGGCACTGAAACCCTGGTTCCTTCCATAGGCAGTGAGACCAGAGTGATTGGATTTGTTGCCTGGAGGGATGTAAGGTAAATTTGGATATATCCCTAGTATAAACATACAACTTGGATTTCCTGCATGTGGTTATCATTCTTTTTCATGTGTATTTGTTGCCTTGTTATCATATTGTTCCAGAGTAATTTACACAATTGCTCATAAAGATCCATAGAAATATGTAGAAAGAGCAACGTGCTTTCTAAAATCTATCCAGATGTGCTAACCTGGGATATAGTTAATAATCTATTTTGCAGTGTGCAGACTTAGCTTGCAAATCTTGGGCAAGCCTTGTGGCAAAATATTTATGGGACTATTTTGGTGTGTAGAAATATCTAATACTTTTGACACAAATAGTATGGATGCAGGGCAAAGATAATTATGATGCTGTTTGATATAAACTCAGTTTGATTAATGGAACTTTAAGGAGCCTCTATAATGAATTGTGACGTGGGAAACTCCAAATATGAACTCCATAGAAGATTCAATTTATGACATTTATGAAATTTATTTATCATGGGGAATATAAAGGAAAATAAAAGAGAAAGGTTTTTTTTTCCCATTGATCATTCAGATAATTTAAAGAGTAAAACCATGATGATTTTTTGGAGTCATCAGGAAATCTACTATCCCAAAAAGGCTACTATTTAGGTAAGAGGGTTGAGGGAAAGGTAATGAGCTGAAGATTTGTAGATTAGCAATTTCAGGACCATGGACAGTGTTACAAGTGCTGTGGTCTAAAGATTTTCTGCTTGAATTCAGGATCCTAGCATTGGTTGTAGATGTTAGATTAAGAGGCAGATTTCTCAACAGTGACTAGTAACAACTTATTTGGGTTAAGGGATCTGGTGGGAACTCCACTTCCACAAGAACTGTCCCAATTTATATTAAAATACTAACTGTCTATGGAGATTCAGAGCTGAAGAAGCTTCTTGGATGAGAAGTGAAATGTCTTCAAAAAACAAGAAACTCCAGTTTCTTCTTGAAAAAGTACCTTGGGTTAAAATGCTAACCTTTCTTTCTTTCCATTTGTTGACTTTGTCAAATAATCAAAGAGTGGTTCTTCCCCCCCCCCCCACTTTCTCTCTTCTAGATTGTTGATGATGATGCAAAATTATGTATTTGTTTGGAGCCATGATATTACATTAAGATGTTACTTCTGATGACATTCAAGTCAGCTTTCTGACCTTGGGTTTGAATGTGAATAAAAGAGAGCAGGAGATTTCCTAATGCAACAGAAACATTCTATTTCCTTTTTAACCAAAAACCTATTAAGAAAGGAGCACTCATTACCTAAATTATTTCAGCTTTCCTCAGATAAAGTTCCCTTGCATATTTAGACATAAGGTTCTGATATTTCACAAATGGATGCAAGAATGTCAACATTACCAAGATGTGCTTCTATAATTACAATGATTGTCATGACTAGGGGGAAATGCTTTCAAAGTATCACATTTTAAAATTCCAAATATTTTTCCCCTAGGTAGAAGGATGACCTCTAAAGGTTTCCATTGATTAATCCCTCCAGAGCTTATGAATCTTTCATATTTTCCTAATTTGGCATGAGAATAACGGCAGTTGTTTTAGCTTGAGAATTTTCCTTAAGGTCAAGTCTGTTGTGCTTGAAATTTATATTACGTTGCTGTTGTTATAATTAATCCATCTCATATTACTATTTTATTTCTCTAGTTAAGGATTGGAGGCAGATACCAACCAATAAATCAAATGTTAGGCATATCTGAATTGCACATGCCCTATAAAACTCTTTAGTTGCATTCTAATTGTGCAGTTGTCTTTAACTGCATGATTTTTAACTGAATTAGCTGATGCAAGTTTGTAATCCCCCATTGTTTTATTTAATTGAATGATATCAACATTAAAACAATATATAAGAGATCCTTGAAAAAATAAACCCATTGATTGCAATTATTAGAAGATTAAATAAATTTGGGTTCACACATGCTTCCAGTCTTTCACCTTTCCTAAAATATTTACAAAGTTTTAAAAATAATATTAAATATGATAATTGCAATTGTAAAAACTAATACAAACTAAAAGAAAGAACAGAGTAGAAATAGTAAAGGAAAAAGTTCAGAGGAAAAGAAAAAAAGAGGAAAATTAAGAATATAATGAAGAAAAAGAAATATGTAAAGAAGTGACTTCCAAGATTTGTGTTAACAAGTATAAACATTTTAGTAACTTTTTATCACCTCTTAATTTACAACCAAATGATCTGATCATTCTATGTCCCATCTCTTATCTATAAACAAATCCATAAATATTGTCATTTCAGTTCTGATGTCAACAATAATCTATTAAGAATTACCAGAAAATAACAACTTATCTATTTTCACCTTTATCAAATAAACTAACTTTATATTCCTTCCTTTGACTTCTATCTTATTTTTAGTCCATGTAATGTCATAAAGCTCATTTTTTCTTTATTTCTTTTTTATCCATTTTCACAAGATTCATCCAAGCTTTAACAAATGTCTAATCCAATATAAAAGAATTATCTAGGTCATTATGTTGGTTTATTAATTTTAATTCCCTTTTGATTTTTAAAGCATCAAGCAATTTATTTTGTATGTCCAATTAAACATCTTTTTCCATGTCATTCTTGTAGCCCGTTATTTCTAGATCCACTTTTGATGCCATCTCTGTCTTGTCAAATAAAACTTGTTCCTCTTCTGCCATTTTTTCTAAAATGTTGTTTGGACACAATCCATCCACAATCACTACTGACATTGTTGTTATTAACTTCTGATTCCACTTTTCAAAAATATCCTGCAGTATTTCTAATTGTTACAATATAACATTTCCAAAATTTTATAATATTTTGTGTCATTCTGTAGTTCTTAATCAGGTTTACGTATTCTTCTGCTTTAATTAAAAACTTTAGTTCCCTCTAGTGTCCAATTATTGAAATTGTTATCTCTTATACTGTATGTTTAAAACAAATCAAGTTTCTCAGATGAAGGGTTCTTTATAATTAATTCTTTATAACTTACCCATTTAAACTTTTCAAAATCAAAATTTTAATCATCTTTCTGCTGTTTAATTCATTTCTGTAATTAAAGTTTTCTTTCATTAAGGATTGAAGGCAGACTAATCCAGTCCAGTGTTTTTAGACTTGTTGATTCAAAGATCCCTAATAGCTGAAAAGTAGTTAATAGGCAATTTCTTAATATAATTAGTTGAGGAAGTGTGCAAACTTAGTATTCTTTTAAAGGAGCTAACTACAAGATGAGCTATTCCTTTGCAAGATGAACAAGATGGCTATTCCCTTGTCTTCCATTGTTCAAAACCTGCTAGAGCAATGGTTCTCAACCTTCCTAATGCCATGACCCCCCCCCACGACCCCCTCCCTGCCGGTGACCCCCAACCACGCAAATCCAAACCGAACTCCATCAAAATTCGCTGCTTTGTAAAAACTCCCGCCTCCGCGCCCGCCCGGACGCCGCCATTTGGGTTCTGCATGCGCAAAGGGTAAAAGAACCCAAACGGCGGCGTCCGGGTGGGTGGGCGAAGTCTCCTGCTTCCGTCGCTACCGGCTGTCCGGCAACCCGCAGGCGCGTCCGAACCAGGAGCATTTCACCCCTGCTGACGGTGGCACCAAGATGGGCTAGCGCATGCGGCCACCCCTGTGAAAGGGTCATTCGACCCCCAAAGGGGTCGCGATCCACAGGTTGAGAACCGCTGTGCTAGAGATTGCTGTCTTGAAGTCTGCTCAAGAGGAGCAACTGTCTGGACCACTTTTGTCAAATCTTCATCCTCTCTTTGTCCAGAGATGTTTGAAGAGCAGGTCTTCAGTCCGACTTTTCTTCCTCCTGGGTTTTATTCAGTGTTTTATCCAGAATATTTATTAAACATGCAGTCTATTAAATTTTATTAGTGTTCTAATTATTTTTTCTTTTGTATTTAATATATAAAATATTATATTTAAATTTTACTTTTTTCTGCAATATATTTTGACTTGGCACATTTTATTTTCTGACATTGGCTTAATTGCTTCTTCTGGGATCAACACAGATTTGGATGATTGAGGGACAGTGATAATTAATTGTATATATACTTCTTAAACTTCCCAAACAAACTGATGTCGTGATTCGTGAAAAACCTAAGTCATTTTTATCTTCAAGCCATCAGGAATAGACAGCCCTCACTGAACAGGTTTTCTATTACTTCTGTAGTATTTACTCAGAAGTAGAGTATAGCCCTTTCTATTATGGAACTACTAAGTGTGATAATAAGTATGATAATCCATTTTGAACCATTTACAGTATATTGCTAGTACTGTGTTATTATGGAACAGGTTTTTATTCTGAGGTAGTTATTTTGTTTTCAGGTGTTAAATTAATATAAAACAAGGCTTTGGTTAGTTTACTTTCCTTCTCCTAAAAGCAAGACCACTTATATTTTCTGTGCATGAACTTCCCTGTTTATGGTATAAGGAGTTTTGAATAACTATTTATTTATTTTTATTCAATGATACTCATAATACTATACTCTGAAAACCTACCAAATTTTTTAAAATAATCTACTTTAATGATGATTAAAGATTAAGATTGTCAAAGGGGTATCCATTGTGCTAGATATCCATTGTTCTTATCTATCTGTGCTGGAAACTGTTCAGAATATTCAACTTTCTTATAGAGAAAATAAACAGGCTAGGATATTGAATATGGCTTTATGTTTTAGCTGTCATTTAGCTGTCACGTTGAAGCTGCAACGTGTCTTGCAAAAGATACATTTTTTGATGCAGCATCTTGATTAGTATATTCAGTGCTTTAAAAAATGCAATACCATCACAAGTTGTAAAATTAAGACCTGAGTATGAACAATAATAACAGAGTTAAGATGGTGTTACCACATTAGTGACTGGATAATCTAAATGTTCTTCTGAGTGGCTCTTTTGTCCTGATCAAATAGGTGTATGCATATCTAAAGAGAAAGATTTGGCTTCAGTGATTCCTATAGGCTAAACTACTCCAATGTTTTGTTTATGAAATGGTCCCTGAAGATGCTCCAGAAATTGTATCTGGCCCAGAGTGCTTAAACACAAGTCCCTGATCATCACTCTATTGCAACTGCTTCTCTGCTTGCTGCTTGCTCTCTAAGTCAAATGCAGAAGGTGGCCAATAAAGTTGATCTGGTTTTCCGAGCTATTTAGAGGACATGAACTCCCTCTAACACTCTTGGCTCGTCAGTCAGCTATTTTTTTACAGGTGTTTTCCACAGATACATTTGACATCAACAATTCATTCCTTTTTTCCCATTGTTATGGAACAAATTGCTATAAGAATCAAAGCAGGCACTGTCGCCCCATCTCTTTTTTTGCCATAGTTTAGAACAGGGGTCCCCAACCCCCAGTCTGTGCACGGGTACCGGTCCATGGCATGCCAGAAACCGGGTCACACAAACAAGCGAAGCCCCATCCACGGGATGCAAGCAGCGCACAAAAAACATCTCTCCACAGAACTGGTCCCTGGTGCTCAAAAGGTTGGGGGCCACTGGTTTAGAAGGGGCTCATAAGTTATAGTTATTTCCCTAGAACCTAATAACAAGAAAGGGCACATGACTCTAGATTTGGCTATTTTTGGGGAGGCAATATCTCAGGGACAAAAATCTATATTTCCTGCCACACATTAGCCCAGAATTGGATACTAACGATGAGTTTAATAGGATTATGTAGGATATCAGGCCCTTCCATTTCTCAACAGTTGATAAATGTGAATTCTGCCCTTCAGCTGTTTTAACTTTCCTTCTTTTTTTCCATTCCTTTTGCTAATTTAGATGCTGCACAACAAACACGTGATGGTTCGTGTAGGAGGAGGATGGGAGACATTTGCAGGATACTTGCTGAAGCATGACCCCTGCCGAATGCTGCAAATATCTCGGGTGGATGGCAAAACCTCCCCCATCCAGAACAAGTCTCCAACAATCAAGGACCTGACTCCAGACAGCTACCTGGTGGTTTCTGCTCATTACAAAACCAAAAAAGAGATTAAGTGAAATTGCCTTCTCATTTCTTTGGGGGACTTGGTATATGTAGACCCACGCTATTCTTCATGTGTAGTCAAATTAGTTGATGCTTTGAAAGGACTTCTGGACTTAACATGCAGACTGGAAATGGCAACCCATTTCATGGATTGTTGAACGGTAGAACTATTTATTTCTAGTACTGTACCTTTTCATAGCAAGTTACTCTTGGTAGGTTAATTACGAAAACCAGATTTTTTTTTAAGACAGACATATTTTTAGCCTAATTATTACTCTATGAATGTACTCGTAGGATGATTAAAAGAATATGGATCATGTTAAAAAAGTGAAATGAGACAAATTTGATTGAAAAAGCAGTAGGTATGATTCCCAATAATTTGCCACAGCAAAGAGTTATATTCAGCTTAGTAGGAAAAAAAAGCACGGGTGGGTAAGAATAATGTAATGGGGAAAACATCTGTCTTAGGCTCTGGAGAGCTAATATCATAATAGACCAGTGATGGCGAACCTTTTCGGCGTCGCGTGCCAAAAACAGGGGGAGCATGGGGGGGTAGCGCGTGTGCATGCCCACACCCATAATGCAATGCTCCCCACACGCCCTGCCCACGACACGCATGTGCACGTGACCCCCTAACTATCCCCCCCGTGAATGCGCGTGCGATCACCACACTCCCCCGTCGCATGCGTCCGTGACACCACCACCCCTGCAGAAGTGCGTCGCACACACACACGTTGCCCGTTTTTGGGCCTGGCAAGCCTCCCTTCAGGCCGGCGCGTCTCTTACCCTGGCGCCGGATGTTCCTTCGGTGCAGACTCAGCTCCTGCGGCAGCGCTGCTTGTTCTCGGTGGCTGGCGAGGGGGGGGGGGGCGGTGGGTCTCCTCCAGAATCCTGACTGCAAGGGGGAGGCCGC
>QLTV01004097.1:617651-652922 GCA_003457575.1 Thermophis baileyi
CCTTTCCTGCCAGGAAGGAGCTGGCAGGGGGGGGGGCGTGAAAAGCGCTTCCCGCTTCTCCTCTACCTGCATGCTGTAACTGGAGGATTCTCCTCCAGAATCCCGGCTGCAAGCTGGCAGCCCCAGGGGAGCAGCAGGGGCAGAGCTGCTTGTTTTGGGTGGCGGGCAAGGGGAGGGGGTGACCTCCCACTTGCGGCCGGGATTCTAGAGGAGAATCACCTCCCCCCCTCTCCAGCCACTGAAAATAAGCAGCTCTGCCCCTGCTGCTCCCCTGGGGCTGCGCAGCAGTTCTCACCCTCCCGCTTGCGGCTGGGATTCTGGAGGAGAACCACCTCCCCCCCCTTGCCAGCCACCGAAAATAAGCAGCTCTGCCCCTGCTGCTCCCCTGGGGCTGCGCAGCAGTTCTCACCCTCCCGCTTGCGGCTGGGATTCTGGAGGAGAACCACCTCCCCCCCTCACCAGCCACCAAAAATAAGCAGCTCTGCCCCTGCTGCTCCCCTGGGGCTGCCAGCTTGCGGCTGGGATTCTGGAGGAGAATCCTCCAGTTACAGCATGCAGGTAGAGGAGAAGCGGGAAGTGCTTTTTGCACCCCCCAGCTCGTTCACTGCGGGAAAGAGAGGGCGCTTGGAAGAGCTTGGAGGGCAGGCTCCGTTTTGGTGGCCGATCACTGTTGGGCCGCATAGTTCAGCGGGGAGGCTACCATAGGGAGACCTATTTGGAGGCACCTGGATGGGGCGAGTCCCACCTAATTCGGCTACGAACAAGCTGGGGACACGAAAAGCACTTCCCACTTCTCTACCTGCATGCTGTAACTGGAGGATTCTCCTCCAGAATCCTGGCTGCAAGCTGGCAGCCCCAGGGGAGCAGCAGAAGCAGAGCTGCTTGTTTCTGGTGGCTGGTGAGGGGCGGTAAGGTGGTTCTCCTTTAGAATCCCGGCCGCAAGTGGGAGGCCGCCCCCTCCCCTTGCCCGCCACCAAAAACAAGCAGCTCTGCCCCTGCTGCTCCCCTGGGGCCGCGCAGCGGTTCTTACCCTCCCGCTTGCGGCCGGGCCCTTGCCAGCCACCAGAAACAAGCAGCTCTGCCCCTGCTGCTCTCCTGGGGCCGCGCAGCAGTTCTTACCCTCCCGCTTGCAACCGGGATTCTGGAGGAGAACCACCTTTCCCCCCCCCTCGCCAGCCACCAGAAACAAGCAGCTCTGCCCCTGCTGCTCCCCTGGGGCCACACAGCAGTTCTTACCCTCCCGCTTGTGGCCGGGCTTCTGGAGGAGAACCACCTCCCTCTCCCCTCGCCCGCCACCAAAAACAAGCAACTCTGCCCTTGCTGCTCCCCTGGGGCTGCCAGCTTGCGGTCGGGATTTTGGAGGAGAATCCTCCAGTTACAGCATGCAGGTAGAGGAGAAGTGGGAAGCGCTTTTCGTGCCCCCAGCTCGTTCGCTGCTGGTCTGGCTTCCCGCTTCTCCTCTACCTGCATGCTGTTACCAGCTCTACCTGGGTGGATCCGGCCGCTATCTGGGTGGATCCTGGGCAGCGCGGCACTGCAACGCGAAGGCGGCTGTGTCCAGCCAGCCAGCCAGACCTGCCAGCCACCCCCCCATGCCAGGGTGGCCTCGGGTAGTGGCGTCTTGTTGGTAGTGGGGGGGTGCAGAGCCAGTAACAGCATGCAGGTAGAGAAGCGGGAAGAGCTTTTCGCGCTCGGTTCGCTGCAGGAAAAAGCGGGCATTCGGAAGAGCAGGCTCCATTTGGGTGGGGATCACTGTCGGGTAGCGTAGTTCAACGGGGAGGCTACCATAGGGAGACCCGTTTGGAAGGACCTGGGTGGGTCGAGTCCCGCGTAATTTGTTTTTTCCTTTCCAGACCAGCTCCAAGCAAGCGATGCAGGCGGCAGCGCAAGAGCTGCTGAAGTTTGTGCACCGCTTGCTTGGAACTGGTCTGGAAAGGAAAAAAGCCTCTGGTGGGGAGGGAGGGAAACAATGGCAGGGAAACAGGGACGTGACGATGGCCCGGACTGCCTGTGGCCACGGAAGAAGCCCGCTTGGTCAGGGAGGGAGGGAAGCCGCGGCTTACCTTGCTCTGCTCCCTGAGGAAGTGACCGCCGGGATCCCCAAACCAGACCAGCTGGCCTGTGCGCATGCGCACTCTGGAAACAGGAAGATCATCTTCTTGGAGCACGCATGCGCAATGGGCAGCTGCTCTTTCAGTTTCCAGCATGCCCATGCACATGAAAACCAGCTGGCCCACACACACACACACACACACATATATATATATATATATATATATATATATATATATCACATACAACTCCAACCATTATTGTTTGTAAATCATTATTCATGGGTTAACATTTAAACATGTGAACAGCCAATTTAATTTCCTCAAAAAAATCAAGGCTGATCACTACAGATTAGCTGTATGTATCAAATTGGTGAGTTTATTCCATGCTTCCAGGCTGATTCCTATATGGAAAGAAGCTAATCTATACACATATTCATATTAAATGAATGGGACATTGGGAAAATATATACTTGCATCAGGCAGACCCATAGCCATAAATAATTGCTGGGCAAATACGATAGCCCATCTACAAAATGAAATTAAAAAGAAATAATAGAAATCCTCTGTAAATGGGTGGCAAATGCTTGTTTTGTTTATTCATATTAGAAAGTAGCTTATGCTGATATATATTATGAGTTTGTCAATTATGTCTGCTTCTGGCATGTCTCAAATAATATCTATATTGCTTGAGGCAGTAGTGAAATCCAAATTTTTTTACTACCAGTTCTGTGGGCGTGGCTTGGTGGGCGTGGTGTGGCTTGGTGGGCATGGCAGGGGACGGATACTGCAAAATCTCCATTCCCACCTCACTCCAGGGGAAGGATACTGCAAAATCCTCATTCCTTGCCCACTCCTGGGGGAAGGATATTGCAAAATCTCCATTCCCACCCCACTCTGGGGCCAGCCAGAGGTGGTATATGCTGGTTCTCCGAACTACTCAAAATTTCTGTTACCAGTTCTCTGAACTACTCAAAATTTCTGCTACCGGTTCTCCAGAACCTGTCAGAACCTGCTGGATTTCACCCCTGGCTTGAGGCTCTAAAGCAGAACAACAAGCTTCATACCTGACCCATTTGGTCAATTGCCATCTTGTTTCTTTGTTTCTTCACTGAAACAACAAATTTCCCTTCATTCAAAACCCAACACTAATGACACGGTAAAAACACAACAAAGATTCCCAGAAAGTCAGGATTCATGCAGTAGGTAGGTCACAAGTTAACACCAGTTAATTTTGGCTACATGGACAGTTGCAAGAAATGGATAAGAGCACTTAGTAATATTGCTCTTTTAGAACTAGTAGATGTTTTGAAATTATGTACATCTGTGAAAAATTATTGGGAATGCTTTTAAGTTACCAATTTCATTCAGGATTGTTTTTCATATTAAACCTGAGATATATATAGACCGTTGACCCTATGGGATAGTCTCTGCTTCTGAATTCCATTATATTTGGACATATTGAAAAAAAATGAAAATAATATGTGCATTCTCTGTAGATAAATAATGGGAAGGGGATTGCCATACACATCTCTGTGATATATGCAAATGCTGGGGTTTGGGTTATAAGTTTTGCTAATTTTCCTTGACTATACTTGATAACTTTGTGCCTTGCTAGGGGAAAACAAATCATTATTCAATAATTATTTGAATGGTGACTGTATAAATGATGTGATCAGCTGAAATCACATGGTGTATTAGAAATAAAGATACTTTAAAAACACTTCTAAGAACTCATTTCCCCCCTAATTTTCTACATAAATGAGTGTAATGAACCTACTTGAATTTTGCAATCATTTATAAACTAAGTCTCCAAAAGTGATTGCTCTATCCATAAGAATAGCCATGATACAACACAATATTTTAATCACAATTGCTCCAATTCGGTTAAGACCTTGAGGAATGGATAACTCAGCACTGGCAGGAGTTGCATTTAATTTTTCATTAGGCTTATTTGAAAAGTTGGTTTTGTTTGTCCAAGATGTTGGGGTAGATTTCCCAACACAAAGGATACAAAAATATTGGTTGTGGAAACTGGTCTCCCTTACAATCAAAATAACACTGCACAGCCCAGCAACAAAACAGAAGAGGATGGCCCCACAGCTGCCCTGGCAGACCATTCGGAGCCAATCAGATTGCTAACCTCAACTATGTTTATCTTAAGCTGCGTCCTCTGTGGGTGATTCCATGTCCATGTGGAATGTTGGCATATCACAGAAAACACCACTTTTACATTGGAGCAATGGGTGGAAGCTCATCAGATGGAAATTCAACCTGGAAATAAAGTGGAATTTCCCGACGGTAAGAACAATTAATCAGTGCAACAGCTTGCATCCTGAAGCTGTGGGTGCTTCATTGCTGGAGGTTTTCAAAAGAAGATTGGACAACATCAGGAGAATGTACCCGCAAGAAATGGTTAAGTGGGATATCTGTCCTGGGGCCACAAGGCTACCCAGAAGGACTCAATAATAGGCATGCTCAGGGAACAAAAAGCAGAGAATCACATTTGAATGTACTGTATATGTAAAGCCAGATGCCTTATCACATTTTAGAGCAGAAGTAGAGAATTATTTATAGGACAGAGGCTGCAATTCAACTGGGGAAAGGACCAAGGGAGACCTGACATTATGATGATCTCATCATTGATCTTAAGGTTGGAAATTGACATTTGATCTCACATACACCTTACACCACTTCTGTTTTTTTAACAAAGAAATTATGCAAACAAAATTAGTCCTTTCACTAAGGACTAATTATTACATCAGGGTGCTTAAGAGATTGTGAATTAAAAGCTGGAAAGTGCTTAGACTTAGAATAACTTTGAATGTACACTAATCGGCATACATTAAAATGAAATTTTGCATACAGCATGTGGCCTTCAAATAGCTCATCCATATTTTAGAGTAATTGCATAAAGCAATTTACTTGCAATCAATAACTAAGTTACACATTTGGTCAAGCACTATTTAAAGATCAATAGAATGTTCTTTTAATATACTAGGAATGTCTACCAAGGGGTGCTATCTATTAAGCATTCATGTTTTCAGGTCAGTAGGTCTTAGAACCAATTTAGTCACTAGTTTTGTGAGATGAGCTATGTACATTTGAAAAAATAAATAAAATGTATTGTTTTAGGAAGATCTCAGGCAAGTGGTCATTTGGTCTTTAATATGTTGACAATCTACTAGGGAAAAATGGCAGGGGATAGATAGCACGTTGCTGCTATAATACCTTTTGCTTAAATGCTGTGCCTGCAAATTCCTTTTAGGAGGGTGGGGAGGTTTTAAATCAGGCCAAATATGTTTACCTGAATTTTATTTTATTTAAATAAATCTTTAAAAAATTAGATGAGCATTAGTTGGTCTTTGGGTCATCCCACCCACACCAGACCTTAACCCAATTCAAGACACAGCCCCATCACAATGTGGTCATCATGTATGTGAAAAGGTAGTAAATGAGAAGTCCCCTTCTATTTCCAATAAAGCCAAATTTCTAGATGTAAATGACAGCAGGAAAGGAGGTATAGAGAAGGGAGTGACCATTGTATACAGAGAATTCCAAGTAAAATCAATAGGCAGCTCAGTTAAAACTGCTTCTGCTTGCTTGCCTGAGATCTTGGTTTCATGGTCATAGTGTTTGGAGGTGTATCATCTACACATTCTCCTAGGCAGCTTATAGAGAGGCCTTTATTGTTTCTCTTCTCACCCGGCCCCCTTTCAGGGTTTAAGTCAGTTTTATGTGTAATTGAAAAACAGTTGTTTTGCATTGACTGCTGTGCTGTTCAATGAAGGACAATGAGCCATTGATAATGTCCATCCTCTAGCCAGCAAATGAGAAATTATCTAGACCTTAACGATATTCATAAATGTATTTATCAAAAGTTCTCAAATACAATAAAAGTATGGATCCACGAACAACTCTAAGTCTCAAAATGGCACTTTAATCATGGTTTGCACCATTTTCCAGAGGGATTTTCTGCATAACAAAAACAATCTAGATCCGTGATGGTAAACCTATGGCACGCGTGCCAGAAGTGGCACACAGTGCCCTCTCTGATGGCCCGCGAGCCGTCGCCCCAGTTCAGCTCTGCTGCGCATGCGCGTGCGCCTCCCACAGCCAGCTGGTCGTTGGATCTCTGCCATGCATGAGTGAGGGAGAGGTGTGTGCAGGGGGGGTCGCACATGCATGCGTGGGGGATCACGCGCATGTGTGGTGGCGGGGCATGTGCGGGAAGTCATGTTTGCATGCACGGGGGGACGGGGCGCGTGTGTGGGAGTTGCGAGCGCATGTGCAGGGGGCACATGCGGGGTCACGTGCATGCATGGGGGGCAGGGCACATGTGTGGGGGCCGCGTGCGCCTTGCATTTTGGGGGTTGGGCACGTGCACGCACATTTGCGCGCATGCGCACACGCTTTGGGCACTCGGTCCAGAAAATGTTAGCCATCACTGATCTAGGTGATTCAAAAACAATTGTTATTGGTAGATTGGCATTACATTAACAAAAGCAGGAAAAGAGAATGGTACAAATGCCCATTTATCATCAGATTTTAATAGATTGTACTTTATTAATGCAACAATACTATAATGCACCAAGATCAAAGTGGGCACCAAATGGTTTATTAGCTCAACTAAAGGAAAACAGTACTGTTAATAAATGAACAAGGTTATCATAACCCAGTAACTGGAAACAAAGTGAAAAATTTAAAATAGCACTATTATTTTATAGGAATGTAAATACCTCAGAAATAAATAGGAAAAGGTGCATTCGAGCACAAGAGTATTAATGTACCATCTGCTTGCAAATCTTTAAACCTGACACATCAATACCTAGCGCTCCTCTGCAGCTGCCTCATGACCCAGAGAAATGGTGTGGCTGCTTTAAAGAGATACAAACAGTTAATGACACTCAAAGCGCCTTTTGGAATTTTAATCCAAAGCATTGCAATAATTTAACAGTTTAAGCTATTTTATTGCAACGAAAGTAGGAATTCCTGAATTCCCATTAAATTTTTTTAAACATTTAATACTGGATTTATGTGCACATATGAGAAAGAGGAAAGTGTAAGCTGTGAAATATGAAGATTTCAAGATTAAAAAAAACCTGATTGTAATAGATTAGAAAACAACATATTTTACTGAGGTTAACAGAATAAGGTTAAGCGATCTGTTTAAGCTACATTGATTTATATCACATTTTAAATGGGAAATTTAATTTATTATTAATTTATTAATTTATTAATTAATAATAAATTAATTATTAATTTATTATTTATTTTTTCAAATAGTCATTATTTTTGTCAAATAGTCATTATTTTTTCATACTTGTCTAGGATGGAAAGGGGAAGAATCAGAAAAAAATCATTCATTTGCACATTTTATTCTCTCAGACATATACCTACATATACAACACTTGTCATTACTTTTAAATATATTTCTGAAGCATTTCCCCCCCCCCCAAATCAATATTTATAATACTGGGAATAAGTAAGAAGTAACTATCTTTATTTCTGATACAAAGCAAGATAAACTGCACTTTCATTTCTCTCATAAAAGTCGATACTGCTCCTTGCTTAAAATTCAAGATATCTGAACATTTCCTATATTAGTTTAGAAGTTCAACAAATGTACTGTTTCTTTTCACATCACTTCCAGATAAGCTGCAAAGGGTCATATGGGAGAATAATTACATATGTTTATATTTACTCCAGTATGTTAATATGAATAACATTATAAACATATTTTTACACTGGATGTATCTGCAGAATAATGTCCTCGAACCAGTTTTTAAGAATTAAAAAAGTAATTTTTATAAAGAAATTTAATCATAAAGAAGTAGAATCATGTAGCTGTCCTTTAGTGAGTTTTTTTTCTTCAAACTTCACACCCAAGTGGTAAAGCAGAACACCTTTCACTGTATTCTTTCACTTGTTATTTTAAAAAAATAAGAGTCTAGTATTTTGGCCTGTATTTTTGTAAACCCTGCAGATAGGCATAACATGTGTAAAACTAAGACACAAGGCTAGGGATTTTTCACCTCATGGCAATGCAGCAGTTAAATGTGTAACCAGCAGAAGGCACTAAAGCTTTGATTCTGAAGTTCTTACTCTTAAAACAAGCCTGTCGGTTTCAGTCATTTAATCCAGTGTGAGAGATTCAAGGATTGTGGACTGGATTGAATTGAATCATACAAGTATAACATGGGGTAAGAGGGCAACAAGTTTAACAAGGGGCATTTCGGAAAACAGAATTGTTCCCCATGATCACAAAGGCATGAAAATGGCACCTCTTTACATAAGTAACTCCTATAATTCACCCCTCCAGTACATTTAGACATGCAACCTTACACAATAAGGCAACACAAACAGGAAGTGATTGGTTTGGGACATCTTTGCTGGGTATTGTGAAGTGTTGTTTCATCCTTAGTGCATGTATGTCAGCTACCCTGGTACAATGGCAAAATACTGCTGCATCTTCAGAGGCAAACAGCAAAAGCCAAACAATTAACAAGTTTAATTCATCTGCAGCAACTGGCAAGTTATTGGCAGGACAAAGCTTCACCCTTCTTCATTCTGAAGTAGCTCAGTATTTTATCCAACCTGCCACTAAAAGCAAAAAACACAGAAATGAATATTAGCTACTTTTTACGGGTAAGGACATTATTCAATTTCTCACCTGCGAGCATAAACTTGTTTTATTCCAACTCCTACCCCACCTTTCCAGGCTACTTTTAGATTATGAAAAATCTTCCTTAAATATAGTATTTTGAAGGGAAAAAAATAAGTAATAATGATACTTGTTTTCTAATGCATTTGAGTTTTATTGTATTCCAAACAACAATGCTGGACCATGAGTATACGTAAAGGAAGCAAATGCATTTTAAGATACAAGGAAAAGTTGTTGTGCAAGAGAAGTAAAGATTTATGCAGCAATTACAATGATCACATTTAAAATAAAGTCTGCGTGAATCCATCACACTTATATCCTGACATTAGTTTAGCTATTTCAGCTTTAAATGGAATTCCTATCCAAAAAAGATGGGAGCACTTCAGAACTGCCCCGACAGGCTCACATTCAATGCTCATGAAAATTCTCAGTCATCAGGTAGAGTTGTCTGGAAGCTGAGCCATGGCAAATGGACTTCTTTTCTTTTTTGGTTTAAGACTTGGATAAGCAGCAAAATGTTTCACACCAAAAAAAGGAAAGGAGTTGCCATGACTCAACTTCCAGACATCTCTACCTCGAGACTCTATCTCAAATCTATACACAAGAAGAAAGCAATGATCTTGACAAGATAATTGATCAAGCCATCATATGATGTGAACATGGGACCAAATGTGTGAACAGAACTTAAGGCAGTGATGGCGAACCTTTTTTTCTCGGGTGCCAAAAGGGCGCGCACGTGCGCTATCGCGCGTGTGTGTGCCCACACCCATAATGCAATGCCCTCCCCCCGCACATGCATGCACAACCCCCCTGCGCTGCCCCCCCGTGCATGCACGCAGAGCTCACTGAAGCCTCCGGACTTCCGGTAGGCCCGTTGGCGCCATTTTTTGCCCTCCCCAGGCTTCAGGAAAGCCTCCTGAAGCCGGGTGAGGGTGAAAAACGGCCCAATGGTCCAACCAGAAGTTCATTTCTGAACTTCTGGTAGGCCTGTTGGGTCCGTTTTTCGCCATCCACAGGCTCCGGAGGCTTTCCTGAATCCTGGGGAAGGCGAAAACGACCTGCCCCCGCCCTCCGGAAGGCCGAAAATCAGCTGGACAGCACACACATGCGCGCTAGAGCTGACATAGGGCAACGCCTCACGTGCCCTCAGATATGGCTCCGCGTCCACCTGTGGCATGCGTGCCATAGGTTCGCCATCATGGGCTTAAGGGATCTGTCCAAGAAATTTCAATTGTCTGGACAAAATGCTAAAGTCATTTAGCCTAAAGTTTCAATACACAAAGTGACTGATATCAAGCCAGGTACATTGATACGTTTTATGAGATACTGAGAAAAAAAAAATCAGAAGAAAGAGCCTTCACACCCTATCTATTAGACTGGCAATATAAGAAACAATAGGCTGGAAGATCCTGGCCTTTGATCTTATCCATCCAAATTTGATTCTTCACTTCTTACCCTTAGGTTGCCTTTTTCTGGTTCATGGCTTCCAGATTCAAGACGTTTCTCCATTTCTTCTTGTTTTCGTTTTTTTTGTTCCACAGAAGAGAGATTCTTAATACCACGAGACGCAGCCTTTGGAAAAGAAACAACAGGGGACATTACATTACATCCCATTTTTCTACAATCACAGCAAAATAAATTTAGTTCTCTAATCTGTATTCCATATAGAACTCCAATAAATCCGTATTAAATTTACATAACCTTACTTAGAAGAGTGATAACATATGACTGTAAAAGCATGGGCTTGAACAAAAAAAAAATCATATAGGAAAAAAAATTGGAAGCATTTGGACAAGTTTTATTCTCCCACCCCACCCCACCCCCAGAAATGAGGAGGGCCAGGAAGCATATTTTGAAGCCTCCTTGACAAGCAATTCTAAGTAGGGTTTTTCTTCCCCAATAGATGGCTATTTTATTATTTTTATTTATTTATTAAAGGTATGTGCCATCCATTTCACTGATAAGGAGATTCTTATCAAATAGGGGTGAGAAAATATGCTATATATACATGTTCTTCCTTTGATAAATAGGATTATTGCTACTTATCGGCAGTCCATCAATTAGTCACAACTGTCTTACGCATGCTATTCCTGTTCACATTTTCTCTAATGCAGATGTTAAAAAGAAGCAACTGACAGGAATTTGACACCTGCTAAAAAGCAAAGGCAAAATTTCTCATTCCATTGAAGAATTGGAAAAAACCAACACCCACTGCACTTTCATGTTAAAAAAGAAAAAACTGAAATTGCCTGAATTAGCTGTTGCTTCTGCCTGCAGTTATTTCTTTTCTATAGAATTGAACCTACCTATTCAAGCCTAGCATAGAACAGAAGAGAATGAAACAGGAACAAATATTTTCTTGTTTAAAAAGAAGAGGTCTAGGACTTGTAATCATGGAGAGGACTGGGCAGATATCTAGCAGGTACATTTTCTTTGCTCTACCTAAATCTACAATCTGCAAAAGACTAGCTAAATGTCTATGGAGATTCTCAGTCATCCAGGTCATGGTTGTCCCAAAGGTGCCTTTTTTTCAAGAGGCAAATGGACTTTCTGGTTTTTCTTTGAAGACGTTTCACTTCTCATCCAAGAAGCTTCTTCAGCTCTGACTGGATGGTGGGGAAGATGCAAATGACCAGCTGTCTGCAAGGAGTATAAATCCTTCCATTCCCCACCATCCAGTCAGAGCTGAAGAAGCTTCTTGGATGAGAAGCGAAACGTCTTCAAAGAAAAACCAAAAAGTCCAGTTGCCTCTTTAAAAAAAAAGCACCTTTGGGACAAAAGACTAGCTAGTTTTTCCTCTTACTTTGGGGGACAATCCCAATTTCTTACTCATTTTTTAAATTAACTGCAGACTCAGCTGTGGTAGTTTTTGTGGAAAAAAACTACCCTAAAATACATTAAATTCACAGAAGAGGCAGGAAATACCATGCAGAAATTAAGATTTTTTTTCCAGAATGTGTCAGGAAGTACTTGAAAAAGCTGTCTTAACTTGTATTTATTCCCCCCCCCCCCCGTTGTTTTTCCTGATCTTATGCCAAAACTAAATATGTGATTTAAGAAAAAACTTAATTGTGATTTTGGTATTATTTTACAGGTTCTCTCCTTTGCTGCAAAGAGGATTTTTGTAATAGTGGTGGTGGCAGGGAGGGATTTGCGCCAGAAAAATGTATAGCAGTGTTGAGAGCATCAAACGGGAGGCCTCCCACCATAAAGAAATGGGTTGGTTCAAGCGAAGAGTCATTTATAAGTATTATCTTTTTGGTCAACATTCAAATACTAAGGCAAAGTTTGGGCAGTGTGTTTGAAAGAACACCAATCTGTCAGGAATCCTGAACTTTGGTATTTTAGCTTTATTTAAGTCAGTGATGCCTGCACATTTAATCTTGAGATTCTCAGCCCAACTCCTCTCCATATGCATTGGAATAATAAATTTGAGCTACTTCTGTTACCTCTTCTTGTGTTTCTTCAAGGACATCATTGATATTTGGATTGTTTTAGACATAAGAGCCTATTAATCTGCAGGTCTTGCTCTATAAATTACTATGAACAGATCCCCTAACACCATTGCAAACATTATCTCGTTGCTTCTTACTACACATATCCACGATCTTACCACTTCTCATTAATAAACACTGGGTACTTATTTTCTGGAAAGTTAGTTGTAGTGCTAAGTTTCAGTATAACTTAAGACAAACCCCGTTGCCAATAGTATAATAATTTGCCAGTTTGCATTCTTAAGAGATGCTGTTTCCAGGAAAGCAATAGCAATAGCACTTAGACTTATATACCGCTTTACAGTGCTTTACAGCCCTCTCTAAGCGGTTTACAGAGTTAGCATATTGCCCCCAACAATCTGGGTCCTCATTTTACCCACCTCGGAAGGATGGAAGGCTGAGTCAACCTTGAGCCGGTGAGATTTGAACCGCCGAACTGCAGCTAGCAGTCAGCTGAAGTAGCCTGCAGTGCTGCACTCTAACCACTGCGCCACCTCGGCTCCCACAGATCTTTCTATTGTTCACATTCATTATACGAGAAGGTTTTCTTTTAATCTATTGCTGTTCCAAATATCCAATTACCTCCATTTGTCTTTTTTCTGCTGCTTCTGCAAGTTGCTGCCTTCTAATTTCCTGAAGAAAACATATAAATATGATTACAAAGGTATTTCACGTCACCTATGCAGAGATAAAAGACGGGATTTCCTAAGGGTTTTCCAAATGTATTAGAACCTTTCCAAATCCTAGAAATGAGCATTAAGTTTTTTAAAATGCCAATTCTGCTCACATTATTTAATGTTGACAAAGAGAATTGCCAGAGAGAAATCCTTAGTCACCATAAAGAGCCAGGTACTTTCACCGCTGGGGGTTCTCTCATCCACATAAAACCAAGCAGAAACATTTCACAGGTCATTAAACTACACATATGAAAGACTAAACGGTGCTTCCAGCTGAATAAGTGAAAAACCCTTTTTGTTAGCTACTTTTACCTTGAGTTTGTTATTTCTGTTTTGGGCCAATCAAAATTCCAGCCAATAGTCAGAAGTCAAATAAATCAGCTTGCCTCATCTTCAATTTACAGTATGTACCAGTGGGAATTAAATCTGCATAGAAAAAAGCAGATTTTCTGATAGTATTTATTTTATTTATTTATAAATAAAATAATTGTTTATTTAAATTTACATGATGTTCATCTCCCTGTTACAATGATTTTGGGTGGCTTCCAATATTTGATCCTGCAAGAATATTTTATCAGCTACATTACAATCTTAATGTGATCTTGGTAATAGGATATAGGGTTGAATGTCAGTGACTTTCCTTGCTAACTTTTGTGTATTGTATATTTAGAAGAATAGTGTGGAAGGAGATTATAAGCGTGTTCGATTGAAGAAACTTTCACTTTATCATGGGGAAAAAATGTTTTTGGATCCCTTTGAGATATTCCCAGAATGCCTCTGGATCCCAAATAGCTCTCATAAACTTTCTTAGAAAATTCAAATGATGAGTGGCTGCAACTCCATATTGTGGAACTGTGCCTGCTTGTCACAACAAAGAAGAGGGTTAATGCACAGCATTTTGTAGCAAGGGCAGATAAAAGAAGATCACAAATTGCTTTCTAGCAAATTAATGCTTATATCAGTGAATATATTTATTTATTTATTTATAATTTCAACTTCTACAGCTGATCTCTTATATACAACTCTGGGTGGCTTTCAACGATTAAAAACAATAACATAAAAATATAGAGGTGGCTACGTCAGAGTGGGTAGGATAGAAGCCAAACAATTATCAACAAACAACTGAATAGTGGCTCACACACTGTCCTGGCTCACCACTGTGGAAAAAGCTGAGACTTTAGGACTCTGCTGAAGTCAGACAGGGTCAGAATTTTGCAAACTTTGGGGTAAATGCTATTCTAGAGGGCAGAGGCAGCAAAAAATGATGTGATCTGAAGCATACTAACTCAGCTGTAATTTTTCAGATGGGCAGAGGTAACTTGAGGCAGAAAAATCTTGCAAATATTCAGGGTCCATGCTACGAAGGGCTTTAAATTGGTTGGGCCCAATGGCAGTTCTTTTCTGAACAGGCTGAATAGCCCTTCATACCATTTTGTGAGGCAGCCCCACAGCATGTTCTCCAACACATGACTCCCAACCCCTAAAGTTTTGGATCTTGTGCATTAAAGGAAAACGAGTTACTTGACTCTTCTGAAATAAGGAAGTTATTGTGTGAGGACCTTTCAGTAAGCTGGAAGTGGACAACACCATTGCATTAACTCTCCTTGAACTCACATGACTATCTGGCATCTCCTCAGTTTCTCCTGTGCGCTGCGGGAGAGTCCAAGCATGGGTTAAACTTCTGTCGGGTGCCTAGGGACTGAGTTAAAAATAGATCTGAACACGCCCTCTCTGTTCCACCGACTTCAGTTTTTCAAACTCAGTCGAGCCTAGAGGGACGGTTTTTTCCTATCTCCTTAACTCAATCTCGAGAAAATCTGACAAAAGTTTATTTCTGCGTGGACTCTTCTTGAGCACTTAACATCTGCAGCGTCAACAGGAGAGCGGGCGATTCGAGGAGGCTTCCTCGTCGCCCTGCGACTACTTCTTGCTGCCAGCGTGTGTGCTGGTTTCCCTGGTCCGCCGGCAAGAACCGCCACCACCAAACAGCTGAAGCAGCCGGAGTCCCTGCCCATTCTTTGGGCCATACTCCTTGAAGACAGCCGGAGTCCCTGCCCGATCTTCGGGCCATACTCCTTGGAGACAGCTGGAGTCCCTGCCCGATCTTGGGCCATACTCCTTCGAGCAGAGCAGCGCAGAGACTCCAGAAACTAACAAACACCACCTTTTGAGGCTTTGAGGTTTGAGGCGCTGGGAGAGAGCGCAAGCACAGAGACATCAGTGGAAGCGCCGGGGTGAGTCAGCTCCCCTTACGGGTGCCATTTTGGCCGCTGAGACATTCGTCGTCCTAGTCTCCTTGGCGGTGGCCATTTTGGACGATCGCGATCGCCATTTTATGCACCAGAAGCAATTATCCAGCCTCACAACTAAGCTGTGCTAATTTATTCAGCCTCCCAATTGCTTGTCGCTGGAGGGAGACTGCTGCAAGCCGCCCGCTCGCCGCTAGCCGCGGAGCCTGAGTGAGTGTGCTGATCCCCAGGGCCCCGGTAGGACAGCCACCGCTAATCCCTGAGCGTGTCACAGGAGTCCCTGCCTTGGGGCCATACTCCCTTGCTCCAGGAATCCCTGCCTTCGGCTATACTCCTCACCGGTTATCACCAGAGAGAGCCAGAGGCTTTGTAATCCTTCTCGGCCTCCTTATCAGGCGTCTTGCCCCCAAGATGGGCTAACAGGCATGGGGGAGAAGAGGCCTCCACTTCATCCGGCACCACTTCTAAGGTGTCTGGAGGCAAGGGCCAAAGGTCCACCAAAGGGGCCCCTAAGCAGAGTAGGTCCTCAAAAGCTACCTCAAAGGAGACATCAGCAGCGGCTATTAAGGATGCAGAGTGGCGTTTATGAGCATTGGAGGAACAGTTCTCTAAGGCTCAAAAGCAGGCCAAAGCCGTCCATCAGCCGCCTTCTGCCTCGCAAGAGGAGGTGTTTATTCCCCCCGAGACTGCTCTCCCTGGGACTGCGACCGACCAAGACTGGTCACCTGATCACCTTAACCGGTTTCAAGATATTAGACCGGAGGTGCCACATTTGCAAGATGACCCTGCTCTAGGGTCCAACCTTGCTACATTACCAGCTCCCTCCTCTGTTAGGAAGGCAATTCCATCTGCCACCTTTACCCCCACGGCTGCGGGCCTCCGCCCTGGGGATGACCAGATGCAGGGCCTCCCACAGGACATGCAGGACATGATAGCTAATGCCTTTTCCCAAGGTATGGCTGTTGGCCTTCAGCAGAGGAATATTTACTCTGAGACTCAAGCGCAGATGCAGGAGGCATGGCCCAATCTAGTGACTCCTTGCTCTCACCACTCTTCAGTTCGGAGTGAGGAATCCCTTAGGGGGGAGGGGAGCATCATTGATGAAGACCTGTCAGACGATGAGGGCTTGCTCCCAGAACAGCCAGTCTTTTCAGGTCTATTCAAGCCAGCCCTGTTTAAGACTCTCTTATTCAAGGCCAAATCCACTGCGAATTTAGGCGTGACCGAAGCACCGATAGACCCTTCCATGGGCATCGACCCAGCAGAGGGTTTGTTTTCTGAACCTGTCCAGGAGAAGGAATCTATTCCATCTTCCAAAATTTTCCTGGACACTATACAGAGGCAATGGTCTCAGCCTGCTGCAATATCTGACCCGTCCTCTTCAGATCACAAGCTTTATGGTTTGGGGGCGGACCTGGAGGAGCTCTTGCAACACCCAGCGGTGGACGCCCCAGTGGCTAATTTCGTTTCATCTGCCATTCTCCCCACCAAAATTTCAGAGGGGCTAAAGTCTGAAGACCGCAAAGCAGAGGCCACCTTACGTAGGACCCACCAAGCGGCTGCTTGGTCTATCAGAGCAGCTACCGCTGCTTCGTTCTTTAATAGGACTTCCATCTTGTGGATTAAGCAGATGCAGTCCAGGGTAGCCCCTGATGACTCTCGCCTGTGGCAAGACTTAAATAAGCTTTTAGCAGCAGCAGAGTTCTCTGCGGACACGACACTTAACTCTGCCAAGTTCGCGTCCCATGCCATGGCATCTAATATAACTTCTCGCCACCTCCTGTGGCTTCGCCATTGGCAAGCAGATATGCACTCTAAATGGCACCTGGCGGCTGTTCCCTTCAAGGGAGGCAATCTATTTGGCGACTCTCTGGACTCGATCCTTGTCGAGAACAGAGATAAGAGAAAGGTGCTGTCCTACATCCACCGGAGGGCGAATTGCCGTCCGGCGCCTTATTTCCACTGGCAGCCCTTTCAGCCAGATATGACCTTTCGCGCCCCCAGTACCAAAGGCCTTATTATCAGGGGGCAGACAGACCACAGGATAGATCCACCGGCAGAGACAGAGGCAGGCAGTTTAGTCAATCAAGAAGGCCATTTTGAGGCTTCGGTTCCCGGGCCTTTCGTAAGTCCAAGTGACTCCAAGGCAGAGACTCCCATAGGCGGCAGATTACAACACTTCACTGCTCAATGGGAGATAATCACCTCAGATGCCTGGGCTCTCCAGACAGTAAAATTCGGACTCACGCTGGAATTTCACTCCAGACCCCCGAGGCACTTTATCCAGTGTCCCACTCCGTCCAGTGTCATCAAACGGGCCCTCACGGAGCCCAAAATTCGTCACTTGCTGGATATTTTGGCCATAGAGTGGGTTCCCTCGGGACAGGAGAGACTAGGTTTCTATTCCATCTTATTCCTAGTCCCCAAAAGCTCAGGGGTGGGGTGGGGGGTGGAGAGCTATCCTAGATTTGAAGCAGCTCAATGTCCATGTGGCGTACAAGCGCTTCAAAATGCAATCCCTGAAGTCCATCCTGGGATGCATCAGACACCACGATTGGCTTATGTCCATAGACCTCAAGGAGGCCTACTTCCATGTGCCAGTACATTCGTCACACAGAAGGTTCCTGAAGTTCTGCCTGGCAGGGACTCATTTCCAATACTGTGCCCTGCCATTCGGCCTCTCATCGGGACCACGAACCTTCACCAAGCTCCTAGCTGTAGTGGCGGTGTACCTCAGGGCTCGTCCAATAAGACTTCAGTGTTATTTGGACGATCTCATCATCCAGTCACCATCGCCCCTGAGGGCACACGAGGACCTACTTCTGACAATTCGAACTCTACAGGCACATGGACTTTCTGTAAATTTCCAGAAAAGCCATCTGACTCCAACCGCCACGCTACTTCATCTCGGGGCTGTCATCAACACTGAGACTTGCGAGGTCTTCCTGTCGCCGGAGCGCTGAGCCTGATCCGTCAGCACAGGCGTGTTCCACTTGCTCTTCTTTCCCAACTGTTGGGAAAGTTGATTTCCTGCATAGACGTTGTGCCTTGGGCGAGGCTCCACGCTCACACGCTACAATGGTGCCTGCTACCGCATCAACGAGCAAGAACCAGCCATTCCAAAACCAAGGTACGGGTGCCAGCTGCAGTCCTTCAATTAGTGCACTGGTGGACATCCCCGGCCATTCAGAGGGGCTGTTTATTCACCCGTGTCATGATCACCACAGATGCCAGTCTGTTTGGGTGGGGGGCTCACGTCCAGTCCCAGGTGACCCAGGGACGTTGGAGCCTTTCGGACTTGACCAACACCAACATAAATTTATTGGAGCTTCGAGCAGTGCAGTAAGAGCCGAGGTGGCGCAGTGGTTAGAGTGCAGCACTGCAGGCTACTTCAGCTGACTGCTAGTTGCAGTTCGGCGGTTCAAATCTCACCGGCTCAAGGTTGACTCAGCCTTCCATCCTTCCGAGGTGGGTAAAATGAGGACCCAGATTGTTGGGGGCAATATGCTGACTCTGTGAACCGCTTAGAGAGGGCTGTAAAGCACTATGAAGCGGTATATAAGTCTAAGTGCTAGTGCTAAGTGCTACCTTGCCCTCCAACATTTCGAGGGACTCCCATGTCCTCATACTGACGGACAATGTGGCCACCCGGTCTCATATCAACCGTCAGGGGGGCACAAAATCCAGACGTCTCATGAAGGAGGCAGAGAGACTTCGACTATGGGCAGAGCTTCACGTCCGATCAATTCGGGCGGAGCACATCTCAGGCACCTCGAATGTGCAGGCGGATTGGTTAAGCCGATCCACCGTAGACCACCCAGACCTATTCGAGACTCTGTCCCAGAAATTCGGCCGACCAGCGGTGGATTTATTTGCGCATCCAACCAACACGCACCTACCGAGATTCTTTTCCAGATTCCCAGTACCGGGGGCGGAAGGGGTCAATGCCCTCCGCACTCCATGGCCACCAGGACTCTTATACGCCTTCCCTCCCCTCTCCCTTATCCCGAGGGTGATAAGGAAGATAATAACGGAGAGGGCGGAGATTCTCCTTGTCGCTCCCCATTGGCCCAGGCGTCCTTGGTATGCGGATCTGGTAGGACTCTGTGTCTCATCCCTGGAGGATTCCCGACCACAGAATCTCTCTCAGCCAGGGGGCTCTCCTCCATCCAGAGCCTCAATGGCTACAGCTAGCCATCTGGCACTTGAGAGGGACATCCTGAGGGAGGACAAATTCTCCAGGAGGGTGATACACATCATCCAGGCATCCAGACTATTCGTATTTACAACGCAACCTGGTCAGCATATTGTAATTTCTGCTCCAAATTTCAATTTGACCTGCTAGCTGCCTCCATTCCGCAGGTCCTAGAATTTTTACAGGAAGGGTTGGATAAGGGCTTAGCCTCCAACACCTCCGCAGGCAGGTTGCGGCTTTGTCAACTGTATTAAAAATTGACAACTTACAATCCTTATATCATCACCCAAGAGTGCGCAGCTTCCTAAAAGGGGCTGCTAATTTGAGACCCCAGGTTGTCCATCGCTGTCCCTCCTGGGATCTCTCCCTAGTGTTGCAAGCACTCACGTCGACACTGTTCGAACCGTTGAGAACTGTCACCCTCTGGTTCCTGACCTTTAAGACGGCTTTCCTGGTCGCAATAACCTCAGCCAGGAGGGTATCTGAATTGGCAGCACTCTCAGTGCGCCAGGACTTATGTCATTTCCACCCTGATAGGGTAGTCCTTCGCTTGGATCCCTCCTTCCTGCCAAAAGTTAACTCCTGGTTCCACCAGGCCCAGGAGGTTATATTGCCTGATTTGTCCCAAACCTAAACATCCTTTGGAACATAAATGGCATAAACTGGATGTCAGGAGGGCTCTCTGAATATATATCAAGAGGACTGCTTCATTCCGAAAGTCTGAGGCATTATTTGTTTCATTTTAACCGGCCTCCATGGGTCGTAAGGTCACCCATTCAACAGTAAGCAGCTGGTTGAAGGCGTGCATTGCCAGAGCTTATGACTGTCAGTCCAGGCCGCTACCAGGCCGAATCACAGCACATTCCACCAGAAGCGCGGCCACCTCAGCCACGCAGGCATCAATTGAAGAGATCTGCAGGGCGGCGACGTGGTTCTCGCCTTCTCCATTCATAAAGCATTACAAGCTGGACATGTTTGCCTCTTCAGAGGCAGCCTTTGGCAGATGGGTGCTACAGAGGGTCTGCTCCACCTCAGTGCCCCTGGACCAGCCTGTTCCCGCCCTGATGACTTAAGCTTGGGTATATCCCATGCTTGGACTCTCCAAGCAGCACACAGGAGAAGTAGCGTTGGCTTACCTGAACGATCTTCTCTGTCCACTGCGGGAGAGTCCAAACCCGCCCTGGCAACCATCAAGGTCCAGGGTCGATGAAAGGTCTGAACTTACTACCGTCCTCGATCTACTGGAGGTCTACGCCTTCGTTTGAAAAACTGAACTCGGTGGAACAGAGAGGGCGTGTTCAGATCTATTTTTAACTCAGTCCCTAGGCAACTGACAGAAGTTTAACCCATGCTTGGACTCTCCCCCAGCGCACAGAGAAGACCGTTCAGGTACGCCAATGCTCCTTTTCAATCAAACCTCCAATGCTATGCACACCAACTTTGGAATCAAATCCAATCATAGAAAACGAAGGACTTGCTTTTGCTTGTAGCTAAGATTTTATTAACTCTCCATCAGTCAGCTGCGCACACCAGAGTATTCTCATGCCACCCCAAACACTTCATAAAGAGTGACATTCCTACCCAGATCACTTCCTTTATAAAGAGGTCTGAAGCTATATGTGCAACCAAGCAATTATTTGACATTCCTGGGAATAAATCAAATGTTTTGAAAACAAACAGGCTTTTTCCAGCAGGGCTTATGCATCCTGCGTTTTATTCTCCCTTTGGTGTTTTTGAAAGATGGCACTGTCATTGTTATTTTGTGTGTGTGTGTGTGTGCTTATGTAGCATAGATCACTGGCACTGCAATTTTGGACCTTTGGGTACACACTGATCTGGCTCGTCCAGTGCACAAAGGCAAGATAAGTAAATAATAAAACAGACACGCCCTTACCTGTGAAAAGAACAATTGATCCTGAACTAAACAATTTAATTTGGACCACAAAACACATAGTGGTTTTTAATATTACAAGGCGGAACTTGTAATAAGTAAGTAAACTCAACAGGGCTTGGTTTTGGAGAAACCCTGGAAAAGACCGGGCTCTGCTCGTACTTCAAAGCTGTTTTTTTTTAAATACGTAATCTAACAATTAATAAATAAAGAGGAGGGGGAACAAGCTCGGCGAAGGTTTAAGGGCATTTTAAAGATGCTGCATGAAGGAGGGTTAAAAAAAATATCAAGCTGGAATTTTTCGGAAGCCGGACGCCGAACGACACCTGGGATTGCCCAGAGAAGCCAAAAGGGAGGAGGAGAAACCCCAAGCCACCACGGAACTAGTTTCGGTAGCCCGATCTCGCCCCACTTACTGGGTCCGGCGTCTCCACCACTTGGTCGGCGGCTCCCCCCAGGCACGGCAGGCACAACCCCATCCCGACCCGCCTGCAATACTTCGCCGGGCAGAGCCAAGCGGCGAGTCCAAGTCGAACCCCGCCCCGCCGTCCTTTGACCAGCGGCTCCTCCCAAGCTACCCGCCGCCAGCCTGCCTTCCTGTGCGAACCACGGACGGCGCCACCTGCCGCTCCGGAGCCGAAGGGAAGGGGGGGGGAACGCTGGAACGACCGTGGGAGAGAGCAGAGTCCCGTCTGCGTGGGATTCGGCGAGCAGGAGAGAAGGAGGAAGAGCAAAAGTAGCAGAAGTTTTAAGAACTTCTGCCGCCGCAGCGTTAGCAGTCAGGCCTGCGGTTGCCTGGGCGTCTCCGTTGGTTATTTCTCAGGCTACAGCAAATGCATCTCTTCAGCAAAGGCGGCAGGCCGGTGCTGCGAGGTTCTCCGGGCGCTGAGTGCAAGGAGGATTGCAACCGTTACCCAGAAGTAAACCTACCTGAACCCAATAGGACTTTTTCCTTCTGATTGAGTTGAGTCGTTAAGCTGGTGTGGGTTTCCTCTGGACCCTGTGCTGCCCTCATTGCCTGATTGATTTAATATGGGACCACTTAAGGTTATTCCTGGAGACCCCGATACCACTTCCCAGGAAGGACAGTCACTAGCTCCTCTTCCGAAGGGAAGGTGGCAAATTTTGGCAGATGCTGAGATGCTCACCTTTTGATCCGGGAAGACCAATATTCCCCGTGTGTCTTGGCTACTTTTATCAAGGAGAGCTCTTTCGAATCAGACTCTTGATTTGCAAGGTAGTGCTAAGATTAAGATAAGATGATAACTTTATTGTCATTTTGTTACTGCGAGCACACCGGCCCACATTAAAAATGAAAGTGTATATCTACCCAAACACATACATAACATGAGGGTGACCCTTCCTGGCCTTGTGGCTCCTGCTGGAAGAACAGGTGGCGGGCTGTGATCAGGGGGATCTTTGCACTAATTCACCTTGTGTTTCAATGGCACCCAGTCATGCTCACTGTCACTCATGCCTTAGTCATCTCTGGATTGGATGGCTTCAATGTGCTCTAGAATGCAACTTCCAGAATGTAGCAATATGTACAATTTTGGGTGATTCACAGTTTGCCCATGTTACACCGTGGTTTTCATGAGTGATGCTGTCCCCCATTTGCTTCTGGGTACAATCAAGGTGCTTGTTATCATCTATAATACCCTACATGGCACAAGACTAGGCTATTTGTGGAACCAACTCTTCCTAAGGATATCTTCCTATTCCACTGGATCAGACAGAGCACGCTCCAGATCACTTCCCTTCATTTTGTAATGTAGGATCTCGGAAAGGTGCTTTCTCTGTAATTAATCCAGCCGGTTGGAATAGCCTCCCACCTAAAATTTGAGGGTGGGGAGAGGAGTCCTACCCTTTCAGCCTTCCAGAAGTTAGTGAAGACTTGATTCTTCTCCCACCATTGGACTAAAATGGAGTTGAGTCAGGGAGTCAACGGTTGGTTATTTGGTGCCTGGTGGGAAGAGTATAGTCTGTTTTTATTGGTTGCTGTGAGTTCCTTGATCAAGCTATGAGATTACCATATAAATTCTATTAATAAACAAATAAATGCAGGGTGGGAAGGAGTTTCTACAAAGAGACTTAGATTGAAAGTTTGGTCCTTGCTCAGAACAGGCAAGCTTTTAAAAGTGGGAAGGCTTTATAATTAAAATTGTTCTATTTGCAAAGATTTGAATGGAGATTTCCCTTTATTTATTTTATTAAATGTGTAGCTGGCTTTTCTGGGTACAGAAAAACACCCAAGGCAGCTTAGAATTAAAAAAAAAACAGATTGTCATAAAAGCTATTACAATTTAAGTCAGAAAATAGTTTAAAGTTTGACACAAGAAATGTGGTTTTTGGAAAAAACAAAAAAACTACCAGGGGAGTAAGGGAGCACAGGAATCATAGACCAGCATAGAACATTCCTTGCCACTTATTGAAAGACAGAATGTGGAAGCTTTTAGGCTATTCTTATCATTTAAGCAAATTACATCTTCTCGATAAAAAGGCCCACAAATATTTCTTGCTAGTTTGAAATTGACATCGTATGAATGGACAAGAGCTAAATAAGGTCTTTCAGTTGCTAGTAGAAAGTAGCAGTAACAGCAATTGGGTTTTAAGGTTTCTTTCATCCTTAAATTATTACTCGTATTGATACAGAAATAATAATGTGATAATGTGATGTGCAGATAAATGAAAAACTGTCGAAAAGTGATCCATATGTAAAAAAAAGTGATCTGAAAGGGATTAGTATGTCCTCTTGAGTTAATAGCACAGGAATGCCACCTGTCTCCAAGAATTCGGCTTGATAAACAATATATCTTCCAGTTCAGTTTTTTATTTAAGATAATAACAATTACTTGAACAGAAAAATGGCTGAGCGCCTTAATGCTTTATTCAATTACCTTCATGATGAGTATAAAAAGATTGCTTTCCCCTTGACGTGCTTTTAAATTTTAATTTGAGTGGTTTTAGAGCACACTGGAAGTGAGAGAATGCCTCTGTAGAAATAGTAGGCAATCAGTGCTGACAGGTTAAGAACTGATATATGCCTTTAATATCCACTTCAGGGTGAGAATATTTCAATTTAGTTTCAAAGTGATATTTAATAAATCATGTAGTGCTTTGTCAAGTCAAACCTATTTTGAAAGTTTAGGGAACTGAAAAATATTACAGCAGATGTGACACAAAATCTGAACTATTAATAGAAGGATAGTAATGAAGCAAACAGAATGTTCAAATTATTATCCATTTCATCATGATAACTCCAATGCCCATGCCTGGAATCCATATGCAAGTACTGTATATACAATTACTGCATAATATAGCACCTTTATCCATTTTTCTCATGTAATACAGGTAGTCCTTGACTTATGACCACAATTGAGCCCAACATTTCTGTTAAGCAAAACAGTTAAGTGAGTTTTTCCCCGTTTTATGACCTTTCTTGCCACCAATTTTAAATGAATCACTGCAGTTGTTAGGTTGCAAACACGGTTGTTAAATGAATCTGGCTTCCCCCATTGACTTTACTTGTCAGAAGGTCGCAAAAGATAATCACAAGACCATCATAAATATGAGTCAGTTGCCAAGTCTCTTAATTTTGATCACATGACCATGGAGATGCTTCAAGAGTCGTAAGTGTGAAAAATGGTCATAAATCACTTTTTTCAGTGCCGTTGTAACTTCAAAAGGTCACTAAACAAACTGTTATAACTCAAGGACTACCTGTAGTAAGGTACCAAGCAACATGATCATGCTTCAGTTTCACAAATGATTGGACTCAGGGGTGAAATGCTCCCGGTTCAGGTGTGCCTGCTGGTCGTCGGAGAGCCGGTAGCGACGGCAGTGCGAGGCTTCGCCCACCCGCCCAGATGCCACCATTTGGGTTCTTTTACCCTCTGCGCATGCGCAGAGGGTAAAAGAACCCAAATGGCAGCGTCCGGGCGGGTGGGCAAAGCCTCACACTGCCGTCGCTACCGGCTCTCCGACAACCCGCAGGCACGCCCGAACCGGGAGCATTTCACCCCTGATTGGACTGTTCAATCCATTCAGTTCACAAACTGTTTTGTAAAAGAAAACCAAACTCATGTTCTACTTCAGGGGTGTCATACTCAAGGCCCGCGGGCCGAATCCGGTCTGCGGGGTGCTTAGATCTGGCCTGTGGGGCTGCCCTGGATACTGCGAAGGACTGGCCCACAGTGCCTCTGCCAGCAAAAATGGAGCTTGGGGAGGCCGCGCCTGGCCCATCCGGCTTCCGTTTTTGGCCGTGATGGCCTCCTGCAGCTTCTGCCAGCGAAAATGGTCAAACTGGCCATGCCCCCCCCTGGCCCCGAGATCAAACACAACCCTGTTGCGGCCCTCAATGAAATCGAGTTTGACACCCCTGTTCTAGTTTGACCATTTCAGTTGTGAACTAGATGCCTTTTCATATGATCAGATCATTTCCAAAGCTCTGTTGAAAAGGAGATCTGTGAACTCTACATAGGCCTTACTAAACGTATATTTTTTTAATCAGTAGGGCATCTAGTCTGTTTTGCTTTCTTTCTCTATAGAGGGAAAACTAACTTTAAAGCCCAGTGTGTTTAACTAAATTCATTAAGATGTTTACTAACTCCTCAGTTTAAATAAACCATTCACCTTAACTATAGTTAAGATTACAAATATATTGTAAAGCAAGTATGCTGATTCATGGACCTGTAAGCTTTTGTAAGTGCTATTGCTATTGCAGCTTGTTTTTGAGTTTGAATGGAAAGATTGGGAAACATCTTCCTTTTAAAACTTAATTTAAATACATGCAGCTTTTTTATTATTATTAAGGCCCATTCTCATGACATAGTTGTGCTATTTCAGAGTAGTAGTGGTTTTCTGATTCCTTTCTGAGACAAATAAAATCAGACTCTAATGTGATTTCCATATATTGGTTTAGCACACGCACTGTGATTATTTAATGATGGGTTATGGATTAATGTGTTGTATAATTGTAGTTTCTTGGCATCTCTCTCTCTATATATATATCTATCTACTTTACTTTACTTTTACTTTTATTTGCATTTCTATGCCGTCCAACTCCCAAGGGACTGACTATCTATCTATCTATCTATCTATCTATCTATCTATCTATCTATCTATCTATCTATCTATCTATCTATCTATCTATCTATCTATCTACCTATCTATCCTATCTATCATCTATCATCTATCTATCTATCTATCATCTATCTATCTATCATCTATCTATCTATCTATCTATCTATCTATCTATCTATCTATCTATCTATCTATCTATCTATCTATCTATCCATCCATCCATCCATCCATCCATCCATCCATTATCTATCTATCTATCTATCTATCTATCTATCTATCTATCTATCTATCTATCTATCTATCTATCTATCTATCTATCTTCTTTACTCTTCCGCTTTTTCCTTTTACTCTGAGCAATTATTCATCTTCAGCTGCCCTCCCCCATTGAATTACTGTCTTCCCAAATGTGTGCATATTGATTAATTTACTCACAATCTCTTCCTTCCTTCTTTCTCTTGGCTTTTCAACCTCAGCTTATCTAGCTATTCTAAATCTTCATTCTTTACCTGTGATGAACTTGGTTTGATTACTTGGTTGTAAGCTGCCTAGAGTCGCCTCTAGGCGAGATGGGCAGCGTATGAAATAAATAAATTCGTACGTACATACATACATACATACATACGAAAATAGTGAGTATTTGTACATAGGAAGGGAAATTGCCTATACACATTGCTCAATCTAGAAGTAACATATGCATTTGAAGCATTCTTTATGTTTTGTAAAAAAAACCACAAAAAAACACTGCAGTGTCCCATATGCACTGTGATTAGCAACTCCAGGAACTGCTGGTTCCAATGTTGCTTTTACCGGTAATCTTGGGTCATCGCTTTTCAGAATCTTAGATCCAGTCAGCAGACTTTAAAATATTAACAACACAACAGCAAATCATTATAAGTATTATATGTAGTACAATTAAATGTAAGTATAATCAATAACATAAATGCAGTAGCAACTTTTTTTTTTAAACCTCTCTTTTCCTAATTAAACTAATGTTTTAAGGACTGCTCAAAGTATGCAGAAATAAATATATTTAATGTAGTAGTGGTTTTTCTCCAGATATGTTGGTTGGCTAATTGAAGATTTGACAGAGCCGTAGTGCATAGTATCCTTGCTGGTGCCATGATGTGTTGTTAATTACTTTGTGCTCTGTGACAGGTGCTGAAGCCAAGCACACCACGGTGTCCTCTACACCTCCTTAGCTCCAGTGATATATTGAATAGGGCAATAGTAGCATTAACAGATCCCCACTTTCCATCCCTCTGGGATTTCTGCTTATATCCACTTTCTAAAAGGCAGAACATATGTTGCTTAAGTCCGTATTCTATACATGGCTGCAAGAGCTTGTCCATTATGCTACTTTGTAGGTTTTTCTTTGGCTAACTGTGATGTGTGAATGCACCCCAAGAAGGACGCCAAAGCTCCTTTGTGCAACAAACCAGAATTTAAATCCAATGCCAGTGGGCAAAAATTGTGTGAGATTTCTGTGCAACTGAAATTATATGATCTTGTGCTTTATTGCAGTGAAAAGGTAGACAGGGTAAAAAAAAAATAGTGGCTTTATTTCTCTTTTATGTTTAGCGGGTAAGTGGGTAAGTTTTAATTTACATTTCTGGATCAATTTTACAGAAAGGGATTTAAAGGAATGTAAGCTTTGGACAGTGTATTTTTTGCATCCTTTTGTCTTTGTTCTAAAAGCTGAGCCAGCATTTGAATTAAATTACAGGTTGATTTGTTGAGAGGACCAATAACATGTCCCGCATAGGGAAATGCAGCCACATTTTTCTGAAGAGTTGAAAAAAAAGAAAAGGTGCTGGTGGAGTCTTATCAAACATGTAAGGAACAAGGTAGAGTAGATAAAAGAGGGCAGGGAAAAAAAAAACACCCATAGGCATATTTGAAACCTAAAATACGTGCAGAGAATCTCATTTCTGTTCCTTATAACTTATAAGTAGTTCTATTAGTGCCACTGTTGGGCAAGAAAAATCTCATAATGTATGGTAGCTACTACCTAATGGTTGGCTTTGGACTTATAAAAGCGTTTTTCTGCTTCTTCAGGTTCAATAAATCAATTTTAGAAATCCCAGGATAATGGTTAAGAGATAGCCAAGTTGGACTGATTGCAGGAGATTTTATTGATGGAAAAATTACCCTTTGCCCTAAGAATCACAATAACCTATTATCTTCCATTTCTGCATGATGGCCCCAAAATAAGTATAAGACAGATTTCTCTCTCTCTCTCTCTCTCTCTCTCTCTCTCTCTCTCTCTCTCTCTCTCTCAATAAAAATGCATTTCATCATTGTATTCATTGCTTTTTCATGGTTCTTGCTCACTATTCATCCCATAGCTCTCTCTTGTAGTGGGGAACTTTGATATATAACACTAAGAACAAAATGAGTCTGCATTTTTGCTTTATAAACAAGAAGATTCCTTCTGCTTTTCCCTCTTGTATTTCCCTCTGCATTCATTTATTAAAAAGCAAGTATTACATCTTTTCCAAAACGTTTTTGAGACAGGTATGCATATTACGAAGAGATGTCTGATCTGAAAGGTGAACATTCAGCAGAAAGGCTGATCAAGTGATGCCTTTATTAATTTGTTTCAAATAAATTATATTGTGTTCTTTTGGATGTCTGAAGCGGTACTTCCGATCTGGGTTTTTTTTTAAAAAAAAATATTTAAGGCCAGAGTTCACTTATGACCCTGAGGAAAAGATGCAGCTGCTTTAAAGAATTGGAGACAGGTACTACATTTGTGTCTCCACAGAACATGTTTCTGAATCAAACCCCAGGGCTATAAAAGCTGTCCTTCTTAGCCTCAATCATAAAGCAGTGACAAAGTAGCTGCAAACAAACATACAGTACCTTTAGAGCAGCGGCTCCCAGCCTTTTGGGCACCAGGGATTGGTTCCATAAAGAGAGGCTTTTCCACAGACAAGAGGGGGTGTGGTTTTGTGTGCTGCCTGCATCCCGTGGATGGGACTTTGCTTGTTTGCGTGGACCAGTTTCTGGCATGCCGCGGCCCAGTGTCAGTCCACAGACCAGGGATTGGGGACCCCTGCTTCAGAGAGTTTAGCCAATTCTGCCTTTCCATATCTTCACATATGATGAATAAGTTCATATTTAATGAGTAAATTCACGTTTAATCTCTTAGGGTTAAGTAATCTTAGCTCCTCAGCTAAATGATAAAATGAGAAATGATCAGATTCCTACAAATAGTAATTTATATATATGATGGTAAATGTTCAATATTGTTCATCACACTCATTCTGTGTGATGAGACTGATGAAAAGTAAGTTGAGTAATCAAGAAGTTATTCCATCCCATTAAAAGATCTGATAAAAATCAGGGAAGGTTAAATCAATTAAACATGGTGTAACCTTATTGAAATAGATTGGTGTCTAATAGCCAAGCACATTATAAAACATATAATGCAAACTATAAAATGTGATATGCAAAATAACATTCGATATACAGTCAAAACAAAACTGGTGTTTTAACACAAGCATATTGCAGTAAATTAAGCTGTATAAGTTCAAAGCTAAGTAATAAGGGCCCAGTGGCAAAACTGTCTTCAAACTTTTTAAAGGAGTATCAGAATGGGGACCAATTTTATCTCCATAGGAATGATGTTCATAGGCAGAGAGCCACCACAGAGAGGGCCCTTCTTCTTGGTCCCATCAGATGGATCTCCTTAATAGAGGGGACCTACAACATATCTTGCCTCTCTGCACCTGGTGGATCAGGGTAGATGTAACTGGGAAAAGATAGTTCTTCAAATACATGGCCCCAAGTCATGTAGGACTTTAAAGGTGACTTTAATTGGACCCAGAAACAAATTGGGAACTAATGCAGCTCCTGCAAGAGAGGTGACTTGTGTGAGGTGGATTGGACTGAGAGACCAGGGGAGACACGATAGCAGTGTTCCAATATTTGAGGGGCTGCCACAGAGAGGAAGTAGTCAAGCTATTTTCCAAGGCACCCGAAGGCCAGACAAGAAATAATGGATGGAAACTGATCAAAGAGAGATTTAACCTATAAATAAGGAGACATTTTCTGACAGTGAGAACAATCAACCAATGGAACAGCTTGCCTTCAGAAGTTGTGGGAGCTTCATCACTGGAGGCTTTCAGGAAAAGATTGGACTGCCATTTGTCGGAAATGGTGTAGGGTCTCCTGCTTGGGCGGGGGGGTTGGCTAGATGACCTACAAGGTCCCTTCCAACTCTGTTAATCTAATCTAAGAAGCATGACTGGCTCAAAGTCACCCAGCCAACTTTCATGTCTAAGGTAGAACTAGAACTCACGGTCTCCCATAGTCCACAAAAAACTTTCTATAGGTTGACAGGTTTTGAATCTATAGAGAGCTCTTAGCTAATCCTTTGCCAATTTCATTGCTATTGCTAAACAAATAAGATAGATTTTGAAAGATTTAAGATTATTTTAGGCAAAATCTCCTTCGCTTGGATGTCTAAAGTAAGGCAGCGTTCATTTTTATAAACAAGCTTCAAATATTCCTGCAATGTCATTTTATATTTTTAAAGGGAAGCAAATAAAAATGTCAGTTTCTTCATTTTTTAAAAAAATCAGGATTTAAAGAACCCCTTTTTCTAAAATCTCTGCATCTATTTCTTTGAAGTAGATCTTGCATCATCACTCTTAAATGATTTATTAAGTGTTTCATCCCATCTTGTGAAAAGTGATTTTAAAAAATTATAACCTAAGCTTCCCACATTAATAAAAAAAGAAAGATATAATTCAATTTTCAGAGTCTTACTTTGACTTCAGTCACCACATTGAATCAATTAGCCTCTGAGTGATTGGCCAATGTGTTTTCTGAATCACTGAAGTCCATAACCAAATTTGCTGTTCATGGTAAGCATATATACTATATCCAGGAATTTACTGAGGAAGACGAGTGTGCATTGTGACTGATGATTAGGTCATCAAACATATTGCCTCTTTTAAGAAATAATATTTTCCACGGGATGATAAATTTAATCTTTCTGTGACATGGAGTTTTTGTCAATTAATTAGGGTGCTAGTTTCTGGTAATAGCTTATCATGTACTCTTTGATGTTGATTTCAGATAAGGTTAATTCCAATTTATTAACTGAAATAGGTATTTGTATTAGCTAATTTTATGAAAGTAAGTAGCTTTTCTCACGAAAGATTAAAAACAGCACTCCTTAAATTCCTTATAAAACAAGCTGTTCTACAGGTTATACAGCTGAAATCAAATTTGGATTTTTTTTTTCTGTAACATTGTAAATCATATCACATCACTGGTATGGAGATTCTAGCCACATTTTAAGATAGATTATAAACTGTTATCATCATGAAGTCCTTGGTGCATTGTTTTCCAGTGAACATCACATTTTATTTTCAAAGAAGCCTATTTGTGTTTAAACATTAGCTCTTTTTTTTCCTACGGAGCCCACCAGAGGGCGGTGTATAACAAGGTTTTGGGTTTATGACAATGAAACCCATTCATTAATATATTTCCGTATATATTAGATGCTGCTAATACTTGTTAGACTTTTAAGCTCTGCAGTTTAAAAAAGGTAAACACAAAATGTATTTTCATAAAGGATTAAAAAGAATGCTTATTGGGATATTGTTTCTTCTCTTTATGACGATATCAGCACCTAACAAATCGATGTACAGGATCAGTACCTGTGTTTCTTAACCGTAGGGTACATTAAGCTATATGGACTTCAACTCCCAGCTGACTGGGGCAGTCTCAGAATTAAAGTCCACATGTCTTAAAGTTGCTAAGGTTGAGAAATACCCATCCATCCATCCATTCATCCATCAATCCATCCATCCAAACATAGATATAAAATACATGTCTACATCCAATGGTATCTACTCTACAATGCATAGGAGTTCCATACACTGTCAAACAGAGGACTTTATGATCAGCTGCTGTCCAGACTTTAAGCTGTATAGGTCTTTTGAAATCATGTCTGCATAGTGGGTGTTTACCATATTGCTCATTGCACCAGTGAACAACCCCCCCCCCGCTGTAAAAAAAAAGTAAATATTGCTCATTGCACCAGTGAACAACCCCCCCCCCCCTTTCAATGTATTATAAATCAGATGCATAGGTTAAGACCAACAAAGAACTATGATGTGTTCCACCATGTCTACTTTCAAAATTCACCACCAAAGTTAAATAAGCAGAGATGAAAGTGAAACTCAGCATAGAACACATCCTCTTTTTAAATATTGGTATAGATTTGTTATATATTTGCTGTATTTGATTTGGTCACCAAATTTGAAAATATATATATAATTTTTGCACTTTGTGGCATGGATCCAGACTACCTGAGGAACTGTCTCACATCAAGGGACTCATTCCGGCAGAAGGGGCATCTTACAGACCCCATCAGTCAAGGAATTCCAGCTGGCAGGATCCAGGAGAAGGGGCTTTTCTTCCATGGCTCCTGCCCTGTGAAATATAAGATCCAGGAGAAGGGCCTATTCTACCATGGTTCCCACCTTCTGGAATATCATGCTGCTTGAAGTGAGATCTGCCCCCATCCTCTTGGTCTCTTCTGTAGGAGCCTCAAAACCTGGCTTTGCTGAGTAGCTTGGTGCCTTGATGGGGTGTTTCATACTGGAGGTGGTTATTGGATTAGGAAGAAGATCCCACTTCCACTCCAAAGTATTCTGTTTTTTAACTTACAATCTCTATTTATTTAATATTTTAATGCTTTAAACCTTTATTTTTATGATGTTTGTAAGCCACCCAGAGTCGCTAGACAATGAGATGGGGGTCATATACATTTTATCTCTCTCTCTCTCTCTCTCTCTCTCTCTCTCTCTCTCTCTCTCTCTCTCTCTCTCTCTCTCTCTCTCCCTCTCTCCCGCTCTCGCTCTCTCGCTCTCTCTCTCTCTCTCTCTCCCTCTCTCTCTCTCTGTGTGTGTGTTATGTGAAATACTTTGCTATCAATCAACTATGTTTCCATCTGTTATAAAATATATATATTTATTTCATGTACTTTCTGGAAGAAGGCTATGAACATAGGCTGTATTAGGCTAAATGAGAATGGCTGGCCAAAGTGATCCATTGAGCTCCATAATAGAGTAAGATCTTAAACCTGGACTTAAATGACATAACACAATGGACTACAGACATTATTTTCAGGAGGTTAGGTTGAGAAAGAGTGGCATGTGTGATTACTCAGTTGAACCTGGTTGGTTTGGTGCTGATTTGGATGTGAATCTTTTGTTTTTTGGTAAAAAAAAAAATCCCTTAGGAAGGTGCTACTAGATCCTAAACTGGGCATCTTGCCTTCTGTAATTGTCAGAACCTGAATGTCCCAAAAACCGTATGGGTAGGGGAAAATGCATAAAGATGAATACTCTATAGATTGTGGTGTTGCAAAAGCTATATTGCACAAAGATACAGTATCAACTTTGGCAGAAGCTGCAGTGGTGCAAGCAGCTGTATTGTTGACAGATGGGAGTTTAAAAGCCTTCCCTTGCCCTGAATTGACAAAATACAAGTCAAGAAGAGTAGACAGTATCATAATAGTTTTTCTTCACTAGTTTAGTATTCTAAACTACCATATGGAAAAATTCTATCCAGGTATAGTTTAATATAGTGTTACATTATATTCTTTGCTGCCCCCTCTTTCTCCCCCTCTCTCTTGGTTTATGTTAGGTTATGTCTGTCTGTCTGTCTGTCTGTCTGTCTGTCTGTCTGTCTCTTACACACAGACACAGACACACACACAGAGGGAGATAACACAGAGACACACAGAAAGCTTTAAGTAGTCCCTTAATTTCAGGGGTGAAATTCAGCAGGTTCTGACAGGTTCTGGAGAATCGGTAGCGGAAATTTTGAGTAGTTTGGAGAACCGGCAAATACCACCTCTGGCTGGCCGCAGAGTGGGGTGGCAATGGAGATTTTGCAATATCCTTCCCCCAGGAGTGGGGAGGGAATGGGGATTTTGCAGTATCCTTTCCCTGGAGTCGGGTGGGAATGGAGATTTTGCAGTATCCTTCCCCCAGGAGTGGGGAGGGAATGAGGATTTTGCAGTATCCTTCCCCCAGGATTGGAGAGGGAATGGGGATTTTGCAGTATCCTTCCCCTGCCATGCCCACCAAGCCACGCCCACAGAACCGGTAGGGAAAAATTTTGAATTTCACCCCTGCTTAATTTCCCCTGCCTCCACCATAGCTGAAAGTCAGGACTCTGGTGCTTGTGTCAATGGGACTTTCTTCTGTGGACTAACAAAAACGCTTTCCATCTGCAGATGGGCAGAGAGCCAACTTTCATCCCCTTTGACTTTTGTCTTCCAATAGTGAAGCTTTGTAGTGCTTCACAGTTAGATAAACTGCTGACAGGCTTAATTTAGATGGGCAAATGGCTTATAAAATGCCAGCAATCTAAAAAACAACAACAACCCACTCTTGCTTTTTTTATTATAAAGGTCACTCCTTTTTGCTATAACAGTATTCAGAACTGGTGGCACGCCCTAGTTTATTTGAGCAATCTCTAGGTCTAATGTCACTTTTTTCCAAGTTTTCAAGTTCTAGTCAAGTGGGGTTAAAAGTCTCAGGCTTGCACTGTTTTCTATGCTGCAGTCATCAGTCAAAAGATGTATCAGTGTGACTGTTCTACAATTGTCATTTCAGCTTCAGCAAAAAAAATCCTGTGCTGTCATAAATGAGTGTTCTGGGCCTTGAGATGCTGTAGCTTTCATTTTAAAAGAAATTTAAACCGGCTTTTCTGAAACCGGTCTCCTTTCGATATATTGGGACTGCAGAATTTTCAATTGGACAATTCTGTGAGCAGCAATCCCGATATATAAAATGGGGAATGTTGATTTGCTGTGACCTGAGTGTGGGTGATGTTGTTTTCTCTCTCTCTCTCTCTCTCTCTCTCTCTCTCTCTCTCTCTCTCTCTTTCCCTTTCTCTCCCTCGCTCTCTTTTTCTCATCCCCCATTTTTGTGACAAA
>QLTV01004097.1:652989-679234 GCA_003457575.1 Thermophis baileyi
TCAATGACAGAGGTCAAACGTTTTCTGTAAGTCTTCACAAGGTCGGCACACACTGTTGCTGGTACGTTGGCCCATTCCTCCATGCAGATCTCCTCTCGAGCAGTGATGTTTTGGGGCTGTCGCTGGGCAACACAGACTTTCCACTCCCTCCAAAGGTTTTCTATGGGGTTGAGATCTGGAGACTGGCTAGGCCACTCCAGGACCTTGAAATGCTTCTTACGAAGCCACTCCTTCGTTGCCCAGGTGATGTGTTTGGGATCATTGTCATGCTGAAAGACCCAGCCACGTTTCATCTGCAATGCCCTTGCTGATGGGAGGAGGTTTGCACTCAAAATCTCACGATACATGGCCCCATTCATTCTTTCCTGTACACGGATCAGTCGTCCTGGTCCCTTTGCAGAGAAACAGCCCCAAAGCATGATGTTGCCACCCCCATGCTTCACAGTAGGTATGGTGTTCTTTGGCTGCAACTCAGCATTCTCCCTCCTCCAAACACGACGAGTTGTGTTTCTACCAAACAGTTCTACTTTGGTTTCATCTGACCATGTGACATTCTCCCAATCCTCTTCTGGATCATCCAAATGCTCTCTAGCAAACTTCAGATGGGTTGATATGATATGTTTCTCAAATATGTAAAAAGATGAGCATATGCACATGCATGCATACACACATATCCCCGTTGTTTAATATCATTTTCAATGTTGTATCAGCAACACACTTTATTAAGTTGCCTTTATCTCGGAATTTCACTACAAAATATCCTATAAAATATTATGAAGGCATCTTATGTTGCCTTTTTAAAATGTGCTATAATTGTTTTAAGGTTTGCCCTTTCTCCCAGTTTTTGTTTGTACTTTGACAACGTAAGCTACTTCCACCAATTTGGAAATCAAGCAAAAGCCCACACAAATGTCTTCGACAGATGGATGCTCAAATTGGGGGAGGAACAAGAGCCATATGTGCATCTTAGGGAACATAATGAGACCACATAAAGGGTAGAAGTGTGGTCAAAGAAGAAAGTGGACCTATTCATAATACAAATCACATTTTACATGATCCATACCTTCACTTAATATCCATACAGTTAGTCCTCGACTTACAACAGTTCATGTAATGACTGTTCAAAGTTACATTGGCACTGAAAAAAGTGACCGATGACCATTTTTCACACTTATGACCATGGTCACGTGGTTTATATTCAGACGCTTGACAACTGACTCACATTTATGATGGTTCCAGTGTCCCTGGGTCATGTGATCACCTTTTGCAACCTTCTGACAGGCAAAGTCAATGGGGAAACTAGATTCACTTAACAACCATGTTATTAATTTAACAACTCAGTGATTCAGTTAACAAATGTGGCCAAGAAAAGTCATAAAATGGGGCAAAATTCACTTAACCTATTTCTCCTTTAGCAACATAAATTTTGGGCTCAGTTTTGGTCATAAGTTGAGGACTACCTGTACTCATCCTAAAATTAACTTTACATTAATTCCTCCCAACTCTACTGCAGCTTTTCTTGTCCTAAAATGACTAAATTTAAATTTATTTTACTGAAAGCTACATCTGAGCAGAAAGAACTATATAAGTTTTCTAAGAAGAAGACATTTAGGTTGCAAGTTTTTTCTTAATGCATTAATTAGTTAAGCTGTGAACATTCAACCTTGATTGTAGAGAAAAAGGCAAATGCTTAGGTAGCCAATAACTCTATACTTTTTTTCCCCCTTTTAACGATGCTGTAATCCCTTGCATTGAGGTGGAGTTATGGTGACTAAATGTAGCTGAGCGTTGACTGGCCAGATGCCCTTCCTGATGCGTACATGGAGTTCGCAGCAGATATTTTCTCTTTGTCCCCAGAGAGATAAATATTTATCATACCTAGGATCGAACTCACAGCCTCCTGATTGTGAGGTGAGAGCTCCACCTCTAGGCCACCATGCCGCTCAACCAATAACTCTACACTACTTGGTTACATATACTTAGCTTTATTCTTTGCTACCACATGTCATGTACTCCGAATGAGAGTTTCTCTTCTTCCCTAACCTGGGATATCCATTTCTCTCTTAGAATAAAGGAAAAGAGAATTTCTCCTGATTTGGAAATACAGGTAGTCCTCAACTTATGACCACAGTTGAGCCCTACATTTCTGTTGCTAAGTGAGACAGTTGTTAAGTGAGTTTTGCCCCATTTTACAAACTTTCTTGCCAGAGTTGTTAGGTGAAGCACTGCACTTGTTAAGTTAGTAACACGGTTGTTAATTGAATCTGGCTTCCTCATTGACTTTCCTTGTCAGAAGATCACAAAAGGTGACCCCGGGATACTGCAACCGTCATAAATACGAGTAGTTGCCAAGCGTCTGAATTTTGATCATATGATCTGTGGGATGCTGCAGTGGTCATAAGTGTGAAAAACGGTCCTTAGTCACTTTTTTAATTGCTGTTGTAACTTTGAACGGTCACTAAACAAACTGTTGTAAGTCGAGGACTACCTGTAGCTTTTAAAAAATGTTTCAGTAGGAAAAGGGCTTGTGGAGAGAAGCAAAGATAACCATTTCATAGTAGCAATAAATTTGCCAGCTTTTTGCATACTGGAAGCAAAATTAAAATGCTATTTCTTGGTGAAGATTGAAGCAGATTGCACAGATCATCCTTGTGTCAATAATTTCTTGTATGTCAAGTTAGCATTGTGAATTTTGGGAGGGTGGGGGAATCGGACAGCGAGCTGAACAGATAGTTGGCGAAACCAGGAATTTAAGTAAGCGTTTATATTCTGACCTTCATCTACAGTGGTGATCCATAAATGGAGGATATGGCTATGTATTTTCATGGCAACATTTATTTGGCATATATATTGCTGATCTGACCTTTTCAAAATTCTGTATTTCGAGAGCAATATTCTGATACTCTCCTCTTGTTTGCAGATCCTTTTTCTGCATGGCTGCTCCTTAAGATTGCATCAAATCTGCAAATAGTTCCCTCTCCCAGATAAAAATGAAATACTCAGGCACAGGAGAATGTGTTTTTTTTCCTCTTGAACCTTGAGATTTCTTGTAACGTTCATTCTCACAGGGACTGAAAATTGCCATTTAAGTTTTAATATCCTTTGCAATGTCCTTGGATTAATTGCGGTATCATATTTATTTGGAGCAAATAAATCAGTCACATTCCTCCTTATTGGTTTTTGTGGAACTGAAATTTACCACAGACCTATTGAAAGAGAGAATCTAACAGAATGGTGGCTATTTTCATACCTGATGCTCAGCTATTTTTTTTTTAAAAAGTCATAATTGTTTAAAAAAAACACATTAATGATCTGCTCATGCATAATACTCTTAATAATACAGTGTGGATTTGCATATTTTATTATACAAAAAACAAGCCACATTATTATGTAGTCCAGTGGTTCTCAACCTGTGGTCCATGGCAGTAATGGGTTGCAAATCCCATTGCTACCGGTTCGTGTGTGCGCTCGCACGCACGCACAATGCTTCTGCGCATGCACAAAAGTGTCCGGGGTGGGTGGGAGGAGCCTCCCGCCACCGCTGCTACCGGTTCGTAGATCCGTGCTGTACCAGTAGCAACCCACCGCTGGTCCATGGACCCTGGGAGGGGAGGAGTATGCGATGTCGACACAAGGAATCTGCAAAGGCTTGAAGAAATGTTATGATTTAAATCTTGAGTTAAGTCTTGGGGGGTCCGTGGCCATGGTCCGTGGTGAAGAAAAGGTTGAGAACCACTGATTTAGCCAATAACAGCTGAAAACCTGAAAGTGCTATCTTAGGATCTTGATAGAAGACAAACGCAGCAAGCTATGAATGATAGGAAGGAAAAACTTCTGCTGCTAGTATAATGCAAGGGCTGGGCTGGGCTGACTCAGGAAATGGCTCTGTCATATCTTCTCTAACAATTGGGAAATTATTTCCTAGAAAAATCATCTTCCTCTTTTTTATTTCCTCCTCATTTAGTTAAGAAACAAATAGCACAGCATTCCTGAGGTATTCATGTCCTCTGACAAGCTCAAGCCAGCTGAGAAAACTAAATGTTTTCTGGGATCTCAGAATGCCACACAGCAGCTGTGTGTTACTCCTGTGTTCAGAGTTCCTTCATTTACAGCAAGCACTGGCTTAAAAGACTTAAGCCCCACTGAATTACTGACCGTCCTGGGAGTGGGGATGTGGAAATAAAGCATTCTGGCTTTTTAATTGTCACACACTCTTCTCCTCTGATATATCTTTGGCTACAAGAGAGCTGTGCCCCCACCCCTCACTAAATGTCACAAAGCTGTTTTAATTGCTGTGCTTTTACAAGGGAGGTGGTGGCTCTAGCTGAGCGAGTGAATGTGTAGGCTGGAGAATAAATAAGAGAGAGCTTTTGTAATCTTTGCTCTGTTCCCAGCAAGGAGACCTTCCCTGCCGTGAACCCAGAGGACCGTGTTTCAATGGTGAAAGCAGATTTCCCCAAGTCAGAAAGGAAGGGGGTACTGCTGCTCTAGCCTTTCTCTTTATTTACATGCTCTGTTGGCAATTCTGTTCAAGAAAGGAGACTGGAGAAAAACACCAAGGCAGCACCTTCTGGAATGTGTGTTTTGGAAAAGAGCATACAATCAAGGGCAAAATTGTAAGTTGATAATCTTGGTTTGGCTACTTTAAAGATTGGTGGACAGATGAAGCAAATAGAAGGTGATTCCTTTCCAAAGTTTGTAATATTAAGAGCCGTGGCGCAGTGGTTAGAATGCAGTACTGCAGGCTACTTCTGCTGACTGCTGACTGCTGACTGCTGGCTGCCTGCAATTTGGCAGTTCAAATCTCACCAGGCTCAAGGTTGACTCAGCCTTCCATCCTTCCGAGGTGGGTAAAATGAGGACCCAGATTGGTGGGGGCAATATGCTGACTCTGTAAACCGCTTAGAGAGGGCTGTAAAAGCACTGTGAAGCGGTGTATAAGTCTAAATGCTATTGCTATTGCTATTAACATAGAGAAGTAAATGCATATACAGGTAGGTAGTCCTCGACTTACGACCACAATCGAGCCCAAAATTTCTGTTGCTAAGAGAGACAATGCTTAAGTGAATTTTGCCCCATTTTGTGACCTTTCTTGCCACAACTGTTTAAATGAATCACTGCAATTGTTCAGTTAGTAACACCGTTGTTAAATGAATCTGGCTTCCCATTGACTTTGCTTGTCAAAAGGTTGCAAAAGGTGATCACATGACCTGGGGACACTGCAACCGTCAAGAGTTATTTGCCAAGCGCCTGAATTTTGTGCATGTGATTATGTGCTGCAACCATCATAAGCATGAAAAACCGTCATTAATCTTTTTTTTCAGTGCCTTTATAACTTTGAATAGTGACTAAAAGAACTGTTGTAAGTCGAGGACTATCTGTAGCGTGATTGTATGTTGAGGAGAACAAATCTAAGTTCTGGGGTGCTTCCCCAGAAGACACACTCCACTGCTTTTCTGTATTGCCTCTCAAACATTTGAAGATGGAGATCTACAATCTGCAGTTGCAGGTATAGATTTTCAGTATAATTAGAAGCCTGTTCACATTCTTTTAAAAACTATGCTAAAATTCATAGCGTTTAACGTGAGAGACATAAAAGATAATCATATTGGCTGCATTTAATTTCTTTAAACATAATTAAATTTGAGTAATTTCAAAGGTATTAAATGCAAATTAAATACAAATTAAATATGTTTAGCTGTAAATTAAGTCAGTTGGAATGTTCTTTTTATCTTGGTCTCACTTCCTTGGGAAGAGGGCCCATGGCTTTTAACTTGACTTGAAGGGGTGGCCTTGATTCAAGAAATGTCAAACATTTCTGCCTTGAAAAACCCAGATATCTTGTCAGTGTAACTACAATGTTTTGCCTGAGTGCACGAACACATGATTGCAGTTCTGATGTTCTAATTGATTGCAACCCAAAAGTGCTTTTTCAAGAGGCAACTGGGTTTTTTTCTGGTTTTTCTTTGAAGTCGTTTTGCTTCTCATCCAAGAAGCTTCTTCAGCTCTGACTGGATGGTGGGAATGGAAGGATTTATACTCCTTGCAGACAGCTGGTCATTTGCATTCTTTTAGAGAGTTGTTGAGGCCATGTGGAGCTTTATCTGTGTCCTCAGGGTCATCTGAGTAGTGCAAATGGGTGTGTGGAACCTTCTTGGAACTGTTGAAAAACTATGTTGTAGATTGTAGATAGATGGTGTCGTATCCCTCCCCCTCTGTTGAGAGAGGGCTGTTCAATTTTGACATAGATGGCCTCTTTGACCCCTCTTTCAAACCAGCAGTCCTCACTGTCCAAAATGTGGGCTTTGCTGTCTTCGAAAGCATGGCCTTTGTCTTTTAAATGCAGATAGACTGCTGAATTTTGTCCCGATAGGTTTGTCCTATGTTGTGCCATGCATTTATGGTTGTTTTGTTTCCCCAATGTACAGATCTGCAGATGGCTCACTGGATTGTACTGCATTATACCACGTTGCTCAGTTTGTGTCTGGGTCAAAGAGGCCATCTATGTCAAAATTGAACAGCCCTCTCTCAACAGAGGGGGAGGGATATGACATCATCTATCTCCAGTCTACAACACAGTCTTTTTAGCAGTTCAAAGAAGGCTCCACACCCATTTGCACTACTGTCTGGAAGGAATATAACTCCTTCCATTCCCCACAATCCAGTCAGAGCTGAAGAAGATTCTTGGATAAGAAGTGAAACGTCTTCAAAGAAAAACCAGAAAGTCCAGTTGCCTCTTGAAAAAGCCCCTTTGGGACAACCATGACCTGGATTACTGAGAATCTCCATAGACATCCAGTTTTCTTTCTTTTTCCTTTTCAAAGTCATGAGCAGGGATCCTTAAACTACGGCCCGTGGGTCGGATATGGCCCACCGAAGGCATTAATCTGGCCCGCGCAGGACCACGAGGCTGTCCCACCCACATCCTCCCACCCACCTGCCGGCCCCCACCCTTCGGCCGAGCGCAGGCCTTACCTTCGCAAGTTCCACAGGCTGAAACTGGAAAGTAAGGCCAAAGTTTTTGGCCAGCAGAGTGCTTCTGAGGGCTGGGGAGGCCAAAAACGGGAGGCGCAGAGGCCCTGGGAGGGGGAAATGGTACCTCAGCTTCTTAGCTCGGGCTTCCTCCATCCATCCATCCCTGGAGTCAGGGCGGGGATCAACCAGTACGCTCCAAGCAGGCAATCAGCCACGGAGGCCCTGACAGCAGCCTGGAGAGTAGGTGACTCGCTGCCGCGGCTTCCAGTGGGTGGGTGGGGGGCGATGTGGGCAATGCAGCCTCACAGTCCCTGGCCACCCCCCACCCGCTGGCAGCCACAGAAGGCGAGGATGCAAAAGGAATGGCAAAAGGAGCGGCATCCACCAAGGTGTCCGGCAGCAGGGACTCTGCAGCTGGCCCTCCAAGAAACAGGCATGGCAGCGGCAGCACTGGCACCGGCAGCAGGCAGAGTGGGGGGGGGAGGCACGTGATGCGGACCACCAGATACGCCTGCTCAATTCCATGTGGGCTGGGACAGGGCAGGTGGCTGCCCGATGCATCCAGCAGGCTGGACCACGTGCCTCTCCCCTGTGCCTCTGCCTTCAGCTACTACTGCCACTGCGGGCGAAGACAAGGTGAGGAGGGTGTGGAGCGGCTGCTGCCTACTCCGTCCTGTCTCTTTTTGCTTGCAGTTGGAGAGCAGGTCACTGCTGGTCATCTCCTTGACCCCTCGCGGGTCTTGCCCTTGGCCCACGCATGGAGTGTGTTCCCTTTGTGCATACGACACACCTTGGCACCACCGAGGCGGTCAGCAGCTTGCGCAGGTCCATTTGGCCTCTGCCGTCACCACCTGGAGCACCAGGCCTGCGGAAAGCTCAACCCCCATTGGCGCTATGGCCGCCCAAGCCCAGTTGGGATCACGTGCCTTCCCCCTCATCTCTGCTGGACCTGGGCAGCCAGGGCTCCGATGGGGATTTCTCTTTCCCCACTCGCGGTGGCCATTTTTTGCCTGCTGGGCCTGGGCGTGCTTTACCACCTCTACTCAACCTTTCTAGCTGGCCGCTTTACCTCCTTTTGGCTGGGCGGGTCTGCCAAGCGGCAGCGGAGTTGCCACCCAGGAGACGCCAGGGGTAGAGATCCCCGATGATGTGCCTCCTTCACCGAGGCTGTTCGGCAGGGAGAGCTGAGCCCTGCCCTGCCCTGCGAGGCAGAAGCTCCAGAGCGCTTTCATGGCGCTGCCTGACTGTTGCAGGTCCTTCAGATGGAGCTCCCGAGGCTGCGGTCCCTTCCCTGGACTGAAGGCAGCCTTCTGTCTTGCAGTCCCATCCCCGCCGCATCTCCATTCCGAGCTGAGAGTTGCAGCCAAATTCCCCACTCGGCTGGTGTTCCGGGAAGGCGTGGCTCAGGGGTAGTGGGTCTTCTCTCTGCACGAGTGGGCAAGTCGGCAGGGAACTGCCCAAACTGGTGCCTGGGGCTCAAAGGCCGTCTTCCTCCAGCCTTGGGACAAGCGCTGCTTCCTACCCCCCCTTCGGGGAAGCCCAGCCAGGGGCCATGTGTTGGGTCTGGTAGCAGACAGGGAAATGCTGTGCCCTTCCCCACTTCCTACAGGGCCTGCTGGCGAAGTGCCCCCCTCTCGTGCACCCACCACTGCAGTTGGGTGCGCGAGGGGAACACACTCCATGCGAGGAAGGGAGACATGCTCTGTGCCCATTGCGCTTGGCCAAAGGGTGCAGGTGGGTGGGGGAGCATCTGCAGCTGGCTGGTGGAAGGGTAATGGCAGCGGGTGGACTGACGCATGTGGGGAGGGGAGTGCTTGGAGGTGGTGGCATCAGAACCCTCCCTGGCTCTTCCACAAAGCGCCTCGCCCCAGCCGAAGCCCCTACCCCAAATGCTGCCGCCGCTCCCCGCCTTGCTTGGGATGCTCACAGCGGCACTTTGGACAGGATGACGGTGGCAGTGGTGGGGAGGGGCTAGCGAGGCTTCCCGGAATGCTCCCTGGCTCTTCCCCAAAGCACCTTGCACCAGCTGAATCCCCTGCCCCAAATGCCTCCGCTGCTCCCCGACTCGCTGGGGATGCTCGCCTTTCGCTGCCCAGTTCCGGTGGGGCAGGCAGAGTTTAATATCTGCCCCCGGGCAGCATGCCGAGGGAGAGCTGGAGTGCCCAGATCCCTTCCAAGAGGCCCTCATGATAAAGAGGGTCCATCACCCCTACTTCGCCTGTCAGGTGGCAGCGAGGCAATGTCACCGGTAGGAAACCCCCCCCCCCAACCTCTGACCCTGTGGATGTCGCCTCTGCTGTGGATGGGCTTGCACGGCAGCGGCAGGAGCAGGAGCCCTGCACTAAAGGTGGTTTTCCTCCTCCCCACTCAAGAAAAGGGTTTTGGCGCAGCATTCTGAAAAAGCAGCATTGTAGAATTTACGTTTTCTTAACTGGAAAATGCGAGCACATCTCCCGTGCTCCCCACCCATCTTCATAGGTTTCAGATTGAGGCTATGGCCTCCCCGATCAAGAGCGGGGCTGAGGGGAAGCCAGCCTTAATTTCAATAGCCAAATTGGGGGTGGGGATGGGGAGGGGGAGAGAGAGGCAGCACTTTCTGGGAAGGCAGACCAGTCTAGTAATTCCTCATTTTCCCTTCCCCCACCAATTAAGGGGGCAGGCAGGCTACTATACTTGGTAGTCTAGCTAAGCCCAAGAAGGCAGAGGAGGCCCTTGTGCCTGAAGGGGCTTACCTGGGTCTCATGGCTGCTGCTTCAGCCACAATGAAACACGTTATCTTGGCAAGGGGGCTATTGGGGAGGGGGCAGAGGAATCAAGCCCAGAGGAGAAGCACCCCCTTTCCTTCTTGTCTGTTCTGGCATTGAGCAGCAGTGGAGGGAGAGCAAAAGGAGCCCGTGCTGGTTGGGGGACTTGGCCAGGGAACAGTCCAAAGTATGCGGGAGCTTGCTGCTGCTGAGGGGTGCCTATTTCCAGGTTCTGGAGTAGACATAAACCTGCTCCTTTGCCTCTCTAAGGAGGCCCAGCTCTTGGGCTGAATCCCTTGCCTCCCACCCACCCAAAACAAGGAGAGGCAATGCCTTCGTTGGTTTGTTCTACTTGTTGATTGTGAGCTCCTTGGGGCTGAGAAGAATTGCTGCAAAACTGAGTTTCCTGAAGTGGACCACTAGACTCCTAAACAACTTAAAAAATGATCTAGTAAAAAGAAAAGTCAACCAAAAGAGCAACATGCAAACAAAAGCTAATAAAACACCCCCAGGAGCAAAACAAATTAAAGTTTAATTTGTGTGTATTGTTTAATGGACTGCTAAATTGGCCATGCCCACCCAGTCATATGACCACCTAGCCACACCCACCAAGCGGTCCAGCCCCTCAACAGTCTGAGGGGCTGTGAATTGGCCTCCTGTTTAAAAAGTTTGAGGAGCCCTGGTCATGAGGTTGCAGCCTAGGCAATTTTTCTTGGATCTCAGTGACTTAATTTGTATTCTCTTGTATGCTTGGCTTGTGCTCCCTTCTCCAGAGTAAAGCTAAATAGTCATGGAGAATGACATTCAAAATGTATCAGAGCACCTAATAGTAGTGGTAATAAATACTCAGTAAAGATATTGGGTCTGTACAGATAATATTTGACTTACAACCATTTGTTTAGTAATCATTTGAAGTAAAAAAAGTGACTTACAACTGGTCCTCACACTTATGACTGTTGTAGCATTTCCATGATCACACGATCAAAATTTGAGCATTTGGCAACCAGCATGTATTTACAACAGGGGTGGGTTCTAACTTACCTTGCTGTCGGTTCGCTTCCTCCTGCACCGCGTGGCTGCGCCTCGTGGGTGCGCGCATGCGCAGTGCAAAAAAATCCAAAAATTTCCAAAATAAAGCCAAAAACAAGATGGCGACACATGCGCAATGCCGGAAACTCAGCTTCTGTGCATGCGCAGAAGAAAAGAAAAAAACCTGAAAAAAAATTCAAAAAAAAATTATTCAAAAAAATAAAAATTAAAAATTAAAAAAAAAGATGGCGGCGCCCATGGACCGGCACTGACTGAACCGGATCTGTGATGTCACTGTGATGTCACCAGCGGGTCGCTACCGGTTCGGGTGAACCGGTCCGAACCGGGAGGAGCCCACCTCTGATTTACAACACTTGCAGCATCCCAAGGTCATGAGATCATCATTTGTGACCTTCCCAGCCAGCTTCCAACAAGCAAAGTCAATGGGGGAAACTGGATTCATTTAACATTCATGTGAACTGCAGTGATTTGCTTAACAACCATGGCAAAAAGTCATAAAATCGGTCAGAACTCCTTTAATTGCTGGTTCCAATGTGATTGTAAGTCAAGGACTACCTGTACATAGAAAATAAATTTGGCAAGCTGATCCCTGATTGGTCTATTTATCGGGAATCCAAGAAAGCTGGTTGTTGATAGACTCCTTGTCTAGGAAGAATTCTGATTGATTTCTTTTGAAGAAATTCCAAGGGAAACAATTAGTTTGTCCTTGAGTCAGGCTCTATCCAAAGCTTCTACCCAAAGCTGGAAAAATTCCACTTTCATAGTGTAGTGGTACACCACTTCCCTGTAGTTCTGGATATACAGATTAATATTGATTAAAAGAACATAAAAGACATCACCATCTAGGAAAAGTGATCATCAGCAATAGTGGAACATGTGTAGCTTCATACTGGACTTAATATCCAATATGAAAACATACAAGTTCTGGCAACTTTATCAAATGACCATGTGTGGCTACATAGAGAGTTTATCAAGAGTCATAAATAACATTCTAATAACTTCAACTAGAAGGAGGACATTTTGAAACTAAATCAAGTATGGGTGCACAGCAAGGCTAAAGAGCACTTAACTAATCAACAACATAGAATCTGTAGCAGTCTCATCAGAAAGAACACCTAGAGTAATCTGGCTTAGAGGCAGGCCAGTCATAAATCAGACCAATCATAAGTCTACCTATACAATGAGCCAATCAGCAGCTTGACTAGGAAAAAAAAAACAAATCCAGTTCCTTTTCATCTTCCTTCATTATTCTGTGACACTTTGCAAATAAATGCTGGTAGAGATTTATCTTGGAAATGGGCATTTTAAAATCTTAGATTTCCTTATTTTGAGCTATGTAAAGGTTCACCAGAGCCGTCTAAAAGCAAATAGTGCAATTTACCAAATATGCCTGCTGTGAAACTTCCATTCAGTCCAACAGAGATTGCATAAAATATTTCATTATGTTCTAGAATGAGTCTGAGATATGTCAGGAAATTGTTCTTTGGGGATATATGCTACAAAATATCCAAGAGGAAAAAAAAGTCATTATCAATTCTATGGACACATCCAAACCATAATGTGTTAAGGCTCAACACATCAATATAAAACTGATGATTTTCTGAATACGTGATTTATTAATAGCCAGGACTCATCTCAACAAAGGAGATTCCTATATGTAGGCAAGTCCTTTGTAAATGCCCTAAATGAGATTGAAGATAACATGGCTTTGGTAGGGGGAAAAAAATCTAAGACAATCTGATAACTAGACAAAATTTGCCTTGTTAAAACAACTCAAAAGCTTATCATGTTATCATCTCCTTTTTATGACCTCATAATCACTTGCGGGGTTGAGTCTGGGCAACTGAATAGAGCAGAGTGTTTACTGGCCGGATACCCTTCCTGTCACCAATGTGGAATTTTATTCAGCAGATAAAATTGCCATTGTGCCCAGAGAAAAATATCTGCCTCTACCTAGGATCAAACTCACAGCCTCCTGATTGTGAGGCAAGAGCTCCACTCCTAGGCCACCACACCACTCCTCAAAAGCTTATCATGTTATGCTAGTGTTAAAATAGGTGGAACCGAGGTGGCGCAGTGGTTAGAGTGCAGCACTGCAGGCTACTTCAGCTGACTGCTAGCTGCAGTTCAGCGGTTCAAATCTCACCGGCTCAAGGTTGACTCAGCCTTCCATCCTTCTGAGGTGGGTAAAATGAGGACCCAGATTGTTGGGGGGCAATATGCTAACTCTGTAAACCGCTTAGAGAGGGCTGTAAAGCACTATGAAGCGGTATATAAGTGTAACTGCTATTGCTAACAGGTAAATTGGGGCTTTCAGTCTAACCAATTTAGCATTTATTTATTTTTATGTTTGTAACATAATTTCACTTTGGGAGTTAGCAAAGTGGTATATATGTATGGAACATATATTCAGAATACAAAAGAAGCTTGTATAAATTAAACATTTGCAGTGGTAGCAGTCCAATATGAGGTTTTCCATGTAACTGGCAACATACTGTATGTCTCTTAAAGATAAGCTCTACTTGCACACTCTCCTTTGATCATCAGAGTTCCAAATTCTGCAAAAACTCAAATAGAGGAGCTGGATCCATTTTCAAAATAGTTCTGATTGTTGTCATTTACTCCGCTGAAAAAAGATACATGCATTTTCTACTGTAAGTGTAATTCAAGGTGCCTATATGAGCCGTATGTGTATTAGTAGATATACAAAATTGAAACCCGAGAGCAGAAAAGTCAAGCTGTAAGCTCTCAATGCTAGGATTTCTTTTCAGGAGCTGACTAAAATATTGGTCAGTCACTGATACATGCACATGGACAAATGTGCTCACATATGTTCCTATAACGGAATTGTAAGGTCCCAAAAGTTTCCCCGAGCCACTGAAATGCCAAAAAAGAGTGACACTCGAGATGAGGCTTGCAAAAAGATATCAGCTTTTTATTCTTTGGCCAAAGTAGAAAAAGTCTGGGTGAATACTATATCCAAACACAGACAAAATGCATGTAAGGAATAGCCACACACTGCAAGAGTGGCTCACAGTATTATATACAGTTTACGCCGATAGAAACAAAGTTCATCCAATCAGAGACAGGTTCGTCACCAACATGATTTTTAAAGTGTTCTTTGTTCAGGCCTGTCTCTGCTATCTTCTAGAGTGTCCCTTGTTCTTGTGTGTGTGTTCATGCTCCTAGGCAGCCTCCTCCCTTATCTATGGAGCAGGATGTTCATGGGAACTGTCTCCAAGGATATGCCTAGCTTCTGAAACAAATTACAGAAGTGAGAAACAAGATAGAAAAGGATACAATTCTCTTCCAGAATGAATTTCTAACAAATGATTTCTAACCATAGCAAAATAGCACAAACAACTAGCAAAATAGCAGAAGCAACTTCTTTAACAGAAGTAAAGAGCAAAGGTTAGATTGATTCATATCAATATGTCCTTTCATTTTCCTCCCTTTTCTTCCTGTCAATGCTTCCTGTCAATGGTGGATTAGGGGAGCATTTAAGGACCATGAGTTTTGGTGGTCTAACGGGGTGTGTATGTGTGTCAGTGGACACTGAGGAGGCTAAGGCTGCCATCCCAGTGATGGGAGATGTATGCTGGATCAGACGGATGAAATGGGAGGAGAAGGAGATCTCCAAAGGCTAAAAACACTAGAAACCCAATAAACAACAATTTGTGAGATAAAATTTTCAACACACACCTCCCTCTGTTTCTAACAAAAAGTGTAAAGCAAATCCATATATATATATTTACTGATAAATAAATAAAGGGAGACTAGTATAGATCTGTTTCAAGCTATTTAGCTCTCATCAGCTAGCCATACCCTTATGGGATTCAAACCTGGGCGGCTTGCCTTGTTAGGCAAATGCTTTAACCTCTAAGCCACAGGATTCTCCTCCCTGTCAGCTTGTTCCAGGGAAGAGGATATATATGCTTTTTCTGTCGAATCACCTGGTATACCCAAATATGGGAGGGAGCATACTGCTTCCTTTTTTGCCTTCCCCCCCCCAATCCAGGGGCCATCCAGACAACTGCCTGGATATATATATTTATACTTAGTATATATATATTTATACTTAGCTTTCATCAGCCCCTGCTGACATCGTCAGAGTGTAAAATCCCCATTGAGGAAATGCTTGCTTTTTATGTGTTGCCGATCAATTTAGTCCTTGCACGCGTAATGGGCCCACACTCTTACTTCCCCCCTGTAATTAGCTTTGTTGTTTTTACCTTAGTCATGCTGACTAAAGGGGGTGTGATTTTCATTGCCTCCTTCCCCATTGTGTATTGCCTCTTTCTCTCTGGGGGGGGTGATGCCGAGCTATCAGGTATTACTTTGAAGGCATCTCTCTCAGCTCCCTCCTCCTCCTCGCTACTGTTCTCCCTTCCAGGCACACTCTTACCTCCTCTAAGTTCATTGTGGATTGCCTCTTTCTCTCCCGGGGGGGGGGTGATGCAAAGCTATCAGGTACTACTTTGGAAGCATTTCTCTCAGCTCCCTCCCCCTCCTCGCTACTCCTCTCCCTTTCAGGCACACTCATTGTCTCCTCCAAGTTCATACATTTTGCCCATGATCTTGTAATAGGTCTGCATCGTTCCTCACCCCCTCTGTTCACCTCATTCTGACGTTGCTCTACCGAGCTCTCCTGTACTCGGTCCAGGTTTGTCATGCCTTTACTGGGCCAATCTCTATGCCTAAAGGGGGGATGATGCTCTCAATCTCTATTCCTCCATGGTGATCGGTCTCCACTAAATCTTTCTTGGTGTTTTAATGCCTGGTATGCCGGTGGTATGTCAATATGTCTATTGATTGAGTTGTTATTAGAGAAACAGGCTTCTTTCAAGAGGCATCCTCCCTTTGTTTCATCGTAGGCAACAACCTCGGTCTCCTGGAAGTTGAACTCGTGACCATGCTCCTCCATGTGCATCCAAATCTGGGAGTGCTGTTCTTTGCGTCGGACCGCCAGCTTGTGTTCATGCACCCTACTTCATAGTCGTTTGGCTGTTTCTCCTTCTGATGCCTCCTAGCCTGGCTTGCCTTCCATCCTTTGTTTGATGCTGACCTAGAGGGTTTTGTTGGAATCCTGGTTTAAGTTTTGGAGAAAGAAAGAGGAAGGAAGGGAGAGAGAGAGAAAAAACTCTGTGCTATTATTTTTAATTGTTCCATTATTTATCATGTGTTAATATTTTACACTGTCCCTACACCTAGAGTGATTTTACTGCCTTTCTTTTGCCCAGGGCTACCACATATTTTTCAGGGATTTACATGCATTCAATGTCTATAGTCCAGAGCATAAATATGTGTGTGTTTATTTTGTACATCAGGTTGCATAAGTCCAGCTTAATATGCTATTCCTGGTATGTGATGTTTTGTATACATACAGAGAAAGTTCTTGTGATCTTTGACTTTTAGGCTTGCTGTCAAAATCAGCCATAATACTAATTACCGCTTTGAACAATATGCAGGTTGTATTACACGAATGGCTATTTTATATATGAAATTATGATTGAAATATTTCTGCACCTATATTGGTTCTCACTGTCAGGAAGTTGCTCCTTAGTTTTAGGGTGCTTCTCTCTTTGTTCAGTTTCGATCCATTGCTTGTTGTTTTGCTTTCTGCTTCTTTGAAAAATACATTGCCCCCCTTCTTTGTGGCAGCCCCTTAAAAGCCTGTTGCCTATCACACTCTTGGGCAAAGCATGTGAGCCATTTCCTCCTTTCAGTGGTCCATGAAAGTTCATCTATAGTATGTAGATAATAAAGTTGAAAAAAGGTGAACAACTTTTTTACAGAACTATAGATACATTGAGGCTGGGTGTGACAAGGAATGGCTGAGAGGGGAGAGGCCAGGCGGGGCACCCCTTGACGTGAGTGATATTGAGTTGGCCACGCCCACCCAGTCACATGACCATGAAGTCACGCCCACCCAGTCACATGACCATGAAGCCACACCCACAAAATAAGCCACACCCACAGAACCCGTAGTAAAAAATTTAGAACCCACCCCTGGCTCAGAGTATTATATACAGTTTACGCCAATAGAAACAAAGTTCATCCAATCAGAGACAGGTTCGTCACCAACATGATTTTTAAAGTGTTCTTTGTTCAGGCCTGTCTCTGTCCATGCTTTGCTATCTTACAGAGTATCCCTTGTTCTTGTGTGTGTGTTTGTGCTCCTAGGCAGCCCCCACCCTTATCTAGATTTAGATTTAGATTTAGATTTATTATATTTGTATGCCGCCCAACTCCCAAAGGACTGTGGGTGGCTTAACAACAAACAAAAAAACATTAAAAACATCATAAAAAACATTATAAAACATCCTAATCAATAATAAAACATTAAAACATTAGACATTAAAACAATTTAAAATTCATACATATCCCATCATGGCCGGATCTCGCAGATTACAACCGCGAGATCACGGCTTCAGGCCTGCTGGAAAAGCCAGGTCTTCAATGCTTTCCGGAAGGCCAATAGGGTGGGGGTGGTCCGGATCTCAGGCAGTAACTGGTTCCAGAGAGCCGGGGCAGCCACAGAGAAGCCCCCCCCCCACGGGCCTGCCAGCCGACACTGTTTAGCTGACGGGACCTGGAGGAGACCAACTCTGTGGGATCTCACCGGTCGCTGGGAGCTATGTATCTATGTATCTCCTATCTATGGAGCAGGATGTTCATGGGAACTGTCTCCAAGGATATGCCTAACTTCTGAAACAAATTACAGAAGTGAAAAACAAGATAGAAAAGGATACAATTCTCTTACAGAATGAATTTCTAACAAATGATTTCTAACCATAGCAAAATAGCACAAACAACTAGCAAAATAGCAGAAGCAACTCCTTTAACAGAAGTAAAGAGCAAAGGTTAGATTGATTCATATCAATATGTCCTTTCAGAATAATACCGTGTTTCCCCAAAAATAAGACCCAGTCTTAACATCCGCGGAAAGCTTCTAGAAACACAGATTGTACCAGAAACCCATTTCGCAAGGGGGAAAAGGAGATTACAAAATACTGTACTTTAAATATATCTATTCAAGATATATTTAGGATTCAAAATATTGGTTAGAAATCTGGCATGTCTATTCAGGTCTAGTTGCTGTGCATCAGGATCCAACAATAGACTTTACTGTGTCATATAAGGAATAGAAAACTTAAAAAAAAAACCACTTCTCTTTAATATTGAGACACTATTTTTGACAGAGCACAATGAAATTTGGCAAGTAACATTTATATAAATATAAACTTGATTTCCATGTCACTTTCTGTCTGCATCTTTTTTCATAAAGCAAGACTTTGCCATCATTGTGATTTTAAGGTTATCGAGCAATTTTCAAATCTCCGAAGCAGAAATTCTTTCCCCCACTTGACTGCAGGTTAAATCACCTCCCATCTTATCCCCTATTGAGTTCTTTATTCATAGTTTTTTTATCCCTTTCTTGCCACATTAAGTTATGTAAATGTAGCATAATGCAGGAAAAAGTTAACCTCAATGCCAGATGGTTTGTAGAAGATGAGATTATTCTGCTATACATTTTTTTTATTTTTCCCAAAAAATTATTGCTATATTGTGTATGTAAGTGCAAGGATAATGGTTGAAATGGTAACCATGGTAACCTCTGTTACTTTTTATTTGTTTAAAGAACATAGCATCCTCTGAAGTACCATAGAGTTAGTCAAACATAAACGTTAGAAATTCTTGCTTCTCTGAATTGCTTTTACTTGCTTTATATTATACCTTCAAATGAGTTAATCAAGAATTGCTTCTCCTCCTTGATTAACAGAACATAAACTACACTAATGTCATAGACACATGGGAAGCTATGTTATGAAATTCATTATATTTGTTAACTCTACTTGGGAATTGTCTAAACTAACTTAAAATGCTTCTCAATGCCTCAGAAGCATATTTAGGATTTTCTTTACAATCATTGGTTAAATGGTCCTTAAAAAGGGCTTGATTCAACCATGACCATGGCCTTCTGCGTGGAAAGCATATGTTCTATCTTATACAAGAATGTGTAACCAAGTTGACATGTATCTAGTTAATGTCCTCTTTGTACATTATAGTAGTTGTCTAGAACAATGAAGAGTGATGGTGAAGGAAGATTCTGTCTAAACATGGGTTAGTGCCCATTTCGGGGCTACCTTGGGGCAAAAATGGTAGTACAGAAGTAATTCTTGCCTGCTAGAGGTAGAGAAGAAATTATTATATTTTGGATATGGAGCAATGAGGGAGATCTTTCAACATCTCAATACAATCATTTTGTGGAACCCTGTGATGATAAAATTTTGTACATCCATCTCCTCTTTTGTTCATTGTCATGTCAAAGTGCAGGATGTGGAATACTGTAGTTAAGTTAAAGGATGGCAGATGTTCACTGAATATTAGGGGAAAATGTTCTAATAGCAAAAGCAGTTTGACAATGGAACCATAAGAGGAGTAATGTCCCCTTCACTAGCTGTGTCTCAGCAGAAGCTAGAGAGGTGTCCATCATGGTTCTTTAATCTGGATTCACACACAACACATGGTGTTGGGTTCAATGGCCTAAATGGTTCCTCAATCCTGACTGAGAATTTACTTGTTGTATTTGATGATGGCAACAGAATACAGAATAATAAAATTGGAAGAGATCTTGGAGGTCCAACCCTGTCCAAGCAGGAGACCGTATACCATTCTGGACAAATGTCTATGAGATTCTCATTCACCCAGGTTATGGTTGTCCCAAGGGTGCTTTTTCAAAAGGCAACTGGACTTTCTTTGTTTTTCCCCTGAAGACATTTTGCTTTTCGCCCAAGAAGCTTCTTTAGTTCTGACTGAATAGTAGGGAATGCCATCTGGTCATTAGCACTTTGAAGGTCAGTCATTAGCTCTCTGACTGTCATTGAGGCCACTTGGGGTTTTTTTCTGTACCCACAAGGCCATCTGAATCAGAACACAAATTGTGTGGAACCTTCTTGGAACTGCTTAAAGGTCTGTGTTGTAGACAGGAAGTGTCGTATTCCTCCCCCTTTGTTGAAAGAGGGCTGCTCAGTTTTAATATAGATGGCTCCTGTGACCTTTCTTTCAAACCAGTGGTCCTATCTGTCCAGAATGTGGATTTTTGCTGTCTTCAAGCAGTGAGCTTTGTCCTTTAAATGCAGATGAACTGCTAAATCTTGTCCTGATGACTTTGTTCTCCCATGTTGTGCCATCCATTTGTGAAGTGGTTATTTTGTTTCCTCAATGTACAGGTCTGCACATGTCTCACTGCAATGCACTACATATACCACATTGCTCAGATAAAACAAGGGTGTTTTATCCTTGGGGTGGACAAGCTCCTGCCTTAGTGATTCTTAGGTATGAAGTGTGCATGTATGTTGTGTTAGTTGAAAATCCTCTTGAGCTTTTCAGATATTCCCGCAGTGTGTGAAATGACAACATTGCATCATTTGTTGTTCTTTTCTATATCTATTATAGAAGAGCTCCTGCTGGGTCGTTTTTGGGATTTGATGAAGGCCCAGTTAGGATAGCCACAAATTTGGAGGGATTCCGTAATGTGTTTTAATTCTTTTTCTTTTCCCACTTTGTTGGTAGGCAAATCTTCAGCTCAGTGGTGTAGGGTTCTGGTCACTCCTATTGTGCTCCAGTGAGTGGTGAGAATCAAAATGTAAATACGGATATTTGTGTGGGAGTGATCAGAACCCTGCTGGGCTGAAGGTTCAGAGAGCTAACAACCAACTTCAGAGTGTTAACAACCAGATGACTGCAAGGAATATAAATCCTTCCATTCCCCACCATTCAGTCAGAACTGAAGAAGCTTCTTGGGTGAGAAAAGAAATGTCTTCAAGGAAAAACAAAGAAAGTCCAGTTGTCTTTTTTTTTGGGGGGGGGGAAGCATCTTTGGGACATTCTGGAGCAATGGCTGTCCAATCTCTTCTTAAAAACTTCCAGTGAAACTGGATGATAAACTTTTTAGAGAGTGAGACCAACCTCTTGTTTATTAGTTGTTTCACTGACAATAGTTTCCAAAGACTTTTGATGGGGCTGTGGAGGGAATGTGATGGTGACTATGAATACATCTTTGAAACAGGGGTGAAATTCAATTTTCCCCCCCTACCGGTTCTGTGGGCGTGGCTTGGTGGGCATGGCAGGGGAAGGATATTGCAAAATCTCCATTCCCACCCCACTCCAGAGGAAGGATACTGCAAAATCCCCATTCCCACCCTGGGGGAAGGATATTGCAAAATCCCTATTCCCTTCCCACTCCAGGGGAAGGATACTGCAAAATCCCCATTCCCACCCCACTCCTGGGGGAAGGATATTGCAAAATCTCCATTCCCACCCCACTCTGGGGCCAGCCAGAGGTTGTATTTGCCAGTTCTCCGAACTACTCAAAATTTCCACTACCAGTTCTCCAGAACTGTCAGAACCTGCTGAATTTCACCCCTGCTTTGAAGCTATATTCCTAGCCTTTAAAAGCCTCTAGTTTAAAATTGGCTTAAGAAATAAACTAATCCTTCTCTTTTCTTTTTCTTTATAAAATAGATCAGTTCACCTCTGGGTCAGTCATAGGGGAGTTTGTCCATGTATAATATAAATGAAATGTACTACCTTCAGCCTAGGTTTTTTATTTGGAATAACCACACTGCTTTTTTCTCTTGAAAAATCATTTAAGCGCCATCGAATTTCTATAGTTCCATGATTATTTCCAGAATCCACAAATGTTCAATGTCAGGGCCCCCCCCCCTCTTTTCCACGTTTTTACTCTTCATACTGAATGTCACATCTTTTAATTACTGTACATATGGAAATTTGAACCTGGTGAGATATGTTACGAATGATCCATAATATCCTTAAGGAAAGAACATTGATTCATAGCTAAACAGTTTTATTTTTAAGCCAACTGTGTATCCCATAAATTAAAGAAACATATGTTCTTGCAATCGTCTTGTACTATCCCTGATCAAGTCTCCTGTCAATACATCTACAAAATGGATATTTGTATTAAAGTGCAGCAGCATACTGAGAACCTGATTGATACTTTTTTTTCCCTTTTGTTCTCCTTCTATTTGCATAAAAAAAACCCAGTATGGCCTGGAAAGTGTGGTTTGCTTTGTTTGAAAGATATATGTTTCAGCGGAAATCAACAGGAATGCCATTAGAAGTAGAATTGGAAACCAGAAACGTTTGGCATTCATAATAATGTCAAAATGAAAAAGTCCAGTGAATCAAAGCAATCTTGTAGCTCGTAATAGCCATTGCTAAAGTCTATCCTACACAAATGAGTTGTAGATATTGGCACTATAACTTATTTGCATTCATCTTTCCCTGTTTCTTTGGGGATGACAGATCCTAAAACTGGAAGTGCGACAGAAGCATGGTATCTGCAGAGTAGTTATCTGAACACAATAGGAAGGAAATCAGAATTTAGTTTTATAGAGATGAGCAATTTTAGTGAACTCTAAGTATGAAACAGAAACACTAGAATGCTAGTTATACCATCACCATTTGAAATGTATATTTTTCCTTTAGAAAAGCTCAGCACAGTACACATTAGGTCATCTTATTTTATTGTCACAATAACAGCCATATGGTGTCAGTGAATCTAAGAAAAAGGCACTGGTTCAAAGTCACCCATGGTTCAATAAAGCTTCAACAAACATCTCTCCAGTCTCTGCCCAACATAATTTTTTTCATAGCTCTTTTTTTTTTCAAGTGCACGTATTTTTCCCCCCCCCATATACTGATATCTCCTTATTTTTCTCCCTTAAGGCTTTTATTCGAAGTTTCACATTATATGAATAATATAATGAATAATATTATATTATATGAATAAAATATAATAATATAATACAACGACGTCTTCAGCTTCAACCTCAATAATACACGGGCAAACAATTGATACAAACTCAAGGTAAACCGCTCCAAACTCGATTACACAAAATACGACTTCAGCAACAGAGTGGTCAACGCCTGGAATGCTCTACCTGACTCCGTTGTTACATCCTCAAACCCTCACAACTTCAACCTTAAACTGTCTACCGTGGACCTCACCCCATTCCTAAGAGGTCCATAAAGGGGGCGTGCTTAAGCGCACCAGCATGCCTACCGTCCCTGTCCTACTGTCCCCATTTATTTGTATTCATTTCCTTCGTTCATGTTCATATTTATACCTGCTATCTTGTACATGTTTGACAAACTAATAAATAAAATAAACAAATAAATAAATAAATAAATGAATGAATAAAAGAATGAATGAATGAATGAATAAATCAATAAATAATAAATACATAAAAAATAAATAAATAAATAAATAAATAAATAAATAAATAAATAAATAAATAAATAAACAAATAAATAAACAATATTCCTTTATTGCTTGCCCCAGGTCACTGTTACCTGCATGTGTGTGAGACTGTGTGTGTGCTTGTGTGTGTATGTGGGTCATTTGTCAGAGAGGCTTTGATGTTGTTTCATTTGTCAGAGAGGCTTTGATGTTGCTCCTTTATCTAGTTCATTGTAATTTTAATTTCAATTATTTTAATCAGCGGATATTTTTTTTAAAAAAATATACAGATAACAAGCAGTGATCGACCATAGTTTGTAGCTGGGAGAGGTGTTTTGGACTGTAACAATCACAATCAATTATTACTGACTGGAGTGTATGGGAATTGAAATATCCAGAAACCACAGTTTTGCTTGTTCTGCTATTGATAGTTTGAGACTTCAAAATCCCCTTAATGTGGAGGAAAGCTTGAGAAAGTAACACGATTTGATGTTCCCAGTCAAGATTTGCATAACAAAGGAAATGTCTTTGGCATGAATCTACTCATTAATAACAAATACCCGCATTTCAAAGAAATGTAGCTTATCATTCAGTCACTCAGAATATTTAAATCAGGCAGGCTGATGCTCGAGATTTTGCCATGAAAAGAGGGCTGCAATATGTAGAACTCCTGTTCCATATACAGTAGTAGACCTATGTATTAAAAACAGACTTTCATCATTTAAACTTAAGAGCACTGCAAACAGCAACAACAACAACAACAGGTAAACTGAACTGCTAGTCCCATTCCTCCCCTGCCCAATTTCATTGTTATACTTCATTGGAGCATAACAGATTTTTGGAATAAGTTTTAAGTTTACAAAAGAAGGTGGGACAATCTTCTAGATCGGGGTCTCCAACCTTGGCAACTTTAAGACTTGTGGACTTCAACTCCCAGATCTTTGCTGGCTGAGGAATTCTGGGAGTTGAAGTCCACAAGTCTTAAAGTTGCCAAGGTTGGAGACCCCTGTTCTAGAGCACTAGCTAGGTGCAAGCGCTTCTCTTCTTATTTCCTGCCCATAAAAAAATTGAAAATGCCATTTTATTTAAAATACAATAATATTTTTATTTTATTTTATCTGGTATTGTGCACTTACTTTTAAAAGTATTAAGTATTACTACTTAAGTTTAAATACATTTAAAATTTTCTTCCCTAAAGAGTTGGGCTACAATCCTGGAAAAAGCGATGTGTGTTAAATTGTTCTGACATTAATTGGGCTTTTGGTAAGCATCATAAAGGTCTCCTTTTGCCTTTCCTTAGTAAAGGCATTGAAATAAACAGATTTCGAAGTCAACTAGCAAATGCGAACGTTCACAAAACTAATGTGAAAACAGCATGTGGCTGTTGCAAGTCATGGCACTCCTCGTCGAATGGCAGAATATAAAACACAGAGATTAACAAATGAGTATAAACCTTTCCCCTGCCCCCTGCCTCTTGTTCACAAATCAAGATACAACAGATAAAAGTAACTTCTAGAAAAATTGCACTATTAATCATCCCTGAAAAGCTTTCTCATTGAATATAATGGAAAGAAAGCTAGAGCCTTGGAAAGAGACAGCTTTATAATCGAGAAGCAGGCTCTTGTGATATTCACAATGTTACTGATCAAAATAACCAAGATCAAGTCTTTTTCTTCGTTCAACATATCTGACAGCCTTTACCGTAGCACCAAGGGTCGTGTAGCACTCAATGTGGAATTGAAGATGGTATGGTTAAAATTTTAAGTCAGGTCCCTCTCCAACTACATAACCTATATTCAATTTCACAATCAAGATTATTTTTGGTTCAAATTAGGGATATGTGATCAGGGACAAACATATTTTATGTTTGCTCAGACACTGAGAAAACATGTATTAAGATTGCAACTTTTACGGTATCCAGTATCTCCAACAGCTGATTTTACGGCTGGTGCTCTATTTTATGGATCTAATGTCCTTGAGCATGAGGCTGGCAGTGGAGCTTCCTCTATCCTTCCAGCTTTGTCTACAAGATTCTTTTTAAGCTACCCAGAGAGAAAGATCAGGTAATTGAATAGCTGAATTCCTCATTATTAATCTTAAATATTGGCAGTAATGTTCTAGAATGCAATTATTTGCCATCAAGCTTGCATTGACTCTTAGCAGCCATATACAGCATATAGATTGTGCACCCATTGCCATTATAATTCAGTACCTCTACCCTGCTGCTGCTCTTCTTATTCTCTTTCCTTCCACCTTTCCCAGCATTATACATCTCTGCAGAGAACTATGTAGATCTTCACATTATGCATATAAAATATGATCATTTAAACCTGATTCTTTGAGTGTTGAGTGAAAACTCTGGACTGATTTGTTCAATGTTTGTTTTCTTTGCTATCCATAGTATTTTCAGGAGTTTTCTCCTTTGCTTCCATATTGTATCACAGGGAATACCATTGGCTGCCCCAATCTGATTTTTGTAGGTATAGACCCATCTCATCATTAAAATGTATTTTCAAAGGTCTTCATGGATACTCTGCCAAGTGCTAGTCTGTGGTACATTTATTGACAGCTGATTCCTTCACTGTTGATAGTTGAAGAGAAGCTTTCCACTACTTTGGTATCTTCATTGTCAGTTCTAAGGCAGGTTACTGTTCTTGTAGTCATTAGTTTGGTCTTCTTTATATTTAATCTTAGTTCTATTTTTTTTATTCTGCTCCCTGACTTTCATTATTAATGCTTGCAGATCATTTGCATGTTCAACTTCAACTCTCAGTGAGGTGTTATCAATATAGCTTGGTTATTTAAGTTTTTTTCCTCTAGTTTTAAACCATGTTAATCATCTTCCAATTCACCTTCCCTCAAAATGTATATAGGCTGAATAAATAAAGGGTGAATATATAGCTTTGTCACTCATTTGTCAACTTTGAGCCAGTCTGTTTCACCATTTGTCCACATTGTGACTTCCTGAACTATGTATATTTTTCATGATGACAATGAAATTCTTTGAGATTCCCATTTATCTAAAGACATTCCACAGATTGATCTGATACAATGAAAAGCCCTTCTATAATAAATGAAGCCTGAAACTGGCTTTCAAAATTATCCAGTGTGCATCATCAATAATGTCTCACATTCCTCAGCCTTTTCTAAGCCATCTTGAACATCTGGCATCTCCTCTCTCTCTCTCTCTCTCTCTCTCTCTCTCTCT
>QLTV01004097.1:679277-724425 GCA_003457575.1 Thermophis baileyi
TGTGAAATTAAATTATCGTGTGATGTTCTGCACATTCTGTTTTGTCTTATTATTTTGATATTAGGATATAGATTGGCCTCTTCAAATCTGTTAGCCTAACCCATATTTGCTGGGACACAGGGGTGGGTTCCGGATTCAGGTACTGCCAGTTTGCTCAGGGATGTGCCGCCTGCGCGCCTGCACAGTACTTAAAAAAAGCTTCTGCCCATGCGCAGAAGCAAAAAACAAGATGGCGGCACCTGTGGTGCTGCCGAGAGAACCAGTTCGGGGGTGTGGCAGGCCTGGGTCGCTGCCGGTTCCAGCAACCCAGGCCACCATGTTGCTAACAGTTCTATAGAACCGGTCCAAACCAGTAGGAACCCACCTCTGCTGGGACAGCTTAGTTAGAACTTTTACAGATTCTTCTTCTTTGGTGTGGCTTCCCATTATCCGTAGATATTCCATCAATTCATATTCTCAATTGTTAATGACTGTAGAGTTGATTTAACTTCATCACTCATACTAGAGGTTCTTCTAAGTAGGGAATATCTTCTAATTTATCTTGGTTATTGACATCATTACTATACATAGCAATTTGAGGTTCATATTTCCTTTTGAGTCTTTTGGAACATTTTTCCTTTTTCCCCATGTTTTTTTCTCTCTTTGATGTCTTATAATATTGCTTCTTGTCTCTCATAACAGCTCTTTGAAATTCTTTTTAAAGTTTCTTCCTGAGATCTTTGTCTTTCTTGATTTGCATTCTCTTATCTTCTTAGCAATTTCCATGGTATGTTCTGAGATCCAGTTTGCTTCCTTCCTGTCTTGATCTTTGGCAATCTCTTTTCATCGTTGTCCTTAACAACTTCTTTAAATTGACTCCACAGTTCTTCTGTTTCCCATCCATGAGCTTCAAAATGATTCTAACTGGGAATTAGGTCTCTGAAATCCAGCAGTATGGCCTTTAGCATGTTGGCTGGGGAATCTAGCAGTTACAGACCCAATAGCTCTGGAGAATGCCAGGTCAAGAAGAATATAATGGGCCCGATTGTTTATGTCATACTCAACTGTAGATTCTTTTATGCTTCCCTACATTGTTACAGCAATAGCCAGGATGAAATCACACTCCAAATAGTTCATTTCTGATTTCCTGATCTCCTATCAGCATAGTTACAGATGGCTAAGAAGCCAGCATTCAATATTTCAATATTGTTCATTGATGAGGAAATGAGGAGCGAAACCAGAAAAGGATACAAGCCTTTCCAGTTAAAAAGTGGTTGATTTTGCAGCATTAGGTTTGTTTTGAAATTTCTTAATTCTTCCTGAGATTTCCAGCAGAAGATGTTTGATCAAAAATTTTATCAGTAAAAGAAAGGAAAGGTTTCTGCAGATACAACAGAACAACACTCAATACCCAATAGTTGTCTAGATGACTTATCTCTTTATCTCTGTGAATCATATTCCAGTGGTCTACAACATAGAAATAATTTAGATTCAATACTTCATTCATCTCTTCCAGTCTTAAGTGGTTTAATGCTATGTGATTGTTGACATAATAGGACATTTTTACACCTAGATATTTTTTTTTTAAAAAAAATCTTTACTAATAATATTTTTGTATCTGCAAATTAATTTAGATTTCTTTACAGTATATTGATTTGTCAGATGGTATAACAAGTTTAAAGTTATTTTTAAAATATATTTAGCTAAATGTCCCAAATTTAAAAGAGTAGAATAGAATAGAATAGAATTTATTGGCCAAGTGTGATTGGACACACAAGGAATTTGTCTTGGTGCATATGCTCTCAGTGTACATAAAAGAAAAGATAAGTTCATCAAGAATCACAAGGTACAACACTTAATGATAATGCTTTCTGTATTTAATCTTTGGAAATGACTGTGTGTAATGCTGTCCTTTACAATTCTGTAACTAAAAAAAATAAATTAAAACTACAACAATAAAGCTCAAGAAGAAAAGCAAGAAATTCTAAAGAATCATAATTATTGGTACTTATTTGTGTTTTGGATGAATTATATATCCAATCCATTATTCTCCAAAAATACAGTGAAAGTTAAATAATTGCTGAGTTTTGTTCAGAAATAGTCCTTTCCATATATTTGCTTCTGATATATTCAGAAAGTATCTAGATAGAGAAATTTAAAATAGTTTTGCAAAAATATATTACATTTAATAATTTGGTCAATTTTTTTTTGACCAAGAAAAACTATGTTTATTTTTGGAATTAATTTCAAACTTATCCAGATATATATTATGCCTATGATATCTTATCCAGTCTTTATTCTTCCTTCAATTCACAGTGAAAGAAGTTTCAGTTTCAAGTATGTTCAGTAATGCATTCTTTTTTGTCTATCCATAGGCATTTTCTGCAGGGCACAGGCCAGTCAGCCAGATGTGAAACCATGTGCAAAGACATTGCAATTGCAGAAACCCATAATTAAAGAAGAAATACAATTATGCAATTTATGTTAATGTATTTGATCATGAAACATTGATATTTTTTTTACAGTTTATATGCTGCCTCTGTGCCCAATATACTTTTTTGGGATTTATTTAATCTCTTGGCACATTTTCTGAAAAGATAATTACAGATTTGAAGTAACGCAAAGAACAAAGTATAATGTGGAATTAAAAATGAAGTTGGCTACTACTGCACACTTAAAGAATTGCAAAGGTAATGGGAAAAATATTTCAAAATATAGCAAGGAATTTTCAACTGTAAACTCATAGACGTGATCAATCCACTTTAGGTCAGCTTGACATAAATGTGTATCAATGCACTGCATGATCCTCCTAGTTTGTGATATGTAGGCAACCTTATATTGGCTTCCAAAATAATTTCTAGATTAGAGACCCTCATTTGTATAGGAAAAACATTTATGGCTATATCTACAAGACTTGGCTTTTCCTTTGAGCTCTAGGGGAAGACTAGATAATCACACTTTAGAACAGTGGTTCTCAACCTTTCTAATGCCGCAACCCCCCTCCGCTGCCGTGACCCCCCCGCTGCCGCGACCCCCCTGCCACTGCGACCCCCTCCCTGCCCCCTCCCCGCGCGGGATGAGGTGACAAAGGGGGCGTGGAGTGACGGTGGCACCAAGATGGCGGGCTAACGCGCGCGGCGACCCCTATGAAATGGTCATTCGACCCCCAAAGGGGTCGCGACCCACAGGTTGAGAACCGCTGCTTTAGAAGTTTGATTTTTGACACCAGGTTTTTGTTGTTTTTAATATTTTAGTCTGTTTGGTTTTATAGTTTTTAATGGGATTTTATGTGTCTTTTAGTCTTTGATTGGAAGCTGCCCAGAGATGGTTGAAAGATGGGAGTCAGTCTCTCTGTCTCTCTCTGTCTCTCTCTGTCTCTCCCTCTCTCTCCCCCTCCTCCCTCTCTCTCTCTCCTCCTCCTCCTCCTCCTCCTCCTCCTCCTCCTCCTCCTTCTTCTCTCTCTCTCTCCCTCTCTCTCTCTCTCTCTCTCTCTCTTCAAATTTTGTGCTGCTCATCTCACAGATGCATATATACATACATACATACATACATACATACATACATACATGCTGAAACTAACTGGTATATCCTTATTGTTGGCAGAGAATGCTGCATGTCCAAGACTGATCATCATGTCAGTTGGCAGCATCTTATCTAGCTTAAAAAGAAAAGCATTGGATGAAACACTCAAATAAACCAAACAATATTGGTGGCTGAAGTCAGTATTGATAGGCCTACCTGGTGCTTGCTACTTCTTATTCCTTTTCTGCAAATTACATCATTTTGCTGTTATAAATCAATCAGATATTAATGGTTAAGCTTGAGTATTTCTTCTGGCCAAACATCAAACAAATGGAATGAAGCAGTAACGAAGGTCACATGTATTTCTTTGAGCTTCAGCCCTGTGGCTGTCCACTTGATTGGAAATTGTACTTGCAGTTTCAAAGGTAGATTTTGCAGCAATAAAGTTTATAGTATAGTATAGTATAGTATAGTATAGTATAGTATAGTATAGTATAGTATAGTATAGTATAGTATAGTATAGTATAGAATAGAATAGAATAGAATAGAATAGAATAGAATAGAATAGAATAGAATAGAATAGAATAGAATAACAGAGTTGGAAGGGACCTTGGAGGTCGTCTAGTCCAACCCCCTGCTTAGGCAGGAAACCCTACACCACTTCAGACAAATGGTTAACCAATCTACTCTTAAAAACTTCCAGTGTTGGAGCATTCACAACCTATGGAGTTTTAGGAGGTTTTTTTTCATGCTAGGTGTACTTGGCATCCTGATAATTGGAATCCTCATTAGAGAGAACCTTATCTGCATAGCATGACTCTGTAGGAAAACCATGACATCCTCAATATTTTGTGTTTAGGATATGTTAGGATCACAGTTTTCTGATTTCAAAACCAACAGGATGGATCCAGAGGTTCTATCCGGTTCTTTAGAACCGTTAGGAAATCGGCGATGACATCATGGAGCCAGTTCTGTCAGTGTCTCCATGGGTGCCGCCATCTTGGATTTTGCTTCTGCACATGTGCAGAAGCTAATTTTTGCTTCTGCGCATGTGCATAAGCTATTTTTTTATTGCTGCGGGCGCTCGCTCGCAAAGCGCGCGCACGCCCCCGGCGCAATCCTGAGCAAACTGGCAGCAAAAGGATCCAGAACCCACCCCTGGATGGATCCCATTCTAATGTTCTTCTTTCTTTTGTTGGATTGCAGAGTAAAACTCAGAATTCTTACTCCTGATTGTATTGATCGCTTGATGTAGTTCTTCTGACAGCCTAAAAATGTCAATGAGCTATTGTTGTTTAATAAACATTTTATATTTCACCTACTTATCATTTTAAATGTCAATATCACATATTTCGAGAAATTATGTATGTCATAGTCCTAATGATTGGAGAATGTGGGTCATGAAAGTCAAGGCAATTTCCCATCTAGTCATTCATGTACGAAATTCATTTAATATGAATCACCCATTGTAGAAATTTAATACATCATTTGACCTGAACAACATTCCCAATCGCATTCAACATCATAAAACCTTGTAAAAAATTCAACATCATATTAGAGAAGAAGTTAATACAAGTCCTTTCAGAACAGACAAGTAGGCCAGATGGGACATTAAAGAAAAGGCTATTGTAGGAGATTGCTTAATAAAGGTTGCATTTACAACCTGAAAATTAATTGTGTCTTCAAAAGAGATTCAAAACTGAATGTTGTTCAGATTAAAGAAGAGAGATATGTTAGCAAAAAAACATAAAAAAACAACATCGTAATGTAAAATAGCTTTCTTAAAAGTTTTCATTAAAGATAGTCATCTATGTTAATTTTCTAATTAATTCCAATTTAATTTTCTCATCCTAATTTTTTTAAAGGATGCTTAATTGCTTCTGAGAAGGCTAATCTTTTTATGCAGTTGCAGATGAATCTAAGTAATCTATCTGAACTAGAATAAGTACATTTATTTCAAAAGTATGGATATTATATGGTCAATGCAACAAAAACAACACCAATATTACACTATGAGTGACTGAAGCAGTGAGTAGCAGTGATTTTAGACTTAGCATGTAGATCGATGGTAGACTTGCTCTAGAGATAACTTCAATGTCTGGGATTTTATCTAGCCATCTGATGATTGATATTCTGCAAAGATAAGTCATGTGGAATTGGTTGAGCAATTTGATAGATAGTTCACATTTTAAAGCATATAGAAGGGTAGTGAGTACCACAGCTTTGTAGACCTTCAATTTGTTGCTGGAGTAATTTCTTGACATTCCCACACAGTGGAGTGTAATATGCCAAAAATAGAGCCTTTGCTATTGTAGGAAGTTAGCACCCACCCCTCTCCTGGAAAAATGAAATATCCTAGGAAAAATTAAAAGGGCAGAATATTATATAGAATATCCCTAGAGAAATTGAGAAACATGCTTTTAGAAAGGAAACAGACTCACTCTTAGTAGCCCCCACCTTTGTCAATGGGCCATCAAGGAATGGCCCAGCTCACTCATCCCCCCACCTTTGTCAATGGGCAGTCTATTCTACATAACAAAGATAGGATTAGCCCTCTTCCTCATGGCACCTGGGAAGATTGCATCAGCCAGCACTCAAACTAGCTTGGTATTCAGGACAGCCTACAGATTTCTGTACAAGGAAACTCAGAGCTGGGGCCCAACAGAGGTCATAAAACCAAGAGACTCAGCATCTTTTCTGCCCTTTTCTCTTCACCCAACATCTGGAAGCATGTGATCCACCTTTTCTGTTCAGGAGCCCATGCCATGTGCTCTGTCCACCATTAAACCTTCTTTCTAAGCAACTTCCGTGAATCCAGTGTCTTTTTCCCCACTTGGAACTGAACCCAGAAGGATATTCCTTACAACAATTTTCTGAAGTTAATGTCAGTATCAATAGTCACTACTTGGGAAAGAGTGCTACCAAGGTAACGGAGTGGTCCACTGCTTGGAGTTTCTATCCTTTGATTGTGATTTTGAGTTCTATGTATGGTGCATGAGAAGCCAGCTGGTGCATGGCTTCAATCATTTTAATATGGACGGTGAGTCCAAAGTTGTCACAAACCATAGAGAATTTGTCCATACTGACTTGTATCTCTAGCTCTGAGCCAACATTCAGGGCACAGTCATTAGCAAAGGAAAAGTCTCTAAAACAGTTGTCTTCATTTTCGTAATAGTTTCTCCTCAATTTGAAGAGCTTCCCATCAGCTCTGTACTTAAGGATGATTCCTGCATCACTGTCCTTGAAGGCATCATTCAGCACAACAGTAAGCATCAATATACTGCATAATAATTAAAATAAATTGGATGAGCCAGATGTACTCAATTAAATGTTAGAAATGTAAGAATCTTTCATGGTGAGAATGCCTACTGGCAAAAACACACACAAGTTGATTAATAAAATTATTTTAGAAATATTGGTTTATGAACTGTCGTATTCATTGTTCTTAGTTATATTGATACCTTTCTTACCCAACAAGAGAATAACACTGAGCCAGCAGGATAATACTGTATATGAAAAGCAAATTTATTCCAACGATAAACCACCAGAGGATAAATATCTGATTTTGCTTTTGTGATAAAATTTACACTTTGTATTAGAACAACAAATAAGAAATAACTAAAGATAAATAGGTAATTGGCAGTATGTAAAGGGTAGTAAGCAAAATTATAAAACACTAGATACATTTTACTGATTTCTAAAATTAGAATTAATGAAATATAGCCAAACATTTGATTGTGTTTTAATTATTTATAGATATTTAACAAGGAGAAAATTAGTACATTATTTATGATTTGTATATGTATAGCAGAGATATATGTAGATATAGATTTAAATGGGTATGTATCATTTGCCTAGTAATAACTTATTGTAGTTTGTTTAATAACACAAGGAGATTATAAATCTCCCCTGAAGAGCACAAAGAAGAAACAAAACAACTTTGAAGGGATAAGTAGGGAGAATTAAGGCAAAATAATAGCAATTAAACACAGTTCCCTACATTCTGCTGGGGTACTTCATTGGGGGCAGAGGTGTTGGATGAATGAAGAATGCCAGGACTATATGCCAAGAGTCCCTGCAGAGTCATCCAAGATGGGTTATCCCAACCACCCCCAAAAATAAGCAGGCATCTATGTTGAGCAGTGAGTAATATAGGAAGATATGAGAGGCAGATAATCACTTCAGTGACAAAGGGAAAGGCATAATTTCATTCTGTGTGAGAAAAGGCAATAGTAAACACAGAAAACCTCATGGACAAAAAATAATAAAAGGTTGGAGATACGGTGCCAGATGAAGCACTCAGATCAGATGACACTTAACATGTTACTGAGGAACAGCTGAAGACCATTCACAGTAGCAATAGCACTTAGACTTCTATACCACTTCATAGTGATTTACAGCACTCTAAGCTATTTACAGAGTCAGCATATAGAAAGCTGAGTGAACCATGAGCCTGTCAGGATCAAACTCCTAGCAGTCAGCTGAATTAACCTGCAATACTTCATTCTAACCACTGCGCCACCACAATACCACAGTACTAGTGGTATTGATGACATGATTAGATTAAAGTCTCCAGAACATTTAGTTGCTGAGGTTGCCATGCAGCCAAATAAACAAACAAACAAATATAAAAAATACCTCAAACTGAATGACATAGGAAAGCTCAATACAGTGAAAGATGAACTTTCTTGTTTTTTTCTTTTGAAGATGTTTTGCTTCTCATCCAAGAAGCTTTTTCAGCTCTGACAGGATAGTGGGGAATGGAAGGATTTATACTTCTTGCAGACAGCTGGTAATTTGCATCCTTTTAGAGGGTCCTTGAAGCACTTGGAGGTTTATCTCTGCCCTCAGGGTCACCTGAGTAGTGCTCTTGGTTCCTGTAGTCTGCAATTTTTCCTCTGGAAATCCATTTCTACTCCCACACCATTCAAAGGGTATTCATCCCAAATTGTATAGCTAAACGTCTGTAGAGATTCTCAAGTCTTCCAGGTCATGGTCGTCCCAAAGGTGCTTTTTTCAAGAGGCAACTCGACTTCTCTTGTTTTTTTTCTTTTGAAGACATTTCACTTCTTATCCAAGAAGCTTCTTCAGCTCTGACAGGATAGTTGGGAATAGAAGGATTTATATTCCTGGCAACTGGACTTTCTTGTTTTTTGTTTTGAAGGCGTTTCGCTGAGGACACAGATAAACCTCCAAGTGCTTCAATGACCCTCTAAAAGAATGCAAATTACCAGCTGTCTGCAAGGAATATAAATCCTTCCATTCCCCACTATCCTGTCAGAACTGAAGAAGCTTCTTGGATGAGAAACGAAATGTCTTCAAAAGAAAAAACAAGAAACTCTAGTTGCCTCCTGAAAAAACACCTTTGGGACAACCATGACCTGGATGACTGAGTATCTCTACAGACTCTTTTAGTGAAAGATGAAATTAATTCACTATATACTGATGTTTTAGGCATCAACAAATTGAGATGGACTGGGACATGAAAAACATAAAGGAAGTGATGCTGCTTTCACAGTTAGGAAGGTTATAGCGAGAACAGCTACAATGCAATCAGTAACTGCATAGTATCAATTAGACTTCAGGGACAACCCTTTAAAATGATGAACATCCAAGTTTATGCTTCAACCACTGATGCAGAAGAAGAGCTGGATGAGTTTTGTGATCAAGTTCCATTTGAAATGCACAGCACATGCAAGCAAAGTGTGTTGCTTGTGTATGGATACTGGCATGCCAAAGTGAGGGAAATTAAGGAGAAAACTGTAGTTGTATGATATGACCTATGAAACTGGAAGGAAGCAAGAGAATGCTTTATAAATTCTTGCCAATCCAGTGATTTCACAACAATGCCTATATACATGGACATCACCAGAGGAAGTACATAGAAATAATATTGACCATAGTATTAGTAGAAGGAGATGGAAGACTTGCAAAAGCAAACATATGGATAGGGAATGACTGAAACAGATTATGAACTGCTCATGTGCAAATTCTTAGTTAAGCTAGAAACCAGTTTCCACAATGTGATCATCAGCATATAGCCACCATTTTCACCATTGCTTTGAAATCCTGACCCTCATTGACATATGTGATATTTCAGTTTTTTCCTTTTTGATAAATTTACAGACATTTCTAAAATTCTGTTTTCACTTTGTCATTATGGGGTACTGAGTATAGATTAATGAGAGAAAAAAAATGAATTTCAACAACTGTAGAATCAGGCTGCAGCACAACAACATTGACAAAAGTGAAGGGGGTCTGAATACTTTCTGAACGTGCTGTATGTGTTTCATTGAACAGGGGAAATTATTACTCAAAAGGCTTCCTTGAAAGTCTTATAAAAATCAAGCAAAATGATTTTGGGCTGAACTTAATGACTCTCACTGGAATTGTGCTGAATTCCTTTTGCATCTATTTCAATAAGTCATCAAAAACCGACTATAATTCAAAGCTGACATGACATTCTAAAATTGTAACACAGAAATAGTATACCCTCTAAGTTGTGCTGGTGGGATTATAAACAAATTGGAACACGTTATCGTCTTTAAAATGAGGCCTCGCCCAATTAACTAGTCCTTTTGATTGATTTTTTTAAAAGAACTTGAGAAAATCATCCAACAGTTGCTTATACTGAATATTGCAGTTAGTTTATTGTCCATATTTTTTCCTGAGGCACATACATTGATGTAACATAAGAAATTGATTCAGTTCCTGCTGTTAGCTATTATTGCAAGGAAAGAAAAAAAAATTAAAATGCATCCTTCATTGAATCGGTGGTAGCGATACATGTAGGAAATTGTTTTGGTTGATATATTAACAACAAAAAGGTTTAAATCGTACAAGGAAGAATAAAGTTAGCCAACCCTAGTTACAACATGTTCACTAAATTATTTTACTTTTACAACAAATTATATTTTTCTCTAATATAATTTTATATAGAAAAATTGAAAGTTGATGTTTAAATTCTGTTATCTATCTTTAAGATAAATAGATAGCCAAGGTGGTGTCAGATAGCAGTTAATGTGTTGCTCTGGGACTGGAGAGACTCAAAACAGAAGTTTAGAGGAGCATGTTTGAACTAGTTACTCTCTTTCTCCTCACCTACCTCACAGGTAGGTTGCTGCATTGTGGATTTAAAAAAAATCTCCATGTGAAGAGCTTTGAGTTCCTGAAAGATATAAATAAATATTTTAAATTTACTAATATATTAATAGTACGAACTACAGAGCCCATTCACTTTTTAAAAACTCTGAACAATCTGGTAAACTGTACTACTCATTAATAAAATGTGAACTTTTAGAAACATGTAGCTTGGTGTAGGTCACCTCTAGAGGCATATCAAATTTTATGAAGATTAGATGAATTTTGCCCCAAATATTTCAGGTTTTGTTTTTTTTAAGAGCCTGGGATTCAGAAAACTGAAGTGGGAAGAGGGAACAGATACTTATACACCCTTTGGACAATTTAACTTCAACCATTCAAGGTAAAACTACTCTAGCCAGGTGTGGTGTTTTGTTGTATTTCTGCAATTTATTAGGCAACTCCATCAACTCCTGCTATGTTGCTTTTCAATGCTTTGAAAGAACTTCTGATTCTTAGCTGTTGTTGCAATCAACACAAAGCACTTACCGTCGGCCTCAGCTATTCCTCAACATACATTGTGAAAATTTCTCTTGTAATAATGTGTGTTTCTGCAGTCCTGTGGAGTTTGGATGGGTTATTTTCTGCATTGGCTGGAAAGTTTATCTTCTGCTACCTCACATTAGATAAACCACATCTTCTCTGAAATGTTATAACAGGCAATCTCACTGGTGAATTTACCTTTAATTTTTTAATAGTAATTTTATTAAGAATTACAATTGTGAGAATTGTAATTACAAATCTAATTAGGATTAGAATGTAATTAGAATTACAATTGCGAGAAAATGCAAGAAGTGCCCCATCACTGGAGGCTTTTGAAAAGAGATTGGGCAGCCATTTATCAGAAATAGGATAGGTCTCCTACGAGAGCAGGACATTGGACTAGATGACCTCCAAGGTTCCTTCCAACTGTTACTGTTACTGAATAAGCAGAAAGAGAAAAAATAGAAGTGCACAATAGAAATAGAAACAAAAATAAACAGAGAGAGAGATAGAGAGAAAGAGAGAGAGAAAGAGAGAGAGAGACAGAGAGAGAGAGAGAGAAAGAGACAGAGACAGAGACAGAGACAGAGACAGAGAGAATGAGAGGAGAGAGAATGAGAGAGAGAGAGAGAGAGAGAGAGACAGAGACAGAGACTGAGAGAGAGAGAGAGAGCGAGAGAGAGAGAGAGAGAGAGAGAGAGAGAGAATGCAGATAGAACAGGGGTCTCCAACCTCAGCTTTGCTGGCTGAGGAATTCTGGGAGTTGAAGTCCACAAGTTGGAGTCCACAAGGTTGGAGTCCCCTGAGGTAGAATACATGCATGCAGATCAGAGATGTGACTTTTTATGACTTGTGGACTTCAACTTCCAGCATTGCCGGCTCAGGAATTCTGGGAGTTGAAGTCCACAAGTCATAAAAGGCCATAGTTTCTTACCTCTGGTGTAAATAGAGTTAAGGATTTATTTTGTGTCCCTCTTTCTATGCTTAGCCTAATTTCTAATTGCCTAATTGCTACTTTCAGGTCCTGCTTTCTGTCTTTCTGCCCAGGCATACATATACAGAGGACCTGTTCTTGGACTCTCCTGCTGATAGGATGGAGTTAATTGGGTTCCAGGCTTTGACTATTCCTTTCATGTATCTTCTAAAAATAAATCTCCTTTCTGTTATAAATCCTGCTTCACTAATCATTACTCAAGTCTGATTCCTGCTTTCAGAAAGCTCCCAGGGACACTAAGAATGTTTAAACCTCCAACAAATATTTCAAGCTCCCTTTCCATAGAGGGGATATCAGTGAGCTGAATTTTATTGATGTGTAGCTGGAACAGCGGCAATATATAACATTTTCAAATGATGAAAAAAAAAGGGCAGTTTTACCAAGGTCCTAGAGGTCAGATTCTGAAGAAGAAAATTCCAGACTTTAAAAAGAGCCAAATGCTAGCTGGTGTCTTTATCCAAAAACTTTATCCTTTATTTTCATCTGAGACCATTATTATTTTTTTTTAGTAATTTTAATTAAAAAAAACTATAATTAGAAAGATAAAAGTTAATGCAAACTAAAAAAAAGGACAAAAGGACAAAACAGAAAAGAAAGGAAAAATAAGAATACAGTAAAAAAAGAAAAAGAAAAGAAAAATATATAAAGAAATTATTTTCCCTTTCATCACAACAAGTTATAATAACCACAAGATTATATCGATGAAATTGGAAAGATCTGACATTACCCACAACGGAGGAATGGATCCTGAAAATGATGGAATTGTTTGCAAACAGCTTGCAAATTCAGATAAATGTCTAATGCACTGGGGTTTGCATGAATGTTTCTGTCTGCATCTCTCTCTATGTGTTTAAGAGCCGAGGTGGCGCAGTGGTTAGAGTGCAGCACTGCAGGCTACTTCAGCTGACTGCTAGCTGCAGTTCGGCAGTTCAAGTCTCACTGGCTCAAGATTGACTCAGCCTTCCATCCTTCCGAGGTGGGTAAAATGAGGACCCAGATTGTTGGGGGAAATATGCTGACTCTGTAAACCGCTTAGAGAGGGCTGTAGCAATAGCAATAGCACTTAGACTTATATACCGCTTCATAGTGCTTTACATAGTGTAAAGCACTATGAAGCGGTATATAAGTCTAAGTGCTATTGCTAATGCTATTAATTCAGCAATTTGGCCAGCACAGGGACAAAACTGAATGTATTTAAAAACATTTTTTGTTTTGTTTATATTTAACATTGGGTTGGCAGGAACCACAATCACATGGCCTCTTCTAGTTAGCCAAAGTTTCAGTCCCCCAGAAGCATAATCATTTCCCCTAAATAAGCAAATCTGGATTGTTTCATTATACATAACTCAACTGCATAATAATTTAGGCTTAATCAACAGGAATAATGGATTCTGGGGATTGTAAAAGGAAACATTTTCTGTTTTCTCTCTTCAGAGGCTCTCCACAACCTTTTCTTGTTCATACACATTAAAAGAGTTAATACTTATTTTTCAAACTACAGATAGTCCTCGACCTATAACGGTTCATTTAGTGACCGTTCAAAGTTACAATGGCACTGAAAAAAGTGACTTATGACCGTTTTTCACAACCTTTGCAGCATTCCCATGATCATGTGATTAAAATTCAGATGCTTGGCAACTGATTCATACTTATGACCGTTGCTGTGTCCCGGGGCCATGTGATCACTTTTTGTGACTTTCTGACAAGCAAATTCAATGGGGAAGCCACTTAACAACCAGGTTACTAACGTATCAACTGCAGTGATTCACTTAGCAACTGTGGCAAGAAATGTCATAAAATGGGGCAAAACTCACTTAACAAATTCTCACTTAACAACATAAACTTTGGGCTCAATTGCGGTCGTAGGTTGAGGAGTACCTGTAGTAATATTCTCTCTGTATGTGTGTCTTTCTCTTTCCCCCATAAGAAGCATTTAGAGGTGTCACCCAAATTAATTTATCTACAATATTCATTCCTACTCAAGGGACATACCCACAAAATGTGTTAATTTTAAAAAAGAAAAATGTCATAACTATACAGAAACCCTGACTTACACTCAGCTTTGCCCTATTGTTCTGTCTCTTGATCTTCTCCACTGCTGTTGCTGCTTACTTTTCATCTCCATCTTCAAACTGCTTCCCTTTCTTCCACGTGCCTAGAGTCTTGCATTGTCATTTATTTGTATTTCCACATGGTGGCTCCTCCTCCAGTCCCTGTTTTGGCATTTATGCTCCTCACTTATGAACTTTATTGCCTGAAACAGTTCTGAGATGACTATGGGGAAAAAAATACTAATATTCCTCAGGGAAGGTAATATTATTGCAATATTTAGCTGCTTGGTATAATGATCTCTCCAGGAAAAGTATAAATCAGATTTCCCTTGGAACCTTTTCTATATAGAGTAATCATGTTATGTTAGTTATCTGGGGCTGCAGATAACTAACAAGCTGAACTGGTCTCTCCACACGTCATCCTTAATGAAGCGTGCAAACCAGCGTCTGCATTTCCTGCGTCGGATGAGGAGAGCACATCTTTCTCCTTCTGTCCTGGCCACTTTTTACAGAGGCACCATTGAGAGTGTTTTAACAAACTGTATCACTGTTTAGTTTGGTGGCAGCAGTGCCTCAGATAGAAAGTCCATACAGAGAGTGGTAAGGACAGCCGAGAAGATTATAGGAAGCTCGCTTCCTGTTATTCAGGATACTGCTTATAAGCGTGATGTGCTTAGAGCTCAAAGCATTGTTAGAGACCCACCAGCTAGAGAACACAACAGAGGTGGGTTCCTACCAGTTCTGACCGGTTCTGAAGAACCGTTAGTAACTTGGCGGCCTGGGTCACTGGAACTGGCAGCGACCCAGGCCTGCCACACCCCCGAGCCAGTTCTCTTGTTTTTTGCTTCTGCGCATGTGCAGAAGCCTTTTTTTAGTACTGCGCATGCACACGTGCACACGAAGCGCATGCGCACCCGCGCAAACTTCCCACACAGTGCATCCCTGAGCGAATGGGCAGTAGAAGAATCCGGAACCCACCCCTGCCACATACCCATTTTACGATTTGTTTCTGTTGCTCTCCTCTGGGAGGACATTTCGAAGTATTTCTAGCAAGACTACCTGATTCTGTAACAGCTTTGTTCCCTATGCCATCTGTCTGCTAAACTCACAAGATTCGTTTTTCTCACCATGTACCTATATACATCCAAACTAGACTGTGTTGTTTCTCTGTGTCATATAATATATGTGGGTATATGCATAAGTATGTATGTATGTATGTATGTATGTATGTATGTATTATTTATTTATTTATTTATTTATTTATTTATTTATTTATTTATTTATTTATTTATTTATTATTTTGCCATGTTTATGTAGTGTATATTGGAGGTGGTGACCCTTTGAGAGCTGTATGCAACGAAATTTCATTTTAATGTATGCCGGTTAGTGTACATTCAAAGTGACAATTAAATTATTCTATGTCTATGTTGCAAGGGACCATAGATGTTGTTTGTAATCCAACATCTGGATTAATTCCTTGGTCAAGATGCATAGAGCATCTCTGACAGAGGACCATCCATTTTGGTTGGAAGACCTTGACGTGGGAGAACTCATTACTCTATATGGATAGCTTGAGAGTCAGGAAGTTTATACCGTTCATTGCTTAGACACCTTTAGGTTGGTTTTATTTTGTCTCTGAAGGAGTGAAATATGGTACACAATATAGCGTGATGTAAAATAGTTGCACGGAAAGGTGGGGGGCGGGAATGATAAGAGTCGAAGTCCATTTACTGTGCATCAAGCTGGAGAAAGTTGAAAGCTGAAGTACAATTATTCCACAGCCACCCTGATGCATACAGAAGGGGTGTCATTTGTCACAAACGTACATGCATCAATAAACTTCTAGTCCTCATTTTCACCTTTATTTACTTACTTTATTTTTCTGCCATCACATTCCCTACAGATTCCTGGCAATTTACAGCATAAAAGCACACACAGTAGTAAGACCCACTGTAGTATTAAACAGCAGATAACTTTAAATACACTCTTGAAAGCATCTGGTTCTATATTAAAAGCTCATCTGCAGAGTTCTGTTTTAAAGTCTATCGAAATATCAGGAGAGAGAATGTCATACAGAAATCTGGGAGAAGCTATTCAGAATGTGGTGGCCATCACTAAAATTGGGGAGAAGGTTCATTGACATTTGGCTCAAATTGTTTGCATAGGGTATCTCTCAGCCTCACCATAAGGGCACATTCTATTTGGGGCAGAGAATGCAGGAGACACTTAGACATTAAACCAGGGGTGTCAAACTCAATTTCATTGAGGGATGCATTAGGGTTGTGTTTGACCTCAGGTGGTGGTGGTGGTGGTGGATGTGGTCAGGGTGGGTGTGGCCAGCTTGACATCACTCATGTCAGGGGCGCCTGTGGTGGTCAGAGCCAGTGAAAATGGAGCTCGGGAGGGCCAGCCCACCGGCCTTGAGTTTGACACCCCGGCATTAAACCATATAAGGCTTTATAAATCAACGCCATTACTTTGAATTGTCCCCGAAACCTGTTGTTAAACAAAGCAAAGCCTAACACTCGTGCCCATATGTGAAAAGCAACTTTCATCTACCAGCAAACAGTCTGCTGCATTTTGCACCAACTGTAACTACTGAGGGGGTCTTCAAAAGAATCCTTATGTAAAATACCTTGCAATAATAGCAATAGCAATAGCAGTTAGACTTATATACCGCTTCATAGTGCTTTACAGCCCTCTCTAAGCGGTTTACAGAGTTAGCATATTGCCCCCAACAATCTGGGTCCTCATTTTACCCACCTCGGAAGGATGGAAGGCTGAGTCAACCTTGAGCCGGTGAGATTTGAACCGCTGAACTGCAGCTAGTAGTCAGCTGAAGTAGCCTGCAGTGCTGCACTCTAACCACTGCGCCACCTCGGCTCTTTTATAATGTACAGTATCCAGGAGGTGACAAGGGCATAAGTCACTGCCACCTTTGTCCAGGAAAGATTGCATCTGGTACACCAGCTACATTTGAGCAATATGGGTAGTCCTCGACTTACGATCACAACTGAGTCCAAAAATTATGTTGCTAAGTGAGATAGATGGTGAGTTTTGTCCCACTTTATGACCTGTCTTGCCACAGTTGTTAAGTTAATCACTGCAGCTGTTAAATGAATAACACAGTTGTTCTGTGAATCTGGCTTCCCCATTGACTTTGCTTGTCAGAAGGTTGCAAAAGGTGATCATATGACCCAGGGACACTGCAACCATCATGAATATGAGCCAGTTGCCAAATGTCCAAATTTTGATCATGTGACCATGGGGATGTTGCAATGGTCATAAGTGTGAAAAACAATCATAAGTCATTTTTTCAGTATTGTGGCAACTAAGAACGGTCACTAAATGAATGGTTTTACGCCGAGGTCTACCTGTATCCTCTCTAGCCATGGCCTCTACCTGCATGTCTACCACTAGCCACAAGTAATGCAGACTTAGCTTACCCACAAGGGGTTCTACTCCACTGAAATTTACCACTGGAGCAGACAGAGAGTCAGATGGTTTCTGATAAAACAATAGTTCAGTCTTACTGGGACTGAACTTGAGCTTCTTTCTTTCCATAGAAATAAACCCTAACGGCTTTCTAGCCCTGGGTCAGGACCAGTAGTGGGTTCTAAAACCCTTTACTACCGGTTCCGCATGCGCTCGCGCGTGCGCTGCTTCTGCGCATGTGCAGAAGCGTCCCGGGCGGGTGGGCGGAGCCTCCCGCCGCCGCCGCTACTGGTTCTAAGAACCGGGCTGAATCGGGAGCAACCCACCGCTGGTCAGGACTTCCATTTCATTTCTGGCCCAGCCTGAGATAAAGATGTATACCTAGATAGCATCAACACACTGGTGATACCTCACCATTAATGTGCAGAGTACCTCTCCCTGCAACTTCATGTAAATGCTAAAGAGTATGGAAGAGAGAAAAACATCCTCTAGTCAGAGGTGGTATTCAGCCGGTTCGGACTGGTTCGGGTAGTAGTGGCGTGCAGGTGGGCCTGCCCCCCCCCACCCCGGCGCTATGCAGTCCTATTTAGCCATGTTTTCAAGCTGAGCCGAGGTGGCGCAGTGGTTAGAGTGCAGCACTGCAGGCTACTTCAGCTGACTGCTAGCTGAAGTTCGGCGGTTCAAATCTCACCGGCTCAAGGTTGACTCAGCCTTCCATCCTTCCGAGGTGGGTAAAATGAGGACCCAGATTGTTGGGGGCAATATGCTGACTCTGTGAACCGCTTAGAGAGGGCTGTAAAGCACTGTGAAGTGGTATATAAGTCTAAGTGCTATTGCTATTGCTATTGCTATGTGTGGAAGCCGCTCGCGTGAGCAAAGTGCATGCGTGGAAGGCTGCATGCATATGTGGAAGGCGTGTGCCAGGGGTGGGTTCTAACTTACCTCACTGCCGGTTCGGTTCCTCCCGCGTCATGTGGCCGTGCTTCGCACACGTGCGCATGCGCGGTGCAAAAAATTAAAAAAAAAATTTAAAATCCAAAAACAAGATGGCGACACATGCGCAGTGCCGGAAACTCGGCTTCTGCACATGTGCAGAAGAAAAAAAATTAAAAAAATTAAAAAAAAGATTTAAATTTTTTTTTAAAAAAAGATGGTGGTGTCCACGGACTGGCACCGACCGAACCGGATCTGTGATGTCATTGTGACATCACCAGTGGGTCGCTACTGGTTCGGGCGAACCGGTCCAAACCGGGAGGAACCCACCTCTGGCATGCGTGCGACCGAAGCGAGCGTGCGCGCACTGGGCGAACCGGTAGGGAAATTATGAGAATCCCACCTCTGCCTCTAGTATAACTTGCCTTATCTTCACTGACTGGAACCACCCACTCAAGAAGGAGCAGAACCACTGCAGTGTGTACCAATTTGTAACCTTTGCCGCAGGTTCAGAAAGATGCCGTGGTCACTTGGTTTGAAGGTACTGCGTACTCTAAGAATTCCAAAAGGATCAAGAAGGCCTCTCCCTGCACATTGCTCCTCCATCAGGTGTTCAGTCATCAGACAGCATGACCAATGCAGTTTAATCTATACCTATGCTGTTTCAGTATGTTGGCTTCTCTCCTTTCTTTCCAGCCGATCTGCATTGAATGATTTGAAACAATACCTGGATGTCAATGTCTATTTAACCTAAATAAATGAATTAATAAAATATTTAAGCGACTCCCTCTTTTCTATGAATTGCTTCCTCGGAAATAAAATTAGGAATGCAAAACAGCTAGAATGAGGGAAATTGATATTGCATTCATTGCTGCAGTTATAGCAGACAAAATGCAGCAAGGGATAAAAAACGACAATGTCAGATTCAGCATCTAAACCAGGATGGGAGGGGCACCTCTGTACAACATAAGTGTATGAGTAAGTGTATATTATATTCTTATATTCTTCCCCTATGATATATTTTCAGGAACGAAATCCACAAATCCCACTCTCATTTTTAGCATGTTACCCCAGCCCTTACATGTGGGTTCTACTTACGTTTGAAACAGTTTTGGATTAATCATTAAATTGTTGATTAAACATTCCCTTGTTTGAGCTTTAGAGCATTCCAGTTTGGCTCTAAATAAGGAGAAAGAAACACACTTAACCTTATCATAATAAGGTAGAAAAATCATGATATCCAAACTCAGCTATGGTATTTCCTTTAGTTTTACAAGTCATGCTAGATGTTATTTATCCTGATATTTCAAAGAAAGAGGAAAAAAGTAATCTAGCAAGACAAAAAGACATAAACCAAACATAAAATGGTGGCTTTTCTTCTTTTGATTACTTTGTTTTACTGTGCTTTTCTTGTTCAAACAGTATATTCAACTGACCAGAGCTGGTTGAGCAATAGTGTCTTTTGTTTACTTCAAATAAAAGAGTGTTGAGCATGATATTTTGTCCTGCCTGATTGAAGTGAATTTGTAGGAAAGCAATTTCAAGGCCTTGTTGAAAGAAACCATATTTCACCAGGAGAGGTTTGTAAACCTTTGTCTCTTCGTGTTTTAAAATGCTTGTTTTAAAACACCAGGAGAGAAATAATAATTATATCCACTCCTTCCCATTCAGTTCAACTTTATTAATCTATCACCAGAGGCCAATTTGATGGGAGGTAAGGAGGTGTAGAGATGTTACCTTTCTACACTGTCATATTTTTATGTGGTTGGTTGCACTTTTTAATATGACAGCCCTTGATTTATTTTAGTTATTTTGGCTGTGCTTCAAAAGCAATGTGTGATTCATTCCAGTGCTATTTTTGTGAGGCATATCTCAAAATGGACATCTAAATCCTGATCATTCAATACCCAAGGTGCCAGAATGAGTGCCTCAACCTACTTTTATTACCTGAAAGGTTCTGCTAAAGTTTTTCAAACTTTAATGAAAAGTCTTATACATTTGTACAGCTTTTTAAAAGCAAGTATCTCAAAGTAAAAGATCTGAAGCGAGGGGCTGATAATATTTTGAAACTGTCACAGCTAGGTGCAGAAGCAATCTGCCACTGAATACTAGTAACAAGACAGCGATGGGAATTGACAATTGCCTTCACATTTTCACCGTAGGCATCCCAAATTCATTTGTTCAGCCACTGTAGGATACATGAGGCTAAGCAAGGTAGGCCTTTAATCAGATCCAGGAGAACTCATGATATCTTCATAACTTTCTTTAAAAAAACTTTATATTCGTGTAAATCCGGAAAAGCAAACACATAAACTCTGTTTCATTCATAAGGACTGGCTTGTACAAACAGGCACCATCAAAGAAAGGGTACTGCTTTTCTTCCCTATGCATTTTAATACACTTGAAAAGTAAATCAGATCAACCACCACTTTACTGCTCAGCGTGTTTCACGCCTAATGTTTAACACAGTATTTCTCAGCCTTGGGAACTTGAAGATGTGTGGATTTGCTGGCTGGGGAATTCTCAGAGTTGAAGTCCACACATCTTCAAAATGTCAAAGTTGAAAAATACCAGTTTAATGTAATGCTTGGTATGAGCCTCCCACCTTCTCCCACAAAAGGTTTTCATTTGGGGCTTCCCAAAAGTAATCTTAACATTCCGTTCTTGTCCGAGATATGGTCTCATAAGAAAACACCACTCCATGTGATAGGAAAAAACTCCAGCTATTAGCCTACATGAGTGGCAATTGTGGGTTACTTCTTTTTTCTTCCCCTAATGCTATTTCTGAGTTGGTAGTGGCTTGATTATTATTGCAACCTTAACAAAGTCAGTGGAGGAAATCAGATTCACTGAACAACCGCATGGTTCAATTAAAAACTGCAGTGATTCGCTTAATAACGTTTGCAAAGAAAAAAAGGTCATAAAACTTTGCAGCTCACTTAATAACTGCTTTGCTTAGAAGTGAAAATTCTGGTTCCAATTGCGGTTGCAAGTCAAGGACTACTTGAAGAAGATCCCTTTATTTCTGGAAAGGTCTGAAATCCAATCCTCTTTCACTGAAGGAAGAAAAAGGTGGTTCCTCCCATCATCCTTTCCTTTGAAGATTTTATACTATATTTCATACTACTCCAGAAGTCCGTTCATTTATTATTAAACCCAAGATAACAGTAATTTCAATAATTTATAATTTAGTTTTCACACACAAGAAAACAGATACATATCTTCTGGTTCACAGACAGAAATAGGAAAATACCATTTCAGTTGACAGCACTGCCTTATTTTCAGAATTCCAAGAAGGTAACCAAAAAACACACTCCACGAACCTGTCCTGTTCTAGCTGTAGTCTCCCTTCAAAGAACATAATGAGAGAAAGATCCCCTATAGCAATAGCAATAGCACTTAGACTTATATCCAGCTTCATAGTGCTTTACAGCCCTCTATAAGCGGTTTACAGAGTCAGCATATTGCCCCCAACAATCTGGGTCCTCATTTTACCCACCTCAGAAGGATGGAAGCCTGAGTCAACCTTGAGCCGGTGAGACTCGAATTGCCGAACTGTTGGCAACAAGCAGTCAGCAGACGTAGCCTGCAGTCCTGCATTCTAACCACTGCGCCACCACAGCTTATAAATTGCAACTGGTTATAATTGCATTTTCTAAATAATGGCTGGGAGCAAATCACCAGTCTAGATTTCAATTAAAATTTAGCAAGCACAACCATATTTTCCATAACACTGCTTTTTCCCCCTATAATTGCAGGTCTAATTCAAGACAATTACAGTTGGACTTGTTCTGAAGTAATACCAAGATGCTGAAAGATAAATGCGCTGTAACAAATATCTGCCATGGTGACACAAGCATTAAATACAAGTTATTTGTTTCTTGTTCTAAGCAGAGCTGTATTTGAAAACAGACTGGCAATTTCAACCAGCTCAGTGTGCAGCAGATAGTCTATTGACTAAAGCCAATTAATAAGTGCATGTGATTCCCTTGAATAAATACTCTGTTTCTGGACACAATTCAAAGACTTTCTTACAGAAGTCTACTGGTGGTGAAATTATATTGGAATGTTTATTTATTTATTTATTTATTATTTAAATTTCTATACCGCCCAACTCCCGAGGGACTCTGGGCGCCTGCCGGAAAAGCCAGGTCTTCACCGCTTTCCGGAAGGCCAATAGGGTGGGGGCAGTCCGGATCTCAGGAGGTAACTGGTTCCAGAGGGCTGGGGCAGCCACAGAGAAGGCCCTCCCCCACGGGCCCGCCAGCCGGCACTGTTTAGCTGACGGGACCCAGAGGAGACCAACTCTGTGGGATCTTACCGGTCGCTGGGAGCTATGTGGAAGAAGGCGGTCTCGAAGATAGCCTGGTCCTGAGCCATCTAGGGCTTTAAAGGTAATAACCAACACCTTGAATTGTGCCTGGAGACCAATAGGGAGCCAGTGCAGCTCGCGGAGAATTGGTGTAATATGGATGTACCTAGGTGCACCCATGACAGCTCATGCAGCTGCATTCTGGACCAACTGTTGTCTCCGAATACTCTTCAAGGGTAGCCCCATGTAGAGCGTGTTGCAATAATCCAACTGTGAGGTGACAAGGGCATGAGTGACTGTGAGGAGAGCCTCTTGATCCAAGTAGGGTCGCAATTGGTGCACCAGGCGAACCTGTGCAAAGGTCCCCCTAGCTACAGCTGTCAAATGTTGCTCTAATCTTAGCTGTGAGTCTAGGAGGACACCCAAATTGTGAACCCGCTCCGAGGGGGACAATTTCTCCCCCCCAGAACCAAGGATGGACAGTCGACATAGTCTTTAGGAGGCAATACCCACAGCCACTCGGTCTTGTCTGGGTTAAGTCTGAACCTGTTGACTCCCATCCAGACCCTCACAGCCTCGAGGCACTGGCACATCACATCCACCGCTTCACTGAACTGACGCGGATGTTGCCTTCTACCATATGATCTTTCTTGATATTAAAATCTTCAGATAAATCTTTTTTAAAAGTCCCACCATCATCTGAAGTATAGTTGGTGGAAACAAGAACTTGCCTGATATTTTCTCCCAAAGTGTGGGACAAAGATTGTCTGTGACAAAGAAGCTTAGTTTCCCACCCCCTCCATCTTACAAAACATAACATATGCTTTCAGGAACATTCAGGGACCTATTTACATACAAAACAACTAGTCCATTCCATCAAGAAGTTACCAGATTGGACTATAGTTTGTAGCTGTCTAAAATGCATGTGGACAATCTTTTATTGATTGTCTAGCTCTCCATTTGTTTCCCTCCATAAAATAGATCTTGACTCAAGGCTGGTGTTGAGGCTCCTGAGGCTTTAAGTCTTAAGTAATGGATCCAATGTTTATGGCTTCCATTGTGACCATGTACTTGTTACAAGTAATTGGAAGACACTGAAAGATTTTTATTGGATCATGTCTTTATTTTGGAGCAGATCAGACAGAAAAGAGTACAATTTACATCCCTTGCTGTGATCAGAATATTTCCTCATGAAGGTGGGGGTCATGCTCTGTCCCATATGCTTTATGGACCTGGATGTGTTTCACAGAGTAGTTCGAGATTTTCCCAACTGCAACTGGAATGTAGTTCCATCTTATGCCTTGTTGGTCTGTGGACTATAGTTAGCCAGAACACTGAACACTATTACTGTAATGATGCTTTGGCTCAGTCTACAATCCCAAAGAATTCCTGGTAGGGCACCAATTTAGCAAATGACATAAATTAATCTTATTTTAATCTTACCTTGTTGTTATGTACTCAGATCCTTATAACACAACTTATAAATGGGGTGAAATAATAAACAATAAATAGACAACTAAGCAAAATAATTATTAGCAAGCACAGGGTGAAGATCTGTGCCCAATGATGTAGCTGTCTACTTCCTGTGGCCAATGATGTAGCTGTCTACTTCCTGTGGCCAATGAAGTAGCTGTCTATCTCCTAAGGCAGGGGTGTCAAACTGGATTTCTTCGAGAGCCAGATCAGCATTATAATTCTCCTCCATCGGCCGGCCGGGGGAAAACATGGGATGGACACCTCCTGCAGCACCCTGCTGGCCAAAATAGGGCATGGGGGGCCGCATGCACCTCCCCGTGCCCCATTTTCGGCCTGGATGGCCTTCTGCAGCACTGTGGCCCCCACGCCACATTTTGGCCAGCAGGGTGCTGCAGGAGGCTGTCCAGGCCAAAAATGGGGTGCAGGGAGGCCGCATGCAGTCCCCCATGCTCAATTTTTGCTAGCAGAGGCACCTTTACTATTTCCAGGCTGGTCCCGCGAGCCAGATTTAAGCACCCCGTGGGCCGGATCTGGCCCGCGGGCCTTGAGTTTGTCATCCATGTCCTAAGGTGTTCTTCCCTACCTGGTATCATACAGGGTCAGACTAGAGCAGTGATGATTAACCTTTTTGGCACTGAGTGCCGAAACTGGAGCATGTGTGTGTGCGCTGGAACCTGGAAGAGAGCAGCTGGCCAGCACGCATGCATGTGACAGGACCTGGAAGAGCAGCTGGCGACAGCATGTGTGCCCACAGAGAGGGCTCTGCGTGCCACCTCGGGCGCGCGTGCCATAGGTTCACCATCATGGGACTAGAGTAACAGCCGCTTATAATATGATGCATACAATGTAAATATACAGATGGTGCAAGTCTGTGGGAGTAACCATGCTACTATATAACCCAGAATGACAATTCTAAGATCTGAAAGAAAAATCATTTATTTAACTTGCATAGGATGTATTCATGCATGCTTACATAATTTGGTGGTGGGTGGTGTCTGTGTTTGGTTTGGACAAATCCCTTCAGTTTTCTCAGCAACATTTTCAGAAGTGATTTGCTGTGTCTTTCTTTCTTGGAGAGAGTTTGGAGTGAGTGACTGGCCCAATGTAATGCAACTGCCTTCCATGATTAAGACAGGTCTAGAACTTCCAGATGAATATACAGTGATGAATATACACTAATGAATATATAGTGGAGGTGACAAATAGATTTAAGGAATTAGATCTGATAGACAGAGTGCCTGAAGAACTATGGACTGAGGTTCGCAACATTGTACAAGAGGTAGCAACTAAAGCCATTCCAAAGAAAAAGAAATGCAAGAAAGCAAAATGGCTCTCTGAGGAAGCTTTACAAATAGCTGAGGAAAGAAGGGAAGCGAAAGGCAAGGGAGAAAGAGAAAGATACACCCAATTGAATGCAGAATTCCAGAGAATAGCTAGAAGAGATAAGAATGCCTTCTTAAATGAACAGTGCAAAGAAATAGAAGAAAACAATAGAATAGGGAGGACCAGAGATCTCTTCAAGAAAATTGGAGATATGAAGAGAAAGTTTCATGCAAAGATGGCCATGATAAAGGACCAAAATGGCAGGGACCTAACAGAAGCAGAAGAGATTAAGAAGAGGTGGCAAAATTACACAGAAGAACTATACAAGAACAAGCTTAATGTCCCTGATAACCATGATGGGGTGGTCACTGACCTTGAGCCAGACATCCTGGAATGTGAAGTCAAATGGACTTTAGGAAGTCTGAGCAACAATAAAGCTAGTGGAGGTGATGGTGTTCCAGCTGAGCTATTCAAAATCTTAAAAAACAATGCAGTAAAAGTGCTACTCTCAATTTGCCAGAAAATTTGGAAAACTCAACAGTGGCCACAGGATTGGAAAAGGCCAGTTTACATTCCAATTCCAAAGAAGGGCAATGCCAAAGAATGTTCAAACTATTGCACCATTGCACTCATTTCACATGCTAGCAAAGTTATGCTCAAAATCCTACAAGCTAGGCTCCAGCAGTATGTGGACCGAGAACTACCAGAAGTACAGGCAGGATTTCGAAGAGGCAGAGGAACTAGAGATCAAATTGCCAACATACGCTGGATCATGGAGAAAGCTAGGGAGTTCCAGAAAAAACATCTATTTCTGCTTCATTGACTATGCTACAGCCTTTGATTTTGTGGATCACAACAAATTGTGGCAAGTTCTTAAAGAGATGGGAGTACCAGACCATCTTATTTGTCTCTTGAGAAACCTATATGCAGGTCAAGAAGCAACAGTGAGAACTGGACACAGAACCACTGATTGGTTCAAAATTGGGAAAGGAGTTCAGCAAGGCTGTATACTGTCTCCCTGCCTATTTAACTTATATGCAGAGCACATCATGAGAAAGACAGGGCTAGATGAATCACAAGTTGGAATTAAGATTGCCGGGAGAAGTATCAACAACCTCAGATATGCAGATGATACCACTCTAATGGCAGAAAGTGAAGAGGAACTAAAGAGGCTCTTGATGCAGGTGAAGGAAGAGAGTGCAAAAGTTGGCTTGAAACTCAACATTAAGAAAACTAAGATCATGGCATCTGGCCCTCTCAATTCATAGTAAATAGATGGGGAAGAAGTGGAGGTAGTGACAGATTTTATTTTCCTGGGCTCCAAGATCACCGCAGATGGGGACTACAGCCAAGAAATTAAAAGACTCTTGCTCCTGGGGAGGAAAGCTATTGCAAATATAGACAGCATACTAAAAAGTACTAAAAAGCAGAGACATCACCCTGCCAACAAAAGTGTGTATAGTCAAGGCTATGGTTTTCCCAGTTGCAATGTATGGCTGTGAAAGTTGGACCATGAGGAAGGCTGAGCGCCAAAGAATTGAGGCCGTTTACTAAGATGCTTTTAATAAGATCCTGCGAGTCCTTTGGACTGCAAGGCGATCAAACCGGTCAGTCCTAGAGGAGATCAACCCACACTGCTCCTTGGAAGGCCAGATCCTGAAGATGAAACTCAAATACTTTGGCTATCTAATGAGAAGGAAGGACTCACTGGAGAAGAGCCTAATGCTGGGAAAGATTGAGGGCAAAAGAAGAATGGAGCGACAGAGAATGAGGTGGCTAGATGGAGTCACTGAAGCAGTCGGCATGAGCTTAAATGGACTTCGGGGGATGGTAGAGGACAGGAAGGCCTGGAGGAACGTTGTCCATGGGGTCGTGATGGTCACGACTTCGCAACTAACAACAACAAGAACTTCCAGTCTCCTAGTCTTAGCCTGGTACGTTGATTATTACACCAAACTGGCTGTCATGATGTATGTATCTATACATATACTCATACACATAAAGTTATATACAAATAAGGTGTGTGTGTATGTATTTGTGCATATCAGAGGTGGGTTCCTCCCGGTTCAGACCGGTTTGCCTGATCTGGTAGCAACCCGCTGGTGACGTCACGGAGCCGGTTCGGTCAGTGCCAGTCCGTGGATGCCGCCATCTTTTTTTTGGGGAATTTTTTTAAAATTTATTTTTCTTCTGCGCATGCGCAGAAGCTGAGTTTCCAGCATTGCGCATACGTCACCATCTTGTTTTCGGCTTTTTTTGGGGGGGGGGATTTTTTTGGATTTTTCAGCACTGCACATGCGCGCCCATGCGGCGTGGCCACACAGCACGGGAGGAAGTGAACTGGCAGCGAGGTAGGTTAGAACCCACCCCTGGTGCATATGTATATTATTTTTTAAAAAAGTGTAAATTCTACAAAATCTGGCAATATCACCCTGGAAATCTGTGGACTGCAGCTGTAATAGAAGTATCCATTATATATACATAGAAATTGCCTCCTGGCTAGTTTTAATGTAGAGGTACCACATTGTCAGGTAACATGAATTTAAGAGCTAGTAAGAAATTCCTCATGACTAGCACTGCAGTTTCTTGGGCAAACATTCATGTATTCATTCATCTGCAACATTTGTGTACAGTTTCCATTTTTTCTTTTTCTTTTTTTACAAAAATATGCTTTGTGCCTTCATTTCCCCCCATCTACTGTATATTTAAAAGTCCAATTTCATTGATGCACTTAGGCAAAATGGTATTCTATTTATTTTGCCTAAGCAAAGCTAATTTGATACATTATGCTATTATGCATAGAAGGAAATAGGTTTATTAAACACAAACGTTGTTTTGCAAACATACTGTATATCCTGACTCCCAGGGATTTTAGTAATAAAATATTTTGGAAAGCAGCAATAGATCTTTTTGTTTTCCAGAATTCTTAGTAAGGGAAATAAAGCTGGGTAGGGATGATAGCTTTTCAGAGACTTGGGGTTGATTGTGTGAAACCATAACTCCCTACAGAATATATATTCATTTTCTATGTTTCACGGTGGGCCAATCGAAGCAGCATGCAAGCACAGATAGATCTCCAAACCATATTTTGCAAACAACAGAAAGCAACTCATCACATGATCAAGGATTGGTTTTCTTTATGTCATTTTTTTTTTTTTTTTTTTTAGAATTCTATACAAGGAAAAGAACAGGATGTTATCCTGTTTTTACAGATAGATAGAACAGAACAGAATAGAATTCTTTATTGGCCAAGTGTGATTGAACACACAAGGAATTTGTCTTTGGTGCATATGCTCTCAGTGTACATAAAAAGACAAGATACATTCATCAAGAATCATAAGGTACAACACTTAATGATTGTCATAGGGTACAAATAAGCAATCAGGAAACAATCAATATTAATATAAATCATAAGGATACAAGCAACAAGTTACATTCATACAGTCATAAGTGGGAGGAGATGGGTGATAGGAATGATGAGAAGACTAATAGTAATAGTTACGAAGCCTTAGTGAATAGCTTGACAGTGTTGAGGGACTTGTTTGTTTAGCAGAGTGATGGTGTTTTTTCTGCAGTTCTGATTATCCTCTGAAGTCTGTGTCTGTCTTGTTGGGTTGCAGAACCAAACCAGACAGTTATAGAGGTGCAGATGACAGACTCAATAATTCCTCTGTAGAACTGTATCAGCAGCTCCTTGGGCAGTTTGAGCTTCCTGAGTTGGCGCAGAAAGAACATTCTTTGTTGTGCTTTTTTGATGACGTTTTTGATGTTAGGTGACCATTTTAGGTCTTGAGATATGATAGAACCTAGAAATTTGAAGAAATAAGATAGCTTAGCAAAAGCAGAAGTCCTACTAACATAGAATTACAAAATTGGGAAAAGCAATTTAGCCACTGAGTTCAAGCCCAGCTCACTGTAGGAGTCCAAACTAAAGCATGCTCAGCGGTTAGTTGTCTAGGTTCTCCTGATCTGAAGGGAAGCCTACTATTTCCTGGGACAATTGCTTCTGGTGTTAAATTGCTCTGAAAATGTGTGTACTTTTCCTAAAGCTCTATCGGAATTTGTTTTCCCATAACTGCCTGTGTTGCTATTTGACCTCCAGAGAAAAAATGGAAATAAAGCTGGATATTGAACTTCTGTCTAATTTCCTTTCAGCTATTCAAATAACATTACTATTCTTCAACCTGCTCTTCTCAACCTTAACAACCTTCCCTTCAATCTACTATTCCTGATCTTAGTTTCCAATCCCTTGATCATCCTTATCCCCCCTCCCATTTTCTAATCAGTCTTAAGATGTAGCACTCAGCACTGGATTCAATATCTGAAGTGGGTTTGACCCACACAGAATAAAATGGAGATGTTATTTCCACGATTTAGAAAAGATGCTTTGATTCTGCCTAAAATTGCAGTTACTGACATTTGATTTCAAGTGACATTATACTGTAGATTCAAATTCCATCCTTTGTCAATATGTATCTAGCATGTACATTGAAGATGTTTATAGCACATTGAAATCACAGATCTAGTACTTGAAATACCTGTCTGAAACTATTGTCCAGCATGATTAGTTGACAAGGAAAGAAGTGAAGATATGTAAATCTTCCTTGCCACAGTCTAGTGATATCCAATAGTTTATCAAATAACACTCCAATGTATAGAGTAGGGGAGTGAAAATACATAATTTTCTATTCACCTAAAGTCAGGGGTGGGTTCTGGATCCGTTTGCTGCCGGTTCACTCAGGGTCGTGTGCGCGCGCCCCCGCAGCAATCAAAAAATAGCTTCTGCGCATGTGCAGAAGCAAAAATTCACTTCTGCGCATGCGCAGAAGCAAAATCCAAGATGGCAGCGCCCACGGAACACACCAAAAGAACCGGTTCCGTGACATCATCACCAGTTTACTAATGGTTCTAAAGAACCAATTAGAACCGGTAGGAACCCACCTCTGCCTAAAGTAATACATTTAAAAGTTCTGTAATATATACAGAACTTTTTGGTTGGACCCTATAGTTCTATCCTAATGGAGTTCTCCAGATCACTACCCAGAATGACAAACTATATAACTTCTTATTTGTCTTCTATCATCTCCTCCTCCTCTCCCTTGTAGGATATCAACATTAGAACAGGATTCCTAGCTTAATTTGGTCTCCATTGTTTACTTCAGTGTAGCATTTCTCCAAAACACATGTCTTAAACTTAAGTACCCAAACAATGTTGCCCAGGTATCTTCTGTGCTTGGTTCACAAAGCACATTGTATGAGGAGACTGCATCTACAATGCTATAACGTAGATGTTTCCAACATGATACCATTCAAACGTGCCCAAAGTTAAAATATTTTGCTACATGCCATCAATCCCAAACACAATAGTTACTGACAAGAGTTCTAGTCCAATATTAGAGTAAAACTCATGTTGGGGAAGGTTAATATATTCATGTATTGATATGAACATTACATTTCTGAAATTTTAACATTTCTCAATTTGAAAAATAATAGTAGGCTTGTTCATGTAAGAGGTGTGTTTGTGTGAGAGAGCATGTACCTTTGAGTCAGTTTCTGACAACTGGTAACTACCTGAACAAGTCCCTGCAGTTTTCTTGGCAAGATTTTTCAGAAATGGTTTGCCATTGCCCGCTTCATAGGGCTGGGAGGGTATGACTGGCCCAAGGTTACCCAACCGATTTTGTGCATAAGGCATGACTAGAACTCACAGCCTCCCAGTTTCTAACCTGATGCCCTAATCAAACACTGCAAAGAAAATTTCTGTATGTTTTTCTTGAGTATATTCAGTAGTTTAGATCCCCTTATTTTTTTGTTTGACTTTCTTAAGTAGTCTTTTCCAATTCACTGTTTATTTACCATCTCTCTATAACAATTTGGATTCAAGATATAATTGTAAACCCAGATCTGCAAAAGGAATTATTTTGAGTAATTTCAATTTATTGACTTTTATTTTCTTTATTTCATTTCCTTGTAGCAATAGCGCTTTAGAAATCCAGCTCCAGCGGTGGTGGAAAGCAGCACCATAATTTTGTGAAAATGGGGCACTTGTTTCTTGTTAGTATTATGATTGCTACAAATAAAATGGGAAGCTATTGTGCTATTTGTTTAAATCAGTGCAACGGGAAATATTAGACAAGACCTTGGAGTTCAGTAATGAATTTTAATGATGAATGAAGTACTAGAGTCTTAGAAAAATGTGAGAAATCCAGGCGGATGAAATTTCTTCACTCAGAGTACCAAATCTCCCCCTTCCTTCTCCTCCTCCTTCCCCTTCCTTCTCCTTCTCCTCCTTTTCCTCCTCCTTCTCCTCCTCCTCTCCCCTTCTCCCTCTCCCCTCCTTCCTCTCCTCCTCCTTCTCCTCTCTCTCTCTCTCCCCCCTCCCTCTCCTTCTCTCTCCCTCTCTCTCTCCCTCATTCACTCTTGCTCTATAGCTGTGCAGTTAGATAGCTATCTATCAAAATTCATACTCACCATGTTCATTCATGCAAATTTGCTATAATCAACTTAAATTGATACATAATATCCTTGACTTAGAACCTTTCATTTAGCAACTATTCAAAGTTACAAGGGCAGTGAAAAAAAGTGGTTCAAGGCCAGTCCTCAGATGACCGTCACAGTATTCCCACTGTCACATGATCAAAATTTGGGTGCATGTGTTTGCAGTGTCCCAGGATTATATGATTGCCATTTGTGCCCTTCCCAACAGGCTTCTGACAAGAAAGTCAATGGGGGAAGTCATATTCACTTAACAACTGCAGCGATTCACTTAATAACCATTGCAAAAAAGGTCACAAATCCAGTTGCAACTCAATAACTGCCTTGCTTAGCAGCTGTTTTGCAGAAATTCTGGTCCCAATTGTCATTGTACATCAAGGACTATCTGAAGAAGATCCACTTATTTCTGGAAAGGTCTGAAATCCAGCCATCTTTCACTGAAGTAATGAAAAAAGTGGTTTTCCCCCATCACCTTTCCCTTTGGTTTTATATTACATCTTATACAACTCCAGAAGTTCCTCCACCCAAATTTTCTGGGGCAAATGTTCACAGTACAGAAATAGCAATAGCACTTAGACTTATATACCACTTCATAGTGTTTTACACTATGTGTTTTACACTCTCTAAGTGGTTTACAGACTCAGCATATTGCCCCCGACAATCTGGCTCATTTTACCAATCTCGGAAGGATGGAAAGCTGAGTCATTCTTGAGCCAGTCAGGATCGAACTCCTGGCAGTGAGCAGTGAGTTAGCCTGCAGTACTGCATTCTAACCACTGCGCCACCAAGGCTCAAATGCTGTTGAAGGAGAAAATCTAAAGGCACTGATTCTTCTCCACATCATGATCTACTGGTGAGAAGGTGAGAGTAGCATGTAGAAGGGGTTAAGGATTTACTTTGTGTCTCTCTTCATACACTTTGCCTCTCTTGGTCTGAGAAACTGCTAATTTAAAGACATGCCTTCTGTCTTTCTTCCTAGGCATGTAAACAGTATACAGAGCACCTGTTCTTCTCCTTTATTGGTAAGTCCTTAAACTTGTATTTGAAACTTTTTTCGCTAAAGATTGAAGGAAACTCATCAGGTGTTTTCAAACCTTTGTCAATCCAAAGTTTCCTAATAACTAAAGGGCAGTTATTAGCAGTTTATGAAAGTGCTAAGAAAGGGAATTAGGTGAATCCAGTATTCTTAAAGATACCAATTGTGGTTTGAATAATATAGCTATTCCCCTTATCTCCCAGAGTTCTAAACCCAGAGGATGTACAAAGACCAGTTCTAGTCACTGGTTATTCACTCCATCATATTCACTTTTATCAGAGCCATCTTCAGCTTGCCATTTATTCCCCAGATGTGTCCATCTGAGACATTTTGCTAGAAGAACTGGTGTTAGATTTGCGAGGGAATGAAGAGGCGAGACGTAGGAACAGTTCAGCACCTTTATTGTCTATTAGCTAGAACTAATACGGACTGCCGGCAGGCTGCAGGGAAGCCGCTATTAAGGGCTTCCCTGAAGCCTGCTAGCCACTGACAGCAGTTTATTTCTCCCGCTGCTAGATTAGCCAATCAGCGGCGACTATGCAAATCCGTACTCCATACGTCAGTATGTAACACCCCTCCTCTCTTAGTTTCTGTACTGTCCAATCAGGAACTGACGTAGATCACATAGTCACGTAAGTAAACAGGGTGCCATATAGTTCTACTGGGCCTGCGCGATTCAGTTCCTCGGGAGTCTTCGACTGGAGTGGACATGCCTGTTGCTGCTCCTTCTCCGGGTTGTGGAAAAATCTGGAACCGGCCTCCAGGTGTGGCGGCTGAAGTCTCAGCATCGGCATCCTCTGGTCCCGGGTGACGTCGCTGGACTCCGGTGGCTGCAGGTAGGTGTTCGCGCTCTACCTCCGGGCTTGAGAGTAGGCCTTCCTGATGTCTAGCGGATAGGGCTTGGTTCTCGCCATGGTCTTCTTGGTGAACCACATTGTATGGTCTTCGGGGCGGAGACTCGCGTTGTTCCTGTCCTGTCACTGAAGCCTCGGGTGGCATAGAGGTCTCTGGTTGATGAAGCCAGGATTCTCCCAACCTACTCCTGAGCTGGTCAACGTGTCTCCTCCACACCCAGCTGTCATCTAGTTTAACTTTGTAAGACTTGGGACCGGTAACTTTGATTATGGTGGCTTTCACCCACTTGGGAACCCCTGCGAAGTTCTGTGCAAATACTAGTTCGCCCATGGCCAGTGTTTGGGTTGGCTTGCTGGATTCCAGGGGTGTCTCCGGGTTATACGTGGGGTTCAGCCTGTCCAGTTGGGACCTCAGTTTTTGTCCCATTAGCATTTCAGCAGGGCTCCGGATGGTTAGTGGCTGCACACGGGGTGATGTGTTGTGCCAATAGGAACTGGTCGATCCTTTCCTGCCAGTTCCCCGGCCCCATTCTAGTTAGAGTCTGTTTGGTCATTCTCACCATTCTCTCCACTTGTCCATTGCTAGCCAGACAGAATGGCGATACGAGCACATGTCTTATCCCTAGGTCAGCTAGGAACGATTCCATGTGCTGGGCTGTCAGCTGTGGGCCGTTGTCTGATACGAGGACATCGGGCAGGCCGTGGGTCGCAAACAGCTTCCTTAATGCTCATATAGTGGCTTCCGTTATCGATGTGGGCATATTGACCACCTCCAGCCATTTAGAATAGGTGTCCACCACTATGAGGAATGTTTGCCCCGCCATAGGTCCCGCAAATTCTATGTGGACTCTTGACCATGGGGCTTTGGGGGTCTCCCATTCAGACTGGGTTGTTTGTGGTGGGGCCGGTCTGGTTTCCTGACAGGGCTGGCAAGTCGCGACCCATTCTGTTATGTCTTGATCCAGATGGGGCCACCACAGGTAGCTCCTTGCCAATGCCTTCATCCTTACTATCCCTGGGTGCCCAATGCGCAATGTCTTTATCACTCTTTTTCTGAGGTTTTGGGGAATTATAACTCGCTTCCTCCTGTGGCCATCCCCTCAACACCCAGTTCATGACTTTAGACAACACCTTGTCTTTCGCCGTATGTTCTGCGATATCTCGAGATGTAACGGGGCTGGTTCATTCAATGTCGACCAGCAAGATATCGGCCACAGGTGCGGGGTCTTCCATGAGGTCGGGTGTTGGGCAGCGGCTGAGTGCGTCTGTGTGTCTGATGCTCTTTCCTGGTCTGTGTGTTAACTTGTAGCTGTAACCAGAAAATGGACCAGCGGGTCAGCCGGGGTGACATATATTGAGGCATTTTTGGTTGCCTGCAAGTAGACCCAATAGAGGCTTGTGGTCTGTCACAATTTTGAATTTTCGGCCGTAAAGGTATTCGTGAAAACGCTTGATGCCGGCCACTGCTGCAAGCACTTCCTTGTCCAGTTGGCTGTAATTACGCTCAGCTGGTGATAATGTCTTGGAATAAAAGGTGATGGGGGCTTCCGAGCCATTGGGTGGTTTGTGGCTGAGGACCACTCCAAAAGGTGAAGTGTCACATGTTAACAATAGGGGGAGGGTCTCACTGTACTGCATGAGCACGCTGTTAGATGAAAGCAAGTCATTTATGGTTGCAAAAGCGTTGGCCTCCCTTTGTCCCCATGTCCACGTGGTCGTCTTCCCCAGGAGCCTATGGAGAGGCTCAGCGACGGTCGCCTTCTGCTTAAGAAAAATGGCATAGAAGTTGAGTAATCCCAGGAATGCTTGCAACTCTGCCTTGTTCTTGGGGGTGCCTCTTTAATGGCTTTTATTTTGGTGTCTGTGGGGCAAATACTGGACCCGTCGATCAGGAACCCCAGGAACTCTATGCTGGTGACTCCAATCTTGCATTTGTCCCTTCTGACTTTGAGCCCCCTTTCTTGGAATCGCCCTAGCACTTCGCGCAGCCGGGCTATTAATTGTTCCTCTGAGTCCCCTGAGATGAGGACGTCATCAAAATAGGGGACCACTCCAGGGATGCTGTGTAGCAATCGTTCCATCATGCTCTGGAACAGACCTGGGGCCACGCTAACCCCAAATTGCAGACGGTTGCATTTAAAAGCCTCCCTGTGTGTAACTATTGTCTGTGCTTCCGCTGTGCATCCACAGGTAGCTGCTGGTATGCTTGTGCCAGGTCAAGTTTTACAAAGATTTTTCTGCTGCCCAACAAGTGCAATAGATGTTGCACAATGGGCACAGGGTAAGCGTTTGGCTGCAGTGCTTTATTTATGGTCCCTTTATAGTCAGCGCACACCCTAATCGAGCTGTCCGGCTTCATTGGGGTGATGATAGGGGTCTCCCATGTGGCATGATCAACCGGTTCCAGGACCCCTTGGGCTATTAACTTGTCCAGCTGCTCGTCCACTTTAGGTTGGAGCGCAAATGGGACTCTGCGGGGCTTAAGTCTTATGGGGGTGACACTGGCATCTAGGTTAAACGATATGGGCTTGCCCTTATATTTACCAAGACTCCCATCGAAGACGGTCTGGAAGTTGGCCAAGAGTTTGTCTAGCTTGTCCCCCTGGATTTGATTCAGTCCGGTGATGCTGATGCCAAGGGGCTTGAGCCATTCCACTCCAAGCAGAGTCGGTCTATGTCCCTCCACGACTGTTAGGGGTAGCTTCCCTCTGAAATCCTTGAAGTTGATTGGAACTTCTGCTCGGCTGAGCACTCGAATGGGATTTCCCTGGAAGTCATTTAGTCTTATGTTCTGTGGTTTAATCTGTTGCCTTGTGATGGTTGGCAAAACTTGCTTCAAGGTCCGCCAGGACATAATGGTGAATACGGAGCCGGTGTCTAGCTCCATGTTGCAGGGAATCCCTTCAATGGACACAGTGATATGGAATTTATCACCCTGGCCGGCATCGGAGTGACCCACAGTGTGGTAGATTCCCCTGGATTTTTGGGAATTGTACTTGTCTCTTTGCCTGCCCCATTGTCCCCCTGGACAGTTCTGACTTTGTCTCCCTGGTCCCATGGGTGGTCTGGGTGGGAATAGGGCAGGCTGGTAGAGGGATGGTTGCGTGGCTCTGCAAGCCTCTGCAATGTGGCCCCGCTTTTGGCAGTGGCGGCAAATGGCTTCTTTCAATTTGCAGGCTGCCCTGGTATGGCTGCCTAGGCAGCTGGAACACCATGCCTGCCTTGGTTCAAAGTCTCTGGGGCTCACCCTTCTTTCTTGTTGGATGCGGTGCACGTGGTCATCATCGTCAGATTCTTCCTCGTCCTCTGGGACCTCGGTCATCCAATCGGTCTGCCAATGGGTGCGATGGATTCCACTGGTTCTCCAGATGTCGGCTGCAGAGTTGTCCGACGATTCAGCGGCTCTTGCTTCCTCAACCATGTCTTTGAAAGTTGCTCCCCTCTGAATCAGCAATTTCTTCTGTAGGTTGAGATCCCTCATTCCTAAAATAATCCTGTCCTTCATCATCTCCTCTGAGTTTATGAACTCACACTTGGATGCGATTTCCCGGAGTTTGCCCATGAAGTCATTGATGGATTCACCTTCGTGTTGGTGCCGATGGTAGAACTCATTTCTGCTGACCATCGGAGGGGCTGAGGGCACGTAATGTTCTTTCAGCGTGGTTTACAGCATTGTCCAAGAAATGGACTCAATGTCCGCTGGTGCCACCAGGGTCTGTGCCATCTTGTATGTTTTCAGGCCCGCAGTAGGTGAGGAAGAGAGCCCTCTTCCTGTTGTCCGGTAGATCCTGGAAGTTGTTTGCCTCCAGGAACATGCGGAACCAGGACATGTAGGTTCAATTTCCCTTATTATATCACCTTCCATTGGCCAAGGTATATGCATTGGTCTACTACATCTAATTCTTCTCCAGATATATTTTTTTTCTTTCTTTAGTGAATTTATTAAACATAACCAGACTCTTTTTCAGGTTTATTTTTAAGCCAAATGGTTCTCCTGCTTCATGCAGCTCTTGTATGTGTCTTTGTAGCTCTTCTGGGTCTTGTGAGAAGAGAAAAACATCATCTGCAAATCTTAAGTGATTTAAATAGGCACCATTGATTTTTATTCTATCTTTTGCCCAGTCTAGTTTGTGAAATACTTCTTCAATGCAGGCTGAGAAAAGGATAGGTGATGTTGTATCGCCTTGTTGTACACCTCGTTCTATGTTGATTTCCACTTTAAGATAATTAAGGCAAATTTTCACCATTGTTTTTTCACCAATGTCTATGCCTTAGTTGAACAATGCATTAATTATTGCTTGCTGGAATACTTAGTCAAATGCCTTTTTGTAGTCAATGAAAGTCATGCACAGAGGCATGGTGTACTCATGCCTTTCAATGACTTGCTGAACAATCTGGATGTGATCCATTATGCTGTAGCTACTTCTGAACCCTGCCTGCTCCTTTGGCTGTTCATCATTTAATGTTCTCAATATTCTTTTTGTATTATCTTGTTGAAAACCTTGTAGATGACTGAAATAAGGGTTATGGAGCAATAGTTCATTAACTCATCTTGGGCCCCTTTCTTGTGTATAAGAATCACTTCAGCATTTTTCCATGCAACAGATATTATTTCTTCTCTGAGGCATCTCGAGTATAGTTTTGCTAGTATCTTATGTAAACTGTGACCACCAGCTTTTGGCATTTTGACCATATCATAGTCATTTCCTAAAGCTTTGGCATTTTTCATTGATTTTATGGAACTTGATATTTCCTCCACTAGGATATTTGGCATTTCCTCTTTCATGGGTGTTGTTACTTTTGAGTGATCTTGATCTTTGTATAACTCTGAATAGAATTTTCCAATTATTTCTAACATTTCCTGTCTTGCTCTACACACAGAACCATCTTCACATTTTAATGAAAAAAACCTTCTTTCTTGTATTGCTAAGCTTGCATTTTGCTCTACTAATCCCTTTGTTTCCTTCGATTGCCTTTTTCATAAGCTTCACATTAAACTGACATGTTCATATACTGCATCTAAATTTGTAATTCTGCCATAATGTTTCTTTCTTTGTGGGATAGCATGTGCTTTACATCTCGTTCTATAATATATTTTCCATTTTCAGGCAGAAGGATGATTAGTTTCTTCTCTACAAACTGTAGCATGGACTCCAGCATTCCAGCATTACCCTTATCTAAAGGGTAAAATTCAATATACACTATTTCTCCTTAATTTCTCTGTTTGGTGCTTTTCAAAATCAGACGGTGACTGAGAATAAGGTACTGGGGATATGAAAAATGCTTGGTGCATCCTATTTCCCTCAGTAGCCCCCCAAATCTAAAGTGGAAATAGTTGGTCTAAATATATTCCTTCTAATTCCACATATACTGAGAAGTTTGAGTGCTGTAGCATCATTCATCTTTTTCTAAAATAAATGTAGAATTGTATTGAAGTTCTTTATTTTCCTTTGCATTTCACATTCAGTCACTCCAAGCCCAAACTATTCCTGTTACATGCTTGCAGAAACTTTCAGCATTGTGGATTCCATAAAAAGTGAGTTGAAGCAGTGGATTGTTGGCCCAGTTTTTTTTTCCAAATTAACAATGCACCAAGATGTTGTTCAAACTCAGGCAGGTTTGAGTTAACTTGGCCATATGCACTGCTGCTCATGCTAGTTGATGGTTGGTTCACTATAACTACAAATGCAATCCTCCTGGGAAAAGGCACACTTATCTGTATAAACAGAAACCAGTGCTGATGAGACTGTGACTTTTGCTGACAATGAATGGCAAAATTATGGAGCAATGACTTGCTGCCAAAATATAAACATAGGCAGTTGTGAACCATATTTTCCAATTCATTTCATTGAGAGTATCATTGTGCTAACTGTTTCCAGCAAAGCAGCTGGTTTCAGCAAAAACACTAAGCATCTCATGGCAGATCAAGACTAACACATTCACAATGGCATAAGCTTTTGTTCCCTTTGACTACTCTGATGCCACTGGATCACTGACCAGGTTTCAAGGGCCCCTCACCTTTTGTCTGTGAACCTCTCTGTATGTCTCTTTCCATCAGTGCAGAAGAACTGAAGCTATAGTTCTATCTGCAGTGACCAGAATATAAACTCTCCAGTTTATTCCTGGACAGACGTGTATATAATTGCACTGTCAGAGACCATTTCAAAGGAAGATAAGAATCAAAGAGGGAAAGTGCTAACTGTGGCGAGAAGGTGAAAGAAAACAAATCCTCAGGAGTCTCTGACTTTATTGGACCCAATGCATTTTGGAAATGCAATTCCTTTCTTTAGGGAAAATCTAAGGTCTGCTTTCTACTTCATGGGTTTGCTTATATCATAGTTTTCTTTTTCTATGTAGCTTTTAGAGTGCCCGCAAAAGAGGAAATTGCATTTCTGAAAGTTATTATGTTCAAACTAAATCCTTGCACTTCCATGAATTTAGTTCTCCACCTCCTTTTTATTCTAAAATAAGAAATCCATAAGAAAGAGTTCTGCCTTTGATATTGTACTTCTTAAACTATAATGGTACTCACTAACAAATTCTATAACATTTTCTCAACAGTAGTAATAGTGGAGCAGAATTTAAGAGGGGATCATAGTAGCCTGAACTTATTTAAATCTTATTTTACAGAGTCCTGGAGGGAAATTACCAAGAGTGCTAACTTGAGAGTATGTCACTCTCTGATTCTACCTGAAAACTAAACAGGGCTTAATATTTCAAGATATTTAGAAACAAATCTAAACCTTCAACTTGTGGCAGTCAGTCAGAATAAGATTTAAGAATCTTCTTTGTAGCATACTTCTTTTTGACTCCTTATCCTAGTCTAGCATAACATAATGTTTGCGTTCTCTAAAGTGAAGAATTTCCCTTCTCTCACACACATTTTCTATGGTGTTTACAACCAATCTGCTAAAAATATTGTTATAGCTATAATGTAGGAATCCACTTTCTATTTTTTGCTCAATGTACTGTATCTTTTTTCAGGGTTTCTATCTAGACATTGTGATAGAAGATGGGAGAGAAATGACACAGATTATTGTCCACTAGCAAGTTGGTTTTTTTCTCAGGCATGTGATTGTGACTGCAGCATTTGGTCCCATCTGCAATTACTTCATGTAATAATTCCAATTTACTCAGATTGATGAAATAGAGGAAGAAACTATTATTTTGGCGTGAAGGATGCCAGGCCGCGAATTGTTGGTTCAGTTGTATCTCCCAGGATTAGCTCCTTCATAGTTATTGTAAAGGATTTGCTGGCCAAACTGCTTTTGATACATATAAACACTCTGAGTCCTGTTTTGCTGGATATGAAATAGCATTACCTATACATAGAATGTGCTTCATGAACAAAAGCAAAACTCAAGTTTTGGGTAAACTGGATGCAATAAATCACATATGCAAAAGCAAAAGCATCTGGCTACCTAGCATTTCTACAGCAAATTCATTCATTTATAAACTAGATTCTAATTTTGTTGTTGCAGAAAAGGTTCTCCCAAATATATTGTGCATGAAACATTATTTACTTATTTATCCAATTTATGCCCATTTATCCAAGCAACTCTGGCCAGTGACAGTTAAATCTTACCAAATAAAATTATGTTGGGAGTTAGTAAAACTGCAGAATCACTAATCACAAGCACCCAGGCCAGAGCTCCCATGCTAGCATCCTAAACTCAATACCTGGAAGAAGCAAAAGGCCAATATAGCAGGTTTAAAAAAAAGATGTCCCCGTGGATTTTATCCTGCTAGTTGTGACCAACTTTAGGGGGTGGTGCTCATCTCCATTTCTTAAGCCAAAGAGCCAGTGTTGTACGGAAATATTTCTGCAGTCATATGGCTGGCATCACATCACACTGCAGCACAAAGAGTACAGTAAAACATGGAATGCTCTTACCTTCTCACATGCTTATATGCGGTACCTATTCATCCACTTTCATTTATATGGTTTCAAACTGCTAAGTTTGCAGGAACTGGGACAAGTGACGGGAATTCATTCCATCTTTTGGCACTTGGGTCTTGAACTGCCAAGCTATAGATCTTTAACAGTCTAAGTTTCAGCATCTTAACCACTGAGCCATCATGTCCCTAGAGTAGGGGCTAGAGTAGGGGCTCTAGAGTAAGGGGCTGCCCATAATTTAGGAAAATGGCTGCTCCTTAGGACAGGCACCAAAACAGAGAAGGCACACTTTCAGGGATCTGCCAGATGGCATCTGAAACATGCTCATTTTGTCAAATCTGCATTTTAAAGGCTTAGTAGAATATTGTAATGTGTTAATTTCATGGTTGTCCTTGTTTTGCTAGTTAGAACAATTTTTTTCTTTTGTTCTTATGGGAGGAGGACATGAAATGACAAAGTAGTCAAACAAATTAGTAGTGAAATGACAAAGTAGTCAAACAAATCAAGTCAGATCTGGTTTATTTGATGGTTTGTTTTATTCTGGATAAAAAAATAAGATGCAGTATCTGTAACCTTTCATTATATCCATTATCTTTCTTTAGATCTTGTGATCTACCATCTTCAGAATATAGATGAGATGGGGCATCTTGTATGGGTCAACTTACTACCAACTGAGTATGCTATGCAGGAGCACCAATTAAGCCTATTCCATGGTAACCAGAAAAAAAGGTTTCTTTCTGATTGTGAACACAATCTATGAGTGCAGAACTTCATGTTTCTTCAGGGATTTCAGGTAAATGATTTGATCTTTGGTAGCTATAACTGGTGCCCTGGTACAATTTGAGCTGAGTACCTTATATACTTTTCATTGAGAAAATTTGCTTGCATGTACACTGGGTTGGATGTCATTTTGGCAACATCATATCTAAGATATTCAGAAAACAGCTAATGATATCTGGGTCTGGTCTCTTAAGGAGATAAATAAGATATTTGGTCAGTTTTCATCACTTTTTAATGTTTTATGATCCCCCAGGTTGGTTTGTAACATTCTTTGAGATATGTTCCTCCAAATGATTTCTGACAGTACCTACACCACTCTACCAGGACTTGTAAAATTTTAATCCATTTTTGATATCCATGAATGAATGAATGAATGAATGAATGAATCAATCAATCAAATAGATTTTAAATGTAAATAAAACAAATAATACGGCAGAATTTCACATGAAACATTAAAATACATTATACAATTGTCATCATAACATTTACTTCCACAATAAGAGGTGCAGTCGCTCAGTGGCTTAATGACGCTGGAGATGGTCTTTGCTCCAGCGGTTCAAGCCTTAGCACTGCATGGAGGAGTGTGCTCCCATCACTTGCCTCAGCTTCTGCCCACCTAGTAGTTCAGAAGCATGTTATATGCACGTTGATAACTAGTGTGCAAGCATGAACCAAACAGAGCTAGCAGTCTTAGATAGAGAAACTACTACTCTGTATTAGCATTGTGATGATGATGTTCGTCCATCGTGTTCGCATTGTAGTTTTCTGGCTAATATAGCATTGCCATACGGTAAATAAAATAAAAAGTTCAACAATAAAACTAGCCATAGACATAGCCTAAATAGTCAGAAATGTCAGCTTTGTGGTAGCATCTGAAGGTTCTTCTAACTTCACACTCTTTTGTTTTAATTTAATTTAATAAATTCGTTTTTGTGATGAATTAAAGAGTACATGGATAAACATGCATCTGTAGGTTTATTTTCTATAATTACAAATCAAAGACTCACAATTGGCTCCAGCTCTACAGTTAAAAATCCCTGCACACTGTGTGAAGTGATGCCCTGATCGACATATTTCAGACATAGAATAACCACTCCACACGTACTGTACATACCTATCAAGTGAGATTGATTAATGAATTTTTCACTCCAGTATTGTAAAACCACAGATGCAGTTTTAAAGCACTTTCATAAATCATCAGAAATGATTTCCTTCTGATAAGAATTGTTTGTGTAATATATGCAATGAACTTACTATAGCAACCAGTGGAATTCAGTAAACTGTTCACAAAACTGTTCAATATAATTCCAAAAACTGCCAGCTTGTGTGGAATGGAAGTCTTCATGTGCCATCCAGAGTTCATCAACCACTAGACTAAACCCCGCTGAGCAGCTGTCAACAGTTCAGCCACTTATAGATTTCCTGCCAATTTCCTGTCATGCAGAATTCATGTCATACTTATGAATTTCAAAAAATGGCAAACAATTGTAAAGTTTCTGTATTACCTGAAGAGATGCAACAGCTATTTTGCCTTAATTAGGGCTAGAAATATTTTTGCCAAGGGGAGGACTTTACATTACATAGAAAGAACACACTATTAATTACGTCAGGTCATATTTTGATCACTTCAACTCATATTGTATAATATTGGCATATTCACATAACCATATAACTCCAATTGATTAGTGTGGATGCAAATGTTTCCCCTTTTCTCCTCAATCTGAGTGGCTCTTCAAACAGATGGTGGCCTCTTTATAGTTAAGTATGCCCATGTGAATTTGGAGTGGCCATCATTTTGAGTTAGAAATAAATTCTTATTAGTTTCAAATGCCAAGAGCCAGTTTGGTGTAGCGCAGTGGTGAAATCTAAAAAATTTCCCTACTGGTTCTGTGGGCGTGGCTTGGTGGGCGTGGCTTGGTGGTCATGTGACCGGGTGGGCGTGGCCAACTTTTAAAATGTGGTGAAACTCACTTAATAATGCTCTTGCTTAGCAACCAAAATTTTGGGCTCAATTGTGGTCATAAGTTTTCTTTCTTTCTTTCTTTCTTTCTTTCTTTCTTTCTTTCTTTCTTTCTTTCTTTCTTTCTTTCTTTCTTTCTTTCTTTCTTTCTTTCTTTCTTTCTTTCTTTCTTCTTTCTTTCTTTCTTCCTTCCTTCCTTCCTTCCTTCCTTCCTTCCTTCCTTCCTTCCTTTCTTTTTTCTTTCTTTCTCTTTCTTTCTTTCTTTCTTTCTTTCTTTCTTTCTTTCTTTCTTTCTTTCTTTCTTTCTTTCTTTCTTTCTTTCTTTCTTTCTTTCTTTCTTTCTGTCTCTCTCTCCCTCCCTCCTTCTTTCTTTCTTTCTTTCTTTCTGTCTCTCTCTCTTTCTCTGTGCTACCATCTATCTACTGAAGTCTGTTGGGATATTCATGAGCAGGAAGAGCCATGTGGTACCTCAGTCAGC
>QLTV01004097.1:725202-744536 GCA_003457575.1 Thermophis baileyi
TTTCCTTCCTTCCTTCCTTCCTTCCTTCCTTCCTTCCTTCCTTCCTTCCTTTCTTTCTTTCTTTCTTTCTTTCTTTCTTTCTTTCTTTCTTTCTCTTTCTCTCTTTCTCTCGGCGGTGGGAGAAGGAAGAAAGTGCTCTGGGAGGGCAGGCGGCCCGGCCCGGCAGCGGCACGTCCCCTGTCATGGGCTGGATGCGGGGAGCGGGACCCAAGGCAGAGGGGAAGGCAAGCGGCGGCAGTCAGCCAAAGGCCCCGTGGAAGCCGAGTGCGCCAGGCCCAAAAGGTGAGCGAGCCTCGCCATGTCCCTCTGAAGCGGCTCCTCGGATGAGTGCAGTGGGTCTCCCCCCCCACTGCCAGCTCGGCCTTACCTTCTAGATCCTCCGCCCGGTCTATTTGGTAAGCCTGCCTCACCTACTCCCTTCCCTGCGGGCCGCAGCCCTGCCATGCTTGGTAGAGCTGCTGCTGCTGCTCTGGGGCTGAGAGCTGTGGTGGCGGTGGCAACGGCGGTGGTCTGAGACGGCAAGCGGATGTCCTGGTACTGCTGCACATGCACACCGCATGTGCAGCCCCGGGACATCCACTTGCCATCCTGGACTGCCGCCGCCGCCCCTCTCAGCCTCATAGCAGCAGCGGGTAGCCCTTGGTGGAACTGCTGCTGCTGCTCTGGAGCTGAGAGCGGTGGTGGCGGCAGTCTGAGACAGCAAGCAGATGTCCCGGGGCTGCTGCACAAGGGACGCCCGCCCACCCACTGGCTGGGCCGGTCTGGACGCCAACCTTGGAAGGCAAGCGGGTGTGGGGGACCGCTGGGAAGGCTGCTAGCTCCCTTTCCCGCAGCCGGCCGGCCCCGACATGCTTGCTTGCCTTCCACGCAGCCTTCTGCTTGCCTGCCTTCGCAAGCTGACCACGGGGACACCGGGAAGGCCGCGTGGAAGGCAGGAAAGCATGTCAGGGCTGCGGGGAAGGGGGGAGGCTGCTACGTCCCTTCCCCAGGCCATGGGGAATGGAGTAGGGAAGGCAGGTTGGGACAGGGGGGGGGGGGCAGGGGCAGCTAGGTTGGCCACAACTTCGCAGGTTTATCTGGCAGGCAGAACAGGGGTGCAGCACTTCAGGCTGGCAAGCTGAAGAGCAGAGACTGGATGGGGCAGGGCAGGGCAGGGCAGGGAGAGTGAGCGAGCGGCGACCGGGGGACCAGTTCGGGGGCGTGGCCAGCCATCACTACCGGTTCGGTGAACCAGGCCACATGTCCGCTAACGGTTCTCCCAGACCAGTCCGAACCGGTAGCATTTCACCCGTGGTGTAGCGGTTCAGGAATCAGGCTAGACCATGCTTTCTAGTCCTGCCTTGTCACGAAGCCAGATGGGTTACCTTGGGCCAGTCACTTTCTTTTAGCCCTAGGAAGGAGGCAATGGCAAAGCAGTTCTGAAAATCCTTGCCCAGAAAAAAAAAATCTGTCACTTGTCTAGGCAATCTCTGAAAACCTGACAACAAATGACCAGATTAAAAAAAAAATGTTTCAAATTCCAGTTAGCTGTCACCAGAATGTATAGTTATCCACACAGAACAGCCAATTTAAAAATCTGCTGGGAAGAGAATGAATGACTAACCCTTATGATAGTGTTAACTATGTAGAAGGATTTAACAAAGTGATGGACAGAGAAATTCACCTGTACATTTTAAAAGCACTCTCATTCAGTTTGATGAAAGCAAATGTAATGTATAGTAGATATTTGGGAGAAATTTTCATGCTGATATTGTGAAATGTGGAGAAATTTCCAACCAATTTCTGTGACACAAACATAGTTGAGAATATCTAGGAACCAATTGTGTCTAGCACAACACGTCATATGAACATGCATTTGAACCATATTTTTTTACTTTGATTGAATGCAAAGTATGAAGCCACTACGAGTCATTAGACAAAACTGCAGTTCGTGACATGGAGTTTTATCCAAAATCCTTGTTAAATAAACCATGACTTATCTGAATCCAGTATGAACTTTTATTGATTGATTGATTGATTGATTAATGACATACCAAACAGAAACCTATATAAAAAGACAGACTGGTGAGAGATTATGTTGCCTTATGTTGTGGGAAAGCTTAGCGTGTCCAGTAACAATAACAAATTGCATACATGTGCAGGATTTCCATATCTATATGCAAAATGAGCTTTAGTTGAATATGAAAATGAATTATGATGTATTTTTATAATTTACCTACCTTCACTACCACTAAGCTATCATAATGCTTGCATAATGTTTAACTAATCACGGTTTAATATTCCTTAATCATTTCTTGAAACTGACCAGTTTAAGACCAATTGTTTTTGAAATTAAATCTGCTTTGTAGTTAAGATTAATTATGTTTGGGAGGTAATGAGATTAGCTGTAAACAGAAGGAAATTTTTTTTTTCTTTGCGGCTGTGCTGGAAAAAGGAGACGAACACCTGATGTTGGAGATTCATTCAGGTAACTCCTAACAACATTTAGCTTTATAATCAACCACTGTCATTCTGTTCAGCTCCTATATTTTACAGTAAGATTCACAGCAACAAAAACATATATCATTTGAAAATACAGGTATTTTATTTTTACTTTGATGTAATGACAAAGGATTCTTGTTTTTCAAGATTATCTCAGTGGCCTGTCCCCAGTGCTATAATTTGGGGAACCAATGGCGATATGAAATATAAGAGTCACTTGTAATTTGAATACAAATCTCTTAACCACTGAATTGAATAGTTCCTTTCTTTCGTACCACAGCATTTCGTTAATCGCTCTTTGCCTCATTTTTTTGTGAAGCTGCTGTAATACCTTCATTTTCCATAGTAGAGAAAGCCTCTTGGAGGACATGTATTAGAAGAGGTGGTTTAGATCTAATCGTTCTATCTCAATTACAGAATATGTGTCTTGATTTCTCCTAATCTGCTCTGAGATAAATTCATTCAGATGCAGATGTAGAGCACTATTATTTGTAAAATTCAAGGTTGTTTTGGACATATTCAAGATATTTGAGCTTGAATCTAAATTCGGCACACTGCCAAAGGCTTCCCACAGGTGTCCTAAATTTTAATTAGAAGAAAAAAATACTAAGGGCAAGCAATTTGGAACTGTACTAGTTTTGGATTTAACTAAGATTATTACTTTCTGAGGAAAACAAAAGTTTAATATTTAGTCCTAAAGTTAATTTCATCATCTTCTTATCGACTCTCCCAAGCTTTTCTGAAACACAATCCCCTTTCAATTAATGAACTTTTGTCATGGGAGCATGACACCATACTTGATAGTTTTACAAGAGGGGAATTTTGTTATTAATTTTCTTTGTTTTTTAATGGTTGGTTTTACTCTATTGCTAGAAGTATTCCTGAGTTACAGGACCTTTGGGGATACAAATCACTCCCAAGAGGCTCAAAGTTTCAGTTGTATATTCAGACCTGCATAGTAATAACATTATATAAATTTATAGGCTATGACTTTTTAAGCATTTTCAGGAGTATGAATAATATGAGCATACTAATATTCTGTTCATGGATTTTAGAAAACAAACACAGAGACATAAACAAACACACAGACATAAACTACATTCACAAAAATAAATTAAGAATATTACTACCCTAGCCATCCCAATTTTGGTGCCTTCCATATGGGTAGGTGTCCACATTGGAGAAGCCTCCTCCAAAATAAACTGACAGTGTAATTTCATAAATATTCATCAGTATCTCTAATGGGATTTACTCTTAGGTAACTAAATGAGAATTGTAGCCTAAGTAAATAATGATCCGGGAGACATGTGAACTTGATTGGATCCTGCATGAGAGGGAAATCACCTTTAGTTCAGTCAATCTTTTGACAGCTTTTAGAAAAGTAATTTTTATAACTTGCATGATTATTGTTTGTACTTACATTTGATAGAAGGTATATAAAAAAAGAAATGCACAAGAATTAATGTTGAAACTATTCAGCAATCCTTCTCTTTCCCAACAATATATTTAGGATTGGATCTTAAAAAAAAATGGCAGAAAATTAAAATGTGTACAAACAAAAAGCACATGAAAAATAAAATATAACATATCGCATACCCATCCAAAATAGCCACTATAAGCCAGATGCAAAACCCTTATAACATTTTCAAGATTATCACACCAAAATTTTCTAATAAATGATGTAAGTGAAACTTGTTGCTTAAACATCGCATGAAGGCATGAGTCTTGATTCAGTCGCACTCTTGATGTATTGTGATTAAGACAAAACATCTTCAGTCAACCAGAATCCTCGAATGTCTAAACTAAAATGTGTTTTACTATATTTAGAACATTTTTTTCTGATTAAATGGATGAGGACACTTAATTGAAAATTTCCTGGCTTGTTTATTGTTAACTAAGGTGTTGTATGCATAGATTAAAAGAATTTATTTTATTTTGCTAAATCAAGAGATGATAAAACAAAAACAAGTGATAACAGAAAAGTGAGGATGTTACGATTTGGAGCTTAGCCTTGGTTTCTACCATGCAATTTTATTAATTAGACTTACCATATCCAGGCCAATGGATGATGGCTAGATGGCGGCAAATAGAAACAGAAAATTCTAAGGTTTTGCTTCGTCAACAAGATTTTTATAGTCCAGATCCTGTATTTGTGTGATGTGTAAAAAAATAAATAAATTACGTTGTATAGCTTGTTCATCTTATTTAATTGGTACAGTGAATTAATCATAATAGATACTATCCTCAGGTTCAGATTTAGTCCATCTTGGTGGAGCTGTATCTTTGGGCTGGAAAAATCTCCCAAATATTTCCAAAGGAACACCATTTGAGGCTCAATAAAACAATGCTTAGTTCTTTACTTAATAAGAAAAGTTAATGCAGCAACAGCTAAAACTCTTTCTCTTTAGCAAACAATATCTTCAACTGACACAAATTCCAATTATAGACACAAGAAGAATTGTGTGTGCATGGCAAAAATACCAAGTTCTTAATACTGGAACTATTTACTGACAAGCTTGTGCTAGCTTTGTTTTCACACTGATAACATTCAGGTAAAGAGGTGTTCAGCATAACATGAAGATACAAGAAAGGGCTATAAATCCAAATCTATATCTCACAACTTCTAAGTTGCTCTGGGTAGTACGATTGCAAAAGATACAAAGTGAGAAATGAGTCCAAAAAAACCCCAACAACAACAACCCCCAAACATTATTTTAAGCAGGGGTGGGTTCCTCCCGGTTTGGACCGGTTCTCCCGAACCGGTAGCGGCCCTCTGATGATGTCACAATGATGCCACCGAACCGGATCGGTCAGTGCCTGTCCGTGGGGGCCGCCATCTTTTTTTTGAATTTTTTTAAAAAAAATTTGAATTTTTTTTTAATTTTTTTGAATTTTTTTTCCTTCTGAGCATGCGCTAGAAACATACACACACACACACACACACACACACACACACACACACACACACACACACACACACACACACCCTCTATGTTCCATTCACCTCATTATAGATTTTGTTTTTCTGGCTCAGAACACTTTTCTTGAAGAAATCTGGCTGCATTTCTCACATTGTGGCAGAACTGTAGCACCTCTTATCTTATGCACAGATTATTTCCATAATAAGTCTTACACATTGAGTGGCTTTAAGTTTTTGAATTTTTTTAAATTAGTTATACAACTATCTGGGAATATTGTTATCCAACATCCACATAAGCATGTTTAACAACATGCATTTTTCTAAGATATTAGTCTGACACATGTCCTTTACAAGTCCAAACTATGTTTCTAGTGGTCATTGCATTGGTTTCAAGATAAACTTTAGCATCATTTCTTGAATCTATTCAAGTATCAGTGTTATGCTGTCCACAGTATCTGAATTGCAAGCCAAGACCACTAGAGGGGAAAAAAACATAAAATACCAACTCTTGTTACTTACTGATCATACAGAGCCTTGAAACTCAAATATGTTATTCCTAAGATTCGGAAATTTGCAAATTTCTTAGGTTGTACCATTCTGGTTTATTTCACTGCCAGCAATGATAGTGCTTCTCTGCACACATCTAAAAATAAGCGGTTGCTATCTTTTTAGCTATTGCTAAATTCCCCTTAGAGTTAATCAACTTAGCTTGTAACCATTCTCAGCCACCACTACCATGAGTTTCTTCTTGTCTCTTCAGAACTTGTTCCTCCTCTGGAAATCTGTGGTGACTAGATCAATCTTTCATCATTTTGTCTCACTCATTAACTTGTCTCCCTCTTTGATTCTATAAATCAAACTTGTACCTCTTAGCATTCTGAGACTGCCCATGTTCATTTTTGCTTATTAGCAATTTTCTCCTTCTTTTTTCCTTCAATACCAACCACTTCCTATCAGCTCCTTGGCCCATTTCGCCTGCCTCCCCTCCCCATGAGTCTCTCTCTCTCTCTCTCTCTCTCTCTCTCTCTCTCTCTCTCTCTCTCTCTCCCTCTCTCTCTCTCTCTATCTCCTCTNTCCTTTCCCTCTCTCTCTCTCTCTCTCTCTCTCTCTCTCTCTCTCTCTCTCTCTCTCTCTCTCTCTCTCTCTCTCCCCAACTTTATCTGGTTTTTTCTCTCAGTTCTCAGATTAATAGTCACAAATCTATGTCAGAAAAATCATATGGTTTGCATAATCTCTGTCTTCATTCTGTTACAATTTCCAGAAATCCAAAATATGGGATTCATCAAATATGACTATATGTAAATTCAACTAGGGCTGGATTGAATTAATGACTTAATTAATAACTTAATAATAACTATGTACAAAAATGGCAAAGATATTTAATTTTGATTAACAGTGTTGCCCATTAGCAGAAGTTTGACTATTGGAAGGGAAACAAGAAAACACACAAACACACTCCACAGTTCTTACAGAGACAACTTCTATAAAGAAGCCTCAACGTCCCTCCCGAAAGGGCTATGACTAACATTGTAATTATTTCTAATCAGAAACTATGACAATTCCAAAACTGTCTTTTTTCCTACATATCCCACCTCTAACATTTTTTATTTAATAGAATAAAAAATAAAAATAAAAAAGAAGGTGCAGAAAAAAAAGAAAATAGAAAAATAGAAAAAAAAATAAGAATATAGTAAAGAAAAAGAAAAAAAGATATGAAAAAGATTTTCCCCTCATCTCAAGTATAAATAATTTTAGTAACGTATCTCTTTCTCTTGAAATGCAAGAAATGATCTTTTCTTCCCGTATTCAATCTCTTATCTGTGAACAAATCCAAAAACTCATCATTTCAGCATTCATTAGCAAAAATCCATTAATTTCCAGAGATAACAACAAACCTATTTTAACCTTTATCAAATAAGCCAATTTTATAATCCTTTCTTTTATTTTTAAACAATTTTTATCTTTAATCCCTTCAAATAATGTTCTAGAATTTGATTCTTCATTTTTTCTTTGTCCCTTCTCACAAAATTCTTCAAAGCTTTAACAAGCTTCTTTTGTAAATCCACTGTAGGAAAATTATCCAGCTCATTTTCTTAGTATGTTATTTTTTTAAAAAAAAAATCAGCTGGTTTCTTTTGTATATTCACTGTACCATCTTTTTTCATACCATTCTTGTCGTGATACTCAGTGTGTAGAATTTTAAATCCATCTTCAGATCAGTCTGTGTCTTGTCTGGTATAACTTGTTCCTCTTCAATGCCATCTTTTAAACACAGTCTACCTGTATAGGTAAACCTTCTTGAAATTAACTTCTTGATTTTTGCTCAAAAGTATCCTTCAATATAACCAGTTAAAATATTTTGCTCCATTTTATATTCGTAAGTCAAAGTTAAATGTTCTTCTTTTATTGTTATCTTTAGTTTCTTCTATTTCCTTCCTTCCTTCTGCCATGATTTTTAAAAGAATTCAAAACAGCAGCACTTTCTCATGGGAAGTATTCTTATAATAGAATCTAAAATCTTATTTCATATCCATCTGGACCCTTTGCTCATTTTTAGCTTTCCAAAATAAAGTTCGAATTACTCTTTTGCTGCTTATTCCAACAACAACAAAAGAATAGTTAAACGTTAACAATGAATTTGCATTAAACTACAATTAAACTTGTATTTGAAACTTATTTCATTAAGATCTGAAGAAAACGCATCCAGTATTTTCATACCTGTCAACCCAAAGGTTCAACTATAGCTTAAAATTAGTTAACAAGCAATTTCTGAATGTGATTAAAAAAGGAATATGCAACTCCAGTGATATCGATTGTGGTTTGAGTAAGATGGCTATTCCCTCATCTCTCAGTTCTCTAAACCCACCAGAGCTCACTATCTTGGACATGTTTTAGTCAGTTATCCTTTGCATTTTCCTGCTATTTATTTATTAGACTTACAAACACATGTGTGTTTTCTTTTTCTGCCCTTTTCTGCTCTACTTTATGAAGCAGAATATATTTGTCGCTCGAGAAGGGAACAGAGGCCATATAGTTTGCTGTATGGAAATGGAATGCATTTTAGTCAGTCTGCAACCTGCTGCTGAAGCCTGAATGAGGAATAGCAGTAATCAAATTTTGCTTATCAGTGTCAAAACACCACCTCTCTCCTGTCTGCTCTGTCACCTCTTGTTAGCTCCTGTGCCCTGCTTTTCCTTGCCTTATTATTCTCAGTTTTCTCTTTTTCTCAACAACTTTGTTCCTCAGCCCTCCTCTCTCAAGTTCCTCATCATCATTTCTGTTCATTCTGCATCGTTTCTCAAGACTCTTCAGTCTTTCCTTGCTCCTGCTTCTTCCACCTCTTACAAATGTCTAATTCTTTCTTCCTTAAAGTAAAAAAAAAGAATTATATTCATCAATTTATTTATTTAGTTACAGAATGCCATTCATAGTGTATTCTTAAATGTTGTGACCCTGAGCATAGCAAAAATTCTCTATCTTGATGTACCAAGGTAGATGTTATGACAAATGGATATGATACTTATGGCAAATGAGGAATATAATATATAGTTGGAAGATAGTCTATGCTGATTACTTCATACTTGTAAAACTCTGATTTTAAGATGGAAAAAGCCACTATCAATATGAAACATTTGTTTGCCATTCACAGCACCAGCTGGCATTGACTTCTGGTAAAGTATAACAAGCATAAAGCATTCTGATTAACAATGCTGAAATGAATACAATTATGTGTCATTTTTAGAAGTACAATATAATTAACATAATGGAGGCTTGACCTGAAACAAGAATGAGAAATGTCTACAGCAGAAAAAATACATACACAGGGTCAACCAAGAGTCACAATCATTTGTTCTGATTGCTCATGACAGATCAATGAATATTGAATGAACTATGTCCCCATTTATTGCTGATTTTAAATAATTAATGAGAAAGAGAAATAGGCACAAGGGTGTTTATTAAACATTACTGAGCTGACTTGATTAATGTCCATTATTTTAAACTCTTTTCAGTGGAGCCTCTGATGTGTCTTCTCTAGAGACAGATTTTTATCTTCAAACACCTTCCCTTATGACACAGCCAGGTGACAGGTCTATAATGGAAGTTCCCATGTTCCCATTCAGCAAATTCTGCTTATGATGGTTGATAATCTTTAAGACAGAACCAGGCTTTGTATAAGGAGCACTGAAATGAAGTTATAAAACTGATTATATGTGATGTCAACACTTACTAGAGGTACACAAATAAACCATGATTTAATTCAAGCTGAATATTCAAGATTCAAAGAGCATGATTAAATTCAAGGCCATGCAGGATTTGAATTATTTTTAAAGTTCATTATAAGTTATAAAAAAAAATCAAAACACTTGAAGCTCTTTGGAGATTTTTGTTAGAATGGGATAAAATGACAAAAATATCAAATCTTAGAGGAAAATAACTGCCATGTTGAGGTACATGTTTTCAAGGGATTCATTGAAATAAAACCTTGAAATAATCTCTCTGCATCTCTTTTAGCACAAGGAAAATATTCACGAGAAAAAGATAGACAGCAGTCTCCCTTTGTGTTAAAATTGTGCTATGTAAATACAGCACAATTAAATACAAGTTAAATGCAAGATAGTTCACAAACCATTTAAAAAGAAAGCTCTTACTTTGGAATGTCAGGATTGGCAAAACATTGAAGAATAATTATTAATAAGCTGGTGTCCTTCCCTGCTTCTGATTGATGTGCTTTCAGCCATGCCATGACAATTTGCATAGTAATCAATAAGCTTGGTTCTAACATATGCCATAATTAGTTGTGTCATAATTGTGTTTTGCTGGTAATACTGAACAGCAAGTGTAATATAGTTATTAGGATTGAGGAATACTAGTTTGAAGTCCAGGTTCATCCATGGAACTCACTAGAAGACTTCAAATTGACCACTGTCTCTAACCTAAGTTTATTTTATCTAGTTGGGGTTGGGGTGGGGGGAATGGAGAAGGGAATTCTATGTACTGAATTTAAAAATAAGAAAAATCAGATTATAAACCTAATAATAATAGTCTGTTAGTTATTTCCATAAAAACACCAACTTATTAAAATGACACAGTGAGACACAATACTACAGAAATAAACATGACATACCCAAAAAGATTGGCACAGAAAAAGTGACATTTGTAGCCTTGCCCATCTACCATTTTTTAAAAAGGTGAAAGTTTGGGGCAGCATCTAAATATTTCAGCCTGGTCTCCATGAACTCATTAAATCTCCTCAGAATTTCAAGGTAAAGTTTGGTTATGAATTGAACTACTCAGCTTTGAGCCCATATCCCGAGTGCTGAAATGGATCCCCAGGAACATTGGCAGGATCAGCGCAAAAGTGAATCATTTTTGTTGCAAAACTATGTGTCAGCCCTTTGAAGTAGATCATATCAAGAAATGGATTCAGCAGGATTCTAGTCTTACCTGCTGGTAAGGGTATTTATTATGGTAAGGGTATATTAGCAAAATTTAGAAAAGCGATCCAAAACCTTGACTGCCTCTTCTTAAGGAGAAAACGTCCTCGAATGAGTTTCTTTCTTCTGGTCTACTTTCCAGGACTAAGAAATTGTTTTTCTTAGTTTTCTTAGTTGTCTTTCTTAATTGTGTTGTTGTTGTTTTTTTTTAATTAGCCATCTCAAGGCCAGTTCTAAATTCCTTTATATTAACATTGTGGCTAGCCATATTAAAAAAGCTGAAACCTGACAAAATAAATGACTCTGAAGCAATGTTGACTTTGCATCTGAAGAGATAGGAATCAAATTTAACATGATGGAATTCATACGCCAATGACTCCTTTTTGTGACATATGCCATTCAGACTTACCTCAGCATTTTCCACATAAGGATATGATTTGGCCCCTTCTACAGAATATTGTCCACAACAACCTCAGAACTGAAACATCATCAAATCTGTTAAAATGCCTGAAAGATGACAAAATGCTTTGAGTGGTCCCTGCTTTGATTAATGAATCTGCTTCAGTGAGGTGATTTGATTCAAGCTTCATGAAACCAAACCACTCCTTTGATGCTTTGCACAACTGTAATGCTTCCACGTTAAGCCTTAGGAAAATAAAAAGAACAAGTCTGTGGAATTTAAAATTTCTGGAATTCTACTGGAGTATCCAACAGCCTGTGAGAACTATTTCTGTTTTACTATAATGTGAAGTCTCATTGCTAGAAAATGGGAGGACAAGCTAACTTTTGAATAGAAGAGAAAAGATAAAAGGTTATAATAAGGAAAAAGAGATAAAAGGAACTTAGTTTTTTGCCTGCTTGTTCTTTTGTGCAGCTTTTGTTTCACAGCTTTCGGGAAGCTATTATTCCACTTGCTTTGTTTTGGATTACCTAACTGATTTGCCTGTTTTGTTTGGTACACATAATAGGAGGACTAAATTCACATTGACTAAACAATACTTTCAGCTGGAGTTTCCATCTATCAGAGTAAGGCTTCAGGCCTTTGAAAGACTTTAGGAGCCACATCAAGGACACACATAGTTTTTTTCTTCAGAGAAGTTCTTTATCCATATGACAGTATCACCTGAACAAATGTCCAAGCAACAGAGATTTTGCTTTTATCATTTAGGAGTTAGCGACTTCTGCCTCACTGCTAATATGACTAAAGACCAGAAAACAGAAATGCTTGAATATTTTCTATTGTGAAATGTACATGAAATTCTTTTCCAGGCAGTTAGCTTTTCTGGCTGCCTTTTAAGAATTTGCCGTTTTCATCTTCCTTTGTGTCCCCATATGAAAACCAATTTAAAGTGGATCCTTGATGTGATGAGCATGGGCATAAATATCAAAATCGGTAAAATGAGGAGCCAATGATAAAATTACTATGACAACTTTTAAACTCAAGGTGAACGAGTTTGAGAACAATGAATCCGTACGCCAAAGGAAGCACGTCGAGTAAATGAAGGCAAGGGTTACTATGGGATAATGATGGTTGAGTCATTTCATTAGTTACTGCAATGGGAAGCTTCTATTGTGTGTGACATTCAGAATATTCTCACGCTGCAGAATCTGTTACTTTTTAAAGTCCAATGTAGCCTTTCAGCAGGTGACCTATTACAGCAGTTAGTGAAATATGCCTCTTTAGATCTTTCTTCTTTGTTACCACAGCAGTTATGGAATACATTAAATGTGCAGCCCCAGGAGGCTTAATCAACACTACAGCAGCAGTAGTTTACAGTTGTTCCGAGTTCAGCTTTTATTCAAGGCTTTTCTGGGCTTTGTCTTTAGAAGATGAATTCCATTGGGAAAAGGACTTGCCTGACTATCCTGATTCTCTTTTGGTGGTCTGTAGTTTACTTTTTATCATCTTTTTTCTCCCCCATGAGGGGCACAATAAGGTTGATATAAGAAGGCAGGATGTTATATACGATGTGCTGTTTGTTTCAGTCTTTCGTCATGGGGAGAAAAAAGGAGAGAAGTCAATATATCATTTTCAGAATTCAGCCTTATTTTAAATTCCAGAAGTGGCTTATTTGTGTGTCCATTCCACCATGCTGAGCATGCAGCAGCCATCAAAATAAAATCTTGTCTGAAATACCGAGCTTTATTCTGAAGGCAGCAGACAACTCTATCCCTCAGAGGGAAAGTGAGATGCCTACACTAGGTTTTATACCAGATTGCTTTGTTTAGTTATCTAGAGGTAATTTTTGTTTGTTTTAACTGAGGACTTAAGCAAGGATCTGTTTTAACAACTGCTGTTCCCATCTGTGCATGGTTCCATGATCCTATAGAACACGAGTGACAAACTCGCCGCATCACGTTGCCATCATGTGATGTTTTGCAACGTTTTTCCCATTCATGGAGCTGGGGTGGGCGTGACTTGCACGTGATGCATCCAGCCCATTGGCCACCAGTTTGACACCCCTGCTATAGAAGATCTTAGATCCTGTAACATTGGCTCAAAGGTTGCATATTGTGTCACACAATAGCTCAGGGCCACACATACATTTATACCTCATACCCCATGGACACAATCACATTTACATTTCTATTATGCTTCATGCTACTTTCATGCCATACATGCTCCATTCATCACATAGACACACATATTCCCACCTAAGACCAGGGTTATTACAATCTGGTTACTATATGAATATTTTTTAAAGTAAGACAGACAGAAATACTTGTTGGTGTGAGAGGCTTTACTCTATCTTCATCTTAACTGAGATTGCAGTTTTCCCTGGTATATCTAGCAGAGAAGAAACAGCAATTGTCTTTCTATTGCAGTCTTCTGCTTATTCCACTCCTTGGTGTCATTGAAAAGAAGCTGCAAAACTTCTTTGAGAGTGTTTGCACCTACTTAAGGAGCTGCTCTGAGACTGGCTATGAAATTACCTCTCTGACCCTTAATAGTCATATTAATCATAGAGAGGCTGCCAGAGCAATTCCTGAAGACACTGCTTCAACCCAGGTGAAATATGACGGAGGCATAAAATGCCATACTTGATTTTTTTTACACAAAATGCCAAAATTAATTAACTTTCTCCTAAAAATATTACGAGAATTGAAGGGGGGGAAAAATACTGATGTGTCAATGGGCATTCTCAACTCCATTATTTGCAGTCAAACTCATAAGAGCTCCCATGGGTTTCAGTGAGGATTCATTGTTATTCAGTGGAAGCCTTTTGAATTAATTAACCCACTCCTTTGCCCTTCATGTTTTAAAATAATAAAACATGATTCTATGTCCCTGCATTTCTACCAAGAATGCACTTCCAGCAGCATTTGTGTGCACTTCTCTAGCGATTTATAGAACCCTTCCACAAGCAGGAGACACCTCAAGAGAGGGTCAACTGTTGAAATTCTTGATAAATGTTTTTTATCAGGAAAAAGCTGAAAACTTTCCCATAATGTCACATAAGTACAGAGATGGTATTTGTTATTCCACTAAGCTGACCCCAGCCAAAGCATAGAAAAACTCAAAGAAATAGTGTAAGATCAGAAGAAGTGGAGAACCCTGGTCCATAGAATCATCAAGAGTCAGACTTGACTCTCATCATCATCATCATCATCATCATCATCATCATCATCATCATCATCATCATCACCACCATCATCTGTTATTCATAGAGTGGCAAATCACCTCCAGTGGGAACATCTTAGTTACCCAGTTGAATTGAAGGACTCTTTCCTATAATGGGAGGTGGGACGTTCCATCAATTAAAAAAAAAAAGAAATGCCTGCCGTCATCTATAATCACCTGAGCAAAGAAGAACGTCTGGTTCTTCAGCGGTAAAGAAAAACCAGAATTTAAACATTTGAAATGAATCAGTGCTAGCCTGCATTCAAAGTTTTGCACTTCACCAGGAGAGTGTTCTACCAGAGGCAGGGGGAGGGGGGGGGAAAGGTGACATAGATCTTTGTAGCTATATTCTGGATAGTTTATCGTTCCATGAATTTAGGTTGAGTAAATTCACATTAAACTGAAAAACAAAACTTACCTTAGCTTTAAATGTTAAATTTAGATAAGCCAATGCAGTAGTAGGTCCTCTTAAAAGAAGTTGTTTTTGTGATTCCATAGCTATGGATTGTGCAACATTTTGTTTTGATTCTGCATCTCTATTATTCATTAATTTATCACACCACCTCAAGTCACCTTCCCACAGTGGAAGACTGCCACCTGGGATTCCTTATTTATTGAAATATTTCCGTCCACAGCAATGGAAGGAAATCACAGGGGGGAAAATGTTATTGGAAAAGTAATATTGCATTTTTTTGTACCCAGGTAAGATTACTTCTTTTGCTCTCTCAGTCCCATGTCCCTGTGAAGCCATTGAGATTATTAACTATTTTTTAAAAGATACAATTATACAATATTTCATAATCACTAGACAAGATGTGTCGTTACATTTTAGAGAATGAATAAAAAAAAAAGATTTCCACTTGACAACTTAACAGGCTAAATGAGACAAGGGATATATTATAATGAAATGAATTAAAGGATTAGGGTAGGACTGGAAAGTGTAATGATCTGGAGTACCACATGTTGTATGAGAGGCTAACTATTGCTAAGGTATGTCATTTACCCATGTTAAACAAGCATTTTAAGAATTTTGTTTTGAGAAAACTATTGTATCTGTTTCATTTTCATGAACCCATGTTACTGTTTCAATAGGGATGACACTTACTCGCAAACATTTTCTTGTTATTGTTTTAAAGTGTAAGGCAGTTTCAGACTGGATTTTCACTTATTGTCATAATAAAGGCAATAGAGGCTTTCAGTAAAATCCTGACAGATCCAGAAATGATGCTCCATCTGCTAGACTGTCACACAAGACATTCTTCTTCAAAAGCAGAACACCTCATGGGAGTCGATAAAACAATATGTGGAACTGAAATTCTGATTTGTGCTGCTTGATGACATGAGATCCTGAGCACTTCTTGCTATAATTTAGACGATGGAATATATTCACTGAAAGAGAAATGTAAAATGTTCTTGAACTTTTAATAACATTTGTTTATAACAAAAATAAAGTTTGGTGGATCTCAGCTTTTATTTTTGAAGGTACCCAACTATCAAATGTTGTATTTGATATGACAAATAATCCAACTTTTTATTTTCAATTAATAACAATTACAAATCCTTCAGGTTCTGCTGTGCTGCCTCAACAAATCTGGGAGTGGAAGGATCTGGGAGGGATGCATATGTTGAAAATATATACTCTCAGTATGGTCATCGAAGGTTTGAAGGTCATTCCAGCTATGCACCTAAAGCAAGTAGATATCTATATTGGGTAGCAGCTGGAAGCATGACTTATTGATAATGGCAAAGGCATCATTTCATACTGCACAGAAGAAGGCAATGCTTATCAAGAAAGCCTCATGGATAGAGAGACAATATAAAGTAATTTATGATATGGTGCTGAATGATGGGCCTCTTTCTTGGCAATATATTACTGAAGAATGGCTGAGGATTTGGGGAAGCATTGTGTTTTTGATATGGCTAGTTTAGTGCCTCTGAGATGTCCCGTTGCTGATGTTGCCATGCAGAAAAAGGAAAATTGAAGCTACAACAACAGTGGTGATCTGGAATATAAGAAAATTCAACACGGTGAAAGATGAAAGAAATCATGTATTGACATCTGAAGCATCAGCAAATTGAAATACATTAGAACTGGGCATTTCAAATCAGAAAATCATATTGTATATTATCTAGCACATGAAAAACAAAGAACAGTATTGCTTTTTAGCAATCATAGATATGGCAAAGATGCTACTTGTGTATAATGCAGTCAGTGACTGAACAATATTAATTAGACATTTCAGACAACTCTTTAATATGATGGTTATCCCAATTTAACATCCATCCATTGATATGGAATAAGAGGATATTGATGGGTTTTATCCTGAAAGTCAATCTGAAATTGACAGAACATGATCTTTCAAGGAGAACACCAGGAAGCCCTTCAAAGTCCTAAATCTCATTAACAGGAAGCCAGAGGGACTGTGAAATGAAATAAAGAAACTGTTAAGGATGAATGTGAAAACAGGGTTCCAAAGACCAAGAAACAGAAGGAAGCAAATCAGATGTCAGAACAAACAGTAGAAATTGCCAACAAGAGAAGAGTAACCAAAACCAAAGATGTTAGGAAAGAACTGAATGAAAAACTTCAAAGAGACATTAGAAGAGACAATAAACAGCATTTCAATGACATGTATAAAGACATCAAAGGTGGAAATAAACAATAAGGAAGCATTCCAAAATTTCTCTAAACTCAGAAAAAAGTTTCACCATCATTGTTCTTTTTCTTTACAGACATTTGCTTTGTAAGCAATACTGTAAATGAATAATATGCAACTCCTACTAGGTTTCAGTTTAGAGAAATTACAGTGTCAAAGTTTTTTAAAATTTATTTATTTTTTAAAAATTTCCACCAAACTCTACAACTGAGGTTACCATTCTGATAATATGCAACATTAGGTTTAGTATCGCTGTCTTCATGCATCTTTCCAGTGAATAAATGCATCTCAGACTCAGATGCACCACTCTGCCATCACTTAATCACCTCATTTTTAAATGAAATTGCATTATATTTTTTTTAAAAAACAGTTCCTGATCAGATAAATGTGAATCTGAAAATGAAAAACTCAAGAGACAAATACTATGATGGTTTAGAGCAGGGGTGTCAAACTCACGGCCTGTGGGCCGGATGTGTCACACGCTGGCAATGCCGACCCCCGGTTTAGTGAAGGGGAAAAAAGTTGTGATACGTCACATGACGACAATGTGTTGTTGCAAGTTTGACACCCCTGGTTTAGAGCAGGAGTGGGGAACTATGGCCCTTTTATGACCTGTGGATTTCAACTCCCAGAATTCCTTAGCCACCATGACTGGCTCAGGAATTCTGGGAGTTGAAGTCCACAAATCATAAAGGGGCCATAGTTCTCCACCTCTGGTTTAGAGGAATGTGAATTCTAAATCCTGTTTAGAGGAATGAGAACTCACATATTGACAATTGTTAATAATTTAGTAAATAAAATAATAGTACATCTGAGAAATCAAAGGTGCTTTTTATATGAAGAAAATCACATCTGTTTTTTCTGAAAATCAGAAAAATGAATGGGAACAATAAAAGCCACAGAATTAAAATTTTTAGCCTATATGTTACTCAATTCAATAAAAGCACTATTAGAATTACTCTAATTATACATTATACCTATTACTTTTAATTGATTTCAATTTCTACATTTCTTTTTTTTTGCAAAATACAGGTTTTCAGTCATTTCTGCTATTCTTTTGTCCTCAAGTACCTGATGGGATTTATGATGAAGAATGCATATTGAAAAGGGAAATTGATTCTGTTGGAAATAATGGATGTCAAGAATGCTTGTTGACATGATTATGTTCTATTAAATAAATACAAAGGAAAACTAACTAGAGAACTTGCGTAGCTAAGTGTTGCTGGGCAACAAGATTCATACTGAGCATGTGCCATGACAAACTGATGACACACCATTGATTAAAATAGGGAGGAAATATTCAGTTTAAAGAAACAACAAATATGAGGAATACAGCAAATATTTTCTTGATTGAATACAAAATATTCTATCTAAGAGACATAAGAAGAATTGAAAGCAGAGGTGGGTTGCTACCAGTTTGAATTTTTTTTTAATTTTTATTTTCTTCTGCACATGTGCAGAAGCCGAATTTCCAGCACTGCGCATGCATCGCCATCTTGTTTTCGGCTTTAAAAAAAATAGAATTTTTAAATTTTTTTTACTGCGCATGCATGCGTGCGCGAAGCGCGCATACCCCCCCCCCTGAGGTGCGACCACGCAGCGTGGGAGGAAGCGAACCGGCAGCGAGGTAAGTTAGAACCCACCCCTGATTGAGAGCTCAGGAATATAATCCAAAATATTTATAGAAAATCTTTTGTCAACTCTTCAACATCTTCATCAGTGACTTGGACGAGGGGATAGATGGGGAACTCATGAAATTTGCAGATGACACCAAACTGGCAGGAATAGCCAACACTCCAGAAGATAGGCTCAAGATACAGAAGGATCTTGACAGACTTGAACATTGGGTGCTATCTAACAAAATGAAATTCAATGGTGAAAAAAGTAAGGTTCTACATTTAGGCAAGAAAAACAAAATGCACAGGTACAGTATATGTGGTACCTTGCTCAACATTAGTAACTGAGAGAGGGATCTTGGAGTCCTAGTGGACAACCATTTAAATATGAGCCAGCAGTGTCCTGCAGCTGCCAAAAAAGACAACACAGTTCTGGGCTGCATAAACAGAGGGATAGAATCAAGATCACGTGAAGTGTTAATACCACTTTATAATGCCTTGGTAAGGCCACACTTGGAATACTGCATTCAGTTTTGGTCGCCACGATGTAAAAAATATGTAGAGACTCTAGAAAGAGTGCAGAGAAGAGCAGCAAAGATGATT